>VZQC01005680.1:7390070-7698518 GCA_009823505.1 Rhizomys pruinosus | reverse complement strand
AGAAAAAAAAGTTGGCAGCAGACTACAAGGCATAGGCATAGGAAAAGGAAAGACTTCCTAAATCAGACAGCAGCTGTGCAAGAATTAAGGTCAACAATTGACAAACTGGACCTCATTAAACTCAAAAGCTTCTCTGCATCAAAAGAAACAATCAAGTAAGTGTTGAGAAATCCCACAGAGTGGGAGGAAGCCTTCACTGCAGAAACATCTGACAAATCATTGATCTCAAGAATATATAAACAACTCAAAAAAAAAAAAAAAACAAAGAAGAAAGAAAAGAAATTACCCACTCAATAGATGGAGCAAAGAGCTGAACAGAGACTTCACAAGTGAGGAATTAGAGATGGTTGAGAAACATCTTAAGAAGTGTTCAACATCACTAATCATTAAGGAAATGCAAATCAAAACCACTTTAAGATGTCATCTCACTCCAGTAAGACTGGCTAGGATCAAGAAAACAAATGATACCAAGTGCTGGAGAGGTTGTGGGGAAAGGGGAACACTCATCCACTGCTGGTGGGAATATACACTTGTACAGCCACTATGGAAAGCAGTGTGGAGAACCCTGGAAGACTCGGAATGAACTTGCCACCTCACCCAGCCATACCACTCCTGGACATATACCCACAAGACTCATCTTACCGCAGAGATAGATGCACAGCCATGTTTATTGCAGCTCTCTTCACAATAGCAAGGAGCTGGAACCAACCCAAGTGCCCCTCAACTGACCATTGGATAGAGAAAATGTGGTACATCTACACAATGGAGTTCTATGCAGCAATAAGGAAAGATGACATCATGAGGTTTGCAGGTAAATGGCTGGAGCTAGAAGATATCATGCTGAGTGAAGTAACACAGTCCCAGAAAAAGCAAAGGATGAATGGTATCACTCATCTGTGGATGCTAGCACCAATTACCTAATTGTATAGCAAACTGAGCAACATCAATGTGATCTGAAATCAACTGTGCTCTTATATTGTGAATCCCTTAAAATATAATAAATTTTTGAAAAATCTAAAAAAAAGAAATACAAAAAAGTTAAAAGGTTAAAGTATATTACAAAACATAATGAGAATCAAATTTAAAGAAAGTAGACATAGTTATAAATAAGTTGATAACAATATAAAGGTTATTAAATTTTAAGGTCAAATTTCAATGCTCTAATATATAGCTAATGTCTGATTCTCTGTTTGCAATAGTAAGATTTTCTTAAATATCTGATGTATTCTTAGAAATATTTACAACTATCATCATTGATTTAAAAATGCAGAACTTTATTTAACAATTAAAATCCGTGATGGGGTTTTCTTTGTAAAGTTTACATATTTTCTCTTTGGACAAAACTTTCACATGTTGGATAGCCAGGCAGACACTCAACTCAGGAGGAAGGTGGCCAGCAGGAGGTTAAGCAGCCTTGTATAAGTTCAACAGCCAGTGGTTAGGAACACTGAGTGCTCTTACAGAGGACCCGTGTTTGATTCCCAGAACCCACATGGCAGCTAAGAACTGTCTTTAACTCCAGTTCCAGGGGAATCCAATGCCCTCTTCTGACCTCTGCAGCATTGCACAACATGGGTGCACCTACCTACATGCAAGCAGTACACTCATACACATAAGATGTTTTAAAAAAGAAGCTGGAATTAGATTTATGAGGGGAATTGTTTTGATTTAGAATCAGGAAAGGAATGCTAAAACTCAAGGTTTTAGATCATTTTTGGCTGTTAAGTAAGTGCAATTTATTTATTTATTTATTTATTTATTTATTTATTTTTGATATCTTTAAGATGCCATTAGGAAAGCCAGGCGTGCGCCACCACGTCTTTAATCCTAGCACTTGGGAGGCAGAGGCAGGTGGATCTCTGTGAGTTCAAGGCCAGCCTGGTCTACAGAGCGAGTTCCAGGACAGCTGGTGCTACAGGGAAATCCTGTCTCGAAGAAAAGACCAAAAAAAAAAAAAAAGAAAAAAAAAAAGATGTCATTAGGAAAACACACATTTTTCTCCACATGTGGTTCTGGCTTTGTCAGCTTGCTATCAGAAGAGAAGGCAAATCAGGTCCCTACATCTATTTTCTTCCCGTGTTTTCCCTCACAACTGGTGATAATTTTCCATCTTCCCATCCTGATCAAGTTGACTACCACGTGGGCTGAGATTTCTACTTAGGTGGCCTGACCTCAGAGCATAAGCATTTCTCTCAAGTGCATAGCCTTCTTTAAAGACAACCAGTTAAATATTAGTAGGCTTGGAGAAGATTAAGGCAGATGTCTTCTCTTGTAATTAGCAGCCTATAAAACAAAGGCAGAAAACAGCAATACATTACTGGTTAAAAGAATGGAATCTGACATACCATCCAAACATCTGTGTCTATACCAAAGTAACCTACCATAACAATTAGTACTGTTTAAATACCCATATATCTAATTGTGTGTGCTTCATTTGTAGGATCGAAAGGCTATATATTATACTGTTTAAATACCTAAATATCTAATTGCATGTGCTTCATTAGTAGGATCGAAAGGTTAAGCCTGGACAAGCTGGCAGCCCATGAAAGAAAACAGCCAGAACTGACTAGAGACCAAGACATCAGCTCCAGAGAAAGTAGAGTGTTTTGCTTCTCATCCACCTGTGCCCCTTTTCTAAGCCTAGGGAACAATCTGCGGAAGAGGGGGCGTGGTAGAATGTAAGGGCTTCGATTGGGGTTAATGGTGAAACTACAACAATATAGACTGGACACTCATTTGATCAACTTGATTGAACATACAAGCCCCCCCTTTCAGGATGGTGGGACCCATGAGCTGTGTGGGTTTGGGCACAACTGCTTGCAAATTGGTTTTACATGAAGGATGCTTGTACTCACAAATTATCACCTATTGTTAAAAAAAATGAAAACAAAACAAAACAAAAAAGCAGAGAAAGATGCAGAAAACTTATGGCAGAATGCACGATCTGCGATGGGTAGGGGTGGGGTGGGGGGGAAGGGAAGGGGATATATGCCTGAACTGAATTGGAAAATGATGTATGAAATACACAAAGCATCAATAAAAAAAAAAAAAAAAAGAATGGAATCTGGGTGATACTTCTGGATCCAGAAGAAGAGGTAACATCCTGAGCTTCGGGAAGATCATTGCTGGACAACTATCTACACCTGCAGAAACCCTCCACTCTGTGACTGCAGAAAGCAGGAGACTTTCAGAGCAACAAAAACGTATATTCGCTCTGCACTGTTAAGAGACAATTTGAGACAATTTGAAAAGGCCCATCAGTCATCTGGAAAGGACAAAGTTCCTCAGGGCAAGCTGCTTGTTTTATATATTTTAGTATGAAGCCTGCCTTACATGTACATTGGGAGAGTGTCAATAATTTTTTAAACTCCAGCTTTCTGATACCCCGTTCCATGGGAGTTTACCCTATGCAGCATTCAACTCTGTCTTTTATACCCTTTGTGTTGCATCTGGATTCTTTTGACATAGGTAACAAGAAGGGAGTCCAGACGGAGATTCTGGTGACATCTCTGGGTGTTTCCACCGTGTTACAATCAGACTGCCTTCATTTTCATCCTGTGAAGGTGTGCCTTCCCCTCTCTTTGCTTGAGATCATTGAGGTCCGTGCTTGTCTATAGCTACAGCTTTCTTCTACACCAGGGTGAAGCATCTCCATTACTTTCCTGTTTGGGGGACTATTTGCCTTGGGTGACTCATTCCGACTGCACTTGTGCTACCTGCTCATGTGTCGGCCTTTTCCAGGTGTGCCTGCATATTCCTATTTTAGCATCTGCCGTTTGCTTTATCTCTTCATTAAAGGACATAATTTATTCTCCTTCTTAGCTGGTGCTCACAGGTTACTGATTCATCGCTTATTCCCTTTCATCTGAATGACTTCCCTACAAAATCAATCACTCGTGTCTTTGGCAGGCCAGTAATCCTTTTTCTTGAGCTCTGACAAGCCCAATTTAGTGATATTTTAGCTGTTAACTTATGAAATACCTGTTTTCCTGGTAAAATGATAGTCTTCTTTCTATGTAGTTTTATCTCTTCATTTTCTACACAGGATGGAGGATATAATGACACATGGTGAGACCCTCTGTTTTTGAGTTACTTACTCTGCACCGTGCACCCAACTGGATCCTGTTGGGGAACCTACAGATTTCTCTGCTTCCATTAACTTCAGATCTACTGGTGTGGATCTTGTCTGGAGGAGGGATCCTCTTGATCTCTCCAGATTCTTGAAGGAAGGAAGTTCATGTCATACAGGAACCAGTATCCTAGATTTGGTCTTTGTATGAAGGCATTATTTGATTTTGTTATCATTTGAGGAATTGAGAAGTTAGAGAAGTCCATGATTAAGTTTTTATTTCTTTGTGTTTAACAGCACCTCCTTCATCTTTATTCTTATATGTTTCCATACGCAGCAAAAAGAGGCCAGGTGACACAATACTTTACATGGAAATTTCCTTACTTATCCGCTACACTCACCCTGCAGAAAATAATCTCAAACGGCCACTGGATGTGGTAATAATTTTTTCAAACTCTGGGTTTTTGATACCTCATTACTTGATGTTCTAGCTTTCATTCACTGATGTAATAGTGTTATGCCCAGACCACTGGGACCCCCAAAAGACCACCAGGACACGCGGCTCTGATGTAAATACAAAGAGTCTTTAATTCAAGTTTGAGCTTAGACAGCCACCCTCCTGACAGCAGGCTGGGAGGAGCGGTGCTGCAGCTGGGGGGAGGGGGGATCTTTTAAAGGAAAAACCATAAGCGGGGGTGGGGGGGTGTTGGATAGATCTGGCCTGGTCTAGGGGAATTTTTCTTTATTGGTTCAGACCAGCTCTGTTTCCTAATCCTCAGATGTATCTGGTGGACTTCAGCCTGGGGGGAAGTGAATACTACCGGGCCCGTTTCTCAATGCCCCAGATGCATCTGGTGGACTTTTGCCTGGGAAAGGTGAATGCTTAACCTTTGTTTGCTCAGAGTGGAGGTCTGGAATTAACTCTGTCTCCTCAACATCACTCACAGACTTTTTTTTTTTTAACCAAACCATGTTGGAAAATGACTACTGCCAAGGAGAAAAGCACTATAGTAGAGTTACAATGTAATTTATGTCTAATCCAGAAAGGGTCTGTAGGGAGAACTGTTGCTTCTGGCTTTTGGAACATGTCAACTGTTTGCTGATATAGCTGAAAGTCAGGTCATCCTTAAAGAAGGTGGATTTAAGATGAGTCATCACTAAAGTGAGAAGTCAAGAATGTTAGGGTAGAGAGGAGGCTGGAAGATTCATGTGAACTCTAAGTCTTTTATATTCTATAGATCTCTACAATACATTAGTGACATATATGGGAGAAAATGGTAGACAAATATAATAACATATAAAAAGTTATAGGTCTTCCTAAAAAGAATTTTTTTGCAGTGTTCAAGATTGAACTTAGGCTGTGCTAGGCAAGTGTTTTACCACTGAGCTATATCTGAGCATTAAGAATCACAATACTAATTAATACTTACATATGGCAGAATTCTAAATCATGTGGATGTAATGTACTAAAATTTATAAGATGATCTGGTCAGAGGAATAAATAAATATGAAAATAAGCAATCATTTCTTAAAATCATTCATATTAAAATTTGCTGTGTAGTAGCTTAGAAAACACAGGGACTATCTTTACTTCTCCAAACAGCTACTGCTATTTCTGCCCAAATTAAAATTGTTCTCATCTCAGGACTTTAAAATTTTTTATTTTTCAATGTTTGAGAAACATTATAATAGGAAGGAAATGCACCTATGTTTTTAAAACTTGCTAGGAAGAAAAATATTTGACGAATAGTTGTTCTTTTGGTTCATTAGATTTAACTGTAAATTGTTATGTGAATTTATTTATGTAGTTTTCCTCAAATGCTCATACTAAAATGGAGAAAGAAAAGGAAGAATAATTTCCAAAAATGAAAGAAATGAAGGCACACATGGAAACTTAGCTCACAATATTCTGGCTTTTCTTAATTAAAAAAAACTAACAGGGGAGCCAGGCATGGTGGCACATGCCTTTAATCCTAGCACTTGGGAGGCAGAGGCAGGTGGATCCTTGTGAGTTCAAGGCCAGCCTGGTCTACAGAGTTCCAGGACAGCTGGGGCTACAGGGAGACCCTGACTCAAAAAGACTAAAAAAAAAAAAAAACCACAAAAAGCAAACAAACAAAAAACAACTAACAGGGAAAAAGGTGTTCAGTCTAGATCAGAATTCCTACTCAAATTCCATCCCAGTGCAGTCTGTGGGATTGCTGAGACTATTTCCCAGAGGATAGGAGTGAGAAATGCCAGTTGTGAATGGAGGGAATCTGGGAGATTAGCTCAGCTGGAGATTAACCTCAAATTGAGTCAGGTGAGGAGCAGAATGCTTCACCGAGTAGGTCCCATGCTGCTGGATGGGTGCGTAGAAGCAGCCTCCAGAATGAATTCAGTCTTCTAGTATATTCTTGCATGTCTACATGGCTGAACTGAAGTTAGACTAAACCTTAGCATGGAGCCAATATAAATGTCAGTGCTGGGCTGGAGAGATGGCCTAGCGGTTAAGAGCACCAACTGCTCTTGCAGAGGACCCTGGTTCAATCCCCAGCACCCACATGGCTGCTGAGAACCGTCTTTAACTCTAGTTCCAGGGGAATCTGACACCCTCTTCTGACCTCCAGGGCATTGCACCACATGGGTGCACAAACCTATATGCAGACAGTACATCATACACATAAAAAAAAAGTCAGTGCCTACTTAAAAATATGTCTAATGTAAGATCTAAGAAACATCCTTTAGTTACATCTCATCAACTGCTTAAAGTGATGTCATATATTATATACTGGCTATTGTGAAAATTATGGGTAAGCCTAATTTGAGAACAAAACTGTAATATACAGAATATAAAAGATAACAAAGTGGATCATTTAGTAGTTAAGCATTAATATGAACTCCCATATGTAATAGCAGCCTTTGATACAGCCAACTGTTTTGATAGCTACTGCATATATAATTACATCTCATGATCGTCTCTGTGACAGTTACTGCACACACAGAAAAGGAGATATGGAAAGATCAAACACTCCATAGAAGAACTGGAATGGTCAGCAAGTGGAACCATAGTCAAGTAAATGAAAGAAAAACAACAATGAGAGGAAATGTTTTCAGAAATGTAATTATATGGGACACTTTTTCAGGTTTTAAAAATAAATCAATAAAAATAATTATAGAAAACAGAAAAGATAAATGGTAAGTTTTATTTGAATCCTTAACAATTTTTGTAATGTAGATAGCATGCAACCTTTCTAAGTGGAACAGGAATAATCAGATGATTTCTGTAGTTTAAATAAATTTAAAATCATAGAACACTATAATTTCCTGCATAAAAAGTAGAAATTCTAAAAATTCAGAAGTTATAAATAATAGTTTCTTGTGTTTTTTTCCTGCTAGAAATATATGATTGACAGGTTCCTTGTTAGAACCTGAGAGAGCTGTGTCATGGACTTCCTTCAAATGAGAGAAAAATGACCCCTCACACCTGACTAGCAATATTTCTGAATTTCATCATTTCTGTTTCATGTGTCGGAGCCTTATTTTCACCAATATTTCCTATTGCAGTTCATTTTAATCTTCTTTTCAAGTTCTGACTGCAATGGCCTGCGGTTGTATGTGCTACTGGCGATATTGCCCACTAAATAAGTTCCATTTAAACCTGAGCCTCAAAGAGATGTGAGAGTCAGACTAGTAGGGAAATGATCCTTATTTTTGCTCAGAGTTACAAGCTCTTCCATAGCTGTAGCCATCATCCAGCCTGACTTGGTAATTACCTCTTTTTGGTGACCTATTTAAAATAATAAAACAATGATAAGTGAAAGGAATCTGTTTGACTGAAAGTTATCGGATGGTTAATATATTTTGTCCTATAACTGTAGTACAAGCTATGAATGCAATTTAACAATTTAAGTAATTGATGTTCTGTCGAGTCTTTCTATTTATACAAATTTAAATGTTCTACTCTATCCACAGATTGCTCTTGTTTTTCGGGTGTTTTTTTTTTTTTGCTTTAATGAAGACAAATATTGCACAGAGCATTCATTCACACCATAAAATATGCACTGTATGTTCTTTCTCCATGTATCCAGTTCAAATACACAGTTGTAAGATGGACAGACTTGGATGGGAGTAATTAGAAATGCATACGTTCTTGCTGTGATATTTCCGACAGCATTGCAGTTAAAGTGCCCAAAGCTGAGAGATAGATAGCACATGTGTGCACGATATATTTGCCTAAAGAATGGCTGTTTCAGCAGAGAGCACATTATGTCTGACAGACTAAAGGAAGCAATTAACACATCTGGCACGTAATAGCTAGGTGATGGGCAGTGAGCTATTATACTGAAAATAGCTCTGTGCAGTACACGCTTACTCCCATCACATAGTAGGGAGTCTTAGTCTTATGTGTGTGAAAAGAATGAAAATATTATAAAATCGCAGTAAATTAATAATGTAATAAGCAGTTCTCTAAATATAGTGACAATCCGAACCCGTAAGTGGCCTCCATCTTAAACCTTATGCAGCTTCAATACTAGATGAAGTTCCAGTTGGCAGCCCTGTGCTCTGGGAGCATCCTTCTTTACTGAAAGCTGATGGAGCCTCTAGCTGCCACATTAGCATCTCCATAGGCTAGTTAAACAAAGAAGGGGAGACATTTCAGTAAGCTGTTAACAGCCACCGTTTTCTCTGAATGGTGGCTGGCAGACCTCATTTGCAAATGTTCTTTTAATGTAAATTGTACATATTTTTAGCAAACAGAAAACTTCATGGCCACACATGCCCATTTTTAACTGCTAGTGGGAGAGCTGACTTCACAAAGAAAAATCAACTGAGGAATGGCAGATGAATGCATAATTTCTGTAAGTTTTGACATTTTTATCTTTAACCATTTAAAAAACGGATAATATTGGTGCGCAGCACCAAGAGATTCTTATAACCCATTTATTCTTATAAGCTAGTTATTGCAGGCTGAGGATACTATCCTTTCACTTTCTTCCATGTCTGTAGTGCTAGAGAGTACAATCTATCATTTTCATGCAGAAACTACATTGTCAAATTCTTCCATTCCTTCTGGTCATATTGGTTTGGCAAATGAAAAGTACTTAACTTGATAATTGGTTTCAATTTTCACCATTCTCAGAGAGACCTTACCCAGAATTCCCTTTTTCTTGTGTTTGGTCATGTCATTGTGGTGTAGGACCAAGCTTAGGGAGCTGTTTTTATTTTTTTAAATGTTTGCATATGTAATAAATAACATGAAAAGATGTTCAGTATCATGAGCACCAGGAAAATGTAAATTAGAACTATCACTATATATCTTATCAAAACGATTTAAAATGTAAAGGAACATCTCATATATCACTGGTAAAAAAAAAATGTTTTATTTTCTTTCCTCAAAACTGCATATGAGAATTCATAGTGACACTATCCATATTGACCAAGGTAAAAATACCAAACATATCTGTGGTAGGTCTTCTATAGTAACTGCTACTGTCAATGTAAAATACAGCTTTTGTTTCTAAAGGAATAAAATTTATCCTGAGCTAACTATGGCTAGAACGTCATAGTGGTCAAGTTCAATGGCAGAGGTGAGGGTTTTTCAAGGAGCATGGAGATGAGGAAAAGAGAAAGAAAGGGAGGTGATAAGGGAGAGGGAGTGAGTGACACTGTAACTAGGGTCTATTTTTGTGGTGTCACTCTGCCACACATGGAGGTGGATACATGAACCTCATCCACTGGGTTACAGGAAAAAGGGAAAATGCAAGACAGCCGCCAGCAGCTGTCCTAAACCTTGGGGCCAAAGGCTTTCCACTGCCCACCTGTCTCATCTAACATCTACACCAGGCACTGCCCTATTGGCACTCCCAGATCCTCTAGGCTACTGCCTGCTAGGCACTCTACAGCCTAATGCCAGACTGTCTACAGTCCAATTCCTGCCTAGGCACTCACCACACATCACAACTGGCAACCTGATAAGTCTCCTTCCAGCCCCACACCAGCTTCCTAGGTTGGTGGTCTCCTGGACCCCTGTCCAACCCACTGGTTACTACTACACAAGTCTGGTGGGCTAAGATTATACACGCAAAATAACGGCATTCTGTTTTTATTCCCAGAGTGACATCATATCTCAGGGCCTGGTTTCAAACCCCGCCTCATGTTCCATAACATCATGTTAGTAACATCAGGAGTACAAGAACTCCTGAGTGCCTTTGATCTCAAGGCAGGGGAATCCTGCCTGGGGCCAGGTTTCAGTGTAAATAGACAAGCAGGGAATTTAGCACAAAAGGAGCCACAGGTGGCCTCCTTTTTCCTTACATCTTTTAGTCAATTTTAGACTGCTGGAGATTAGATTAGGTGATTTATAAACAATCGATGGTTCAGGAGGCTGAAGAAGTCCTGACCAGGGCCTTCTTCCTTCATAGTAATAGGTAGATGGAATCACATGGCAAGACAGAGGAAGCCAGTTAGAGTGAACTCAATTTTTTTTTTTTTTTTTTTTTTTTTTTTTTTTTTTTTTTTTTTGGTCTTTTTGAGACAGGGTCTTCCTTTAGTCCCAGCTGGCCTGGCACTCGCTATATAGTTCAGGCTGGCCTTGAACTCACAGAGATCTGCCTGCCTCTGCCTCCCAAGTGCTAGGATTAAAGGTGTGCGCCACCATACGTGGCAAACTCAATTTTTTTTTAAAGGCGTGCGCCACCACGCCCGACATTTATTTATTTCTGTATGTGTATCAATGTACTGTCTGCACGCAAGTTTGTGCACCCGTGTCGTGCAATGCCGCAGAGGTCAGAAGAGGGCGTCGGATTCCCCTGGAACCGGAGTTCTCCTGGAATTGGAGTTTCAGACGGTTCTAGGCCGCCATGTGGGTGCTGGGGATCGAACCCGGGTCCTCTGTAAGAGCGGTCGGTGCTCTTAACCGCTAGGCCATCTCTCCAGCCCCCAAACTCAATTTTTTAACAAAACAACTTCTGCAATATGATAGCTCATTAACCCATTGGTTTACATCTCAGAAGTCTTGAATCACAACACTGTTTCATTGAAGGTCATATTTATAATATATGATTTTTTTAAATTTACTTAAATCATAGTAGAACCTAAGGTATAAAGGATTTTGGAAATTTTCAAATTATTTAGAATGAGCAATAATAATAGAGAAATTGAAGTTTTATCTGCATGACAAATCTGACATTGGTAATAGAAGACACAAGAGCAAAGTTAGAACTGTTACTGGAACTCAAATGTAAATTAGATTGCAATCAGGGTTAATGGAGAAAACAGCTTTTCAAAATATGGAGGAAAAGCCATCATAAGCTTAGGAATGTAATGTTTCCTTGAGCCAAAAGGGCAGGATTTAGGGTACAGTTTCCATAGTCTGTCTGACATAAATTGAGCCTGGAGAATATATTTATTCCTGTACTTAGAATTTTTATTCCTCCTTTGATCAGTGCTTTATTCTCATGTTCATCTATCATCTATCTCTATCTATCTATCTATCTATCTATCTATCTATCTATCTATCTATCTATCATCTATCCATTCATTCCAGGTCTTTTATATTAAGAATTTAAACAGGCCAGGCATGGTAGCACATGCATATTTAATCGTAGTACTCTGGAGGCAGATGGATAGATGGATCTCTGTGAGATCAAGTCCAGCATTGTTTACATAGTGAGTTCCAGGCCAACTGGGGCTTTAGGGAGACCCTATCTCGCAAACAAACAAAAAAAGAATTTAAACAGTTAAATGTAGCTCTTTACCCTTCATCAAAGAAACTTTTTTCTTTATTTTATTTTATTATTTTTTATGTGTATAAGTGTTATGCCTGCATGTATGTAAGTGCACCTGTGTCATGCAATGCTCATGGACGATATAAGAGGGTGTTGTATTCCCTGGAACTGGAGTTACAGACAATTGTTAACCACCATGTGGGTGCTGGGATCCAAAGCCAAGTCCTCTGCAAGAACTTAACTGCTGAGCTATCTCTTCAGCTCCAGAAATTACTTTTCAAGATGGAGACTATTAGAGAGCTCAACAATTCCTCAAAATGCAGAGACTGAGTGACCATGGTGGTACATAGCCCTCACTGTAATTCATCTGTAATGCAACCCTTACACCTATGGCATGGGGGAATATCACAGAAGAGGAGGCAGAAAGATAGTGGAAGCCAGAGGACCAGGACACTTGCTGCTAGCTAGTGTCTTCTTTTACTTTTTTTTTTTTTTTTGTCTTTTTGAGACAGGGTCTCCCTGTAGTCCCAGCTGTCCTGGAACTCACTCTGTAGACCAGGCTGGCCTTGAACTCACAAAGATCCGCCTGCCTCTGCCTCCCAAGTGCTAGGATTAAAGGCGTGCATCACCACGCCTGGCTAGCTAGTGTCTTCTAGACCTGACAGGGAAGCTGCAGCTGTGAAGTCTCTATAATACGGTCACATAAACAAGATCTGCAAGATGACAGGAGAAGTTGACCTTCCAGTGTCAGTGGAAAAGCCTGAACTAGGTAGCCATCACCTGGGAAGGAGTGGACTGGGTAGTCATCTCCTGAGGAAGGCATGCCGCGATTCAAGCCATGCTTAGCATCATTTATTCTCTTCACTGAGCCCCATCCACACTGTGATTAATGAGACTGGCATCACTGAGGTACATACTAGGGGAATGTTTCTTAGGGTCAGTACACAGAAGCTGTCATCAAGTGAGGGCAAGGCTGGAGCTGATAGAAGAGCTTGAAAATACGGAAGAATCTCTCATGTGGTTTGACAGCAAGAAAGCCGCAGAACTGAAGGAGTCATGGAGAGAAGTTGAGGCTTGGCACCATGAGAGGCCAGAAGCAGCCACTGGTGAAGGTATAGTCCTAATTGCAGTGGAGACCCCAGCATATTGGAGCTACCAGGACTGTGGGTCGTAGGTGTGGAAAGGAGCTGAGCTGAGCTTAGAAGACCAGCTGTGTGCTGTGGATGGCGAGTTGGGGAAGTGGGGCTTCCTAAGCCCTTGGGGCTCAGAAGTGTGGGTAGGCTGCCTAGATTTGTGGCAGGGCCCACTTAATCCCAGGACGACCCATGTGGAAAACACGCAGGAAAGCACGCCACGTGGACGCATGTTGAGGTTCAAATGCAGAGAGAGATTTTATTGCAAAATGTCTGGTTATATAGTGAACGTGACTTAATTCTCAGGGCCAAATCCTAAACCTTTTTGTCACTACACCCCACCCCATGGGTGTGGCCAGGGAGATCCCATTGGCTTAGAATGCAACCCATCTTAACTAAGTTTTCCCACAAGCCAGTGCTCTTAACTGCTGAGTCATCTCCAGCCCTCTAGATGGCCAGTTTTTATAAATGTTCTGTGTAAACACAAAATGAACATATTCTGTTTATTTTAATATCATATGTTATGTGTTAATCAGGCTTTCAGAGCAAATTTTCATATCTTTGCTCTTTTTATTTGCTTCACTTTCCATAGACATGTTAAAAAGCCTCCAATTAGAATTCTTTTTAAAGTATTTTTTAATAATTTATTATTTTTGCCATATGAGTGTTATTCCTGCATGTATGTAAGTGCAGCCATATTATGCAGTGCCCACAGAGAACAGAAGAGGGAATTGGATCACCTGGAACTAGAGTTACAAATGATGTGAGTCTCCATGTGGATGCTGGGATTCAAACCTGGGTCTTACGCAAGAAAAGCTAGTGCTCTTAACCATTGAACCATCTTTCCAGCCCCAGTTCTTTTTGTCTGTTTTTAATAATTAGGAATTAGAGTAATAGAACCATTAGAATGAACATATATTAAAAGAGGGCTTATCATATTGGCTTACATGATAACAGCTTGTAGCCCAACAATTGTCATCTCAATGGAGAGGATGAGAACCCAGTCACTTTAAGTCCACTAGGCTATGTGTCTCAGCAGTCCCAATCTAGTGCTGACAAGATTCCAGGAGAGTCATTTAATTTACATTAAAAGCCTGAAGAAGAGGGGTTCAGATATCAGCAAAAGGAGGTAGGAGTTGGTGGTAGCTGCAACAGGGTAGATAAACTTGCCAACTAGCATGAGGGCAAACAGGTAAACATCGGAAAGCTTTCTTTGGGACTGTCTTTTATTTGGGTTGTTTTTGAGGGTTTCCAGGTGACATTTATGGTAGGACTTCCCACTTTAATTAAACTGCTCAAGAAAAATCCATTACAGTAATATACAGCAACTTGTCTTTTGGTTAATTTCCAAAGCCAGTCAAGATGATAAGATTAACCATTGCAATAAGTATATGAAGTAACAATTTATAGTTTCCAGTCATCTCCCCAACTTTTCACCCTGTCCCCTTCGCCTCTTCCCCAGTCCCTTCTGCCCTTGGGTGTTCTGTCTCCTCTTTCAGATAAAATTTGTTTTATTGCCCTTACCTCTTCCTTAAAACCTCTTTTGCCCTTTTTCTGTTCCATTGCTAGTTTCATTAACTGTGGCTACTATGTTTTGAATGAAAATGTTCCCAATAGGCTCTAAGAATTTGAACATTTTGTGTCCAGTTGATGACTGTTTGGGGAAGGTTTGGGAGGTGTGGGCTTGTCTGAAGAAGCATGTCACTGGAGATGAGCTTTGAGAATTCTTAAGCCTTGCCAGATTCCCTTTAGCTCTCTGCTTCCTGTGCCTGCCTGTAGATGTGAGTGTTCCTCTTTCTATTCTAGCACTTCCTACAACCATGATGCCCCACCACAGATGGACTCTGATTCCTCTGAAACCATAAGCTCAAATAAACTCTTCCTTCTATAAGTTCCCCTGGTCATGGTGTTTTATCACAGTAACAGAAAAGTAAGGAATGCTACACTCACAACCATATACATACACACATGTAAAATTAAAAGCTGGGATCTGTGTAATGAAAGAGAAAAAAATGCACTATTACTTATGATTCTGGGTTTCCTCCTTACTTATAACTTCCAGATCTATCCATTTACTTGCAAACTTCATTTTTTTAATAGCTGAATGAAATTTTACTGTATGTGTATCACATTTTCATATCCATCAGTTTGTGGACACACAGGCTGGTTTCATTTCTTAGCTGTTGTGAAAAGCGCAGTATGAAGATGGATGTGTAGGAACTTCTGTAGTAGGGTTTGTTTTACAAAAGAAAAATTTCATGACAAATGTTTTAAAATTTAGCTCTAATTGTTCAATTTATTTTTTCTTTGACTCTAGGTAGTGTGAAATAGCAAAAATCATATACCTAAGAAATGAAGGTAAGAAGAGAACTGAGGTAATATATTCTGAAAATTACTGTCCTGTAATGTAAGGCTATTTTTGTCAGTAAAAATTTAATTATGAATAGACTACAGTTTTAGTATTTTCCAGTTTTTGGCTTGTCATTTAAGATAATAGAACCTCTTTATATCCATCTGATTCAGTCTAGGTTACTAATGCCAAGCATATTCCGTGGATCACATTTATTATTTTAGTTTCTATGACTGAACGAGTTTGCAATAGTTTCACTAGAGAGTAAGGGTTTTCCTTTCCCATAACCTCTCCAATATCTTTTGATTTTTGTTTTCTTGATGAGAGTAACTCTGAATGGGGTGGCATAAAAATCACAAAGTAGTTTTAGTTTCCATTTCCTAGATGGCAATAACACAGAACATTTGTTCATGTGTTTATTGAACACTAGTATTTCTTTTATTTAGAACTGTCTGTTCAGTTCATTGGGCCATTTATTGATAGAAAATTTGGGGTATTTTGGTGTTTAATTACTGAAGCTTTTTAGATATTCTGTATATTAGGTCCTGTCTGAGGTATACCTGACAAAGACATTCATCCATTTTCATTTTTTTAAGCTGTCTTTTCACTCCACTGATAGTTTCTCTGGCTGCACATAAGCTTTTTAATATTAAGTGATGCCATTCATCAATTCTGAAGGTTATAACGTGTTCTATTAGAGCCTTTTGTAGAATGTTCTTGCATAGCCTATATCTTGAAGTCTTTTCTTTATGTAGTTTCAACATTTAAGTTTTATATTACAGTCTTTGATTCAGTTTAAATTTATTTCCATGAAGGTTATGCATGTTTTGTAAAACAACATGGAACAATTAATGTTTTAAAACTTAAGTATTTTTGAGTTTACTAAATTTTCACTTTGCTATCCTTATTAGTATCTGCTTCCCATATATTTCAGGTTGTCAGGTTGAGGTAGTTAACAGTATTCTTGATAATGGCTGATGTCCCCAGAACCTGGATATCTTCAGTGAAGCACGGAAGGAAGGCTGTGCAAGCTAAGCCAGCATTATAATTCTTGTTCCATTTGTATTAGCTCATCTCTGTATCTACCAGACATTTAATTTTTCTCAGAACCAATGTTCCCTTTCTTTAAATAAACTAATAAATATATCATCATCAGGCACTGAGACTACCAAATACCAGATTTGTAAATGCGTAATAAATCTCCTTTTACTTAATAAACCTCTTCTATTCTGTTTAGAATTGGCATTAGTAGACCTTTTTTTGCTGGGAAATTTTATAAACTCTTTCTGAGTAGAACTGTATTTTGCTTTCCTAGAATCCCTCCAATTTATCCTATTATGTACCCCATACAGTCCATCTTGCATGGCTGATTTATATTTCCACTCTGCAGTGGATTATGAGTTCGAACAGAGTCATGCCTTTTTGTGTTCATCACAGCACAGAACACAGTTTGGTATATTAAAAAAATGCTCATAAAATTGTGAGTTGAATTTGGGAAAATCAACTTTCAAGACATTCACATTTCTTTCTTTTTTTTTTTTTTTTAACTAGGTAATTGGTGCTAGCATCCACAGATGAGGGATACCATTCATTCTTTGTTTTTCTGGGACTGTGTTACTTCACTCAGCATGATATCTTCTAACTCCAGCCATTTACCTGCAAAGCTTATGATGTCATCTTTCTTTACCACTGCATAGAACTCCATTGTGTAGATGTACCACATTTTCTCTATCCTCTCATCAGTTGAGGGGAACTTGGGTTGGTTCCAGCTCCTTGCTATTGTGAAGAGAGCTGCAATAAACATGGCTGTGCATGTATCTCTGCAGTAAGATTAGTCTTGTGGGTACATGCTCAGGAGTGGTATGGCTGGGTCAGGTGGCAAGTTCATTCCGAGTCTTCCAAGGGTTCTCCACACTGCTTTCCATAGTGGCTGTATGAGTGTATATTCCCACCAGCAGTGGATGAGTGTTCCTCTTTCCCCACAATCTCTCCAGCACTTGGTGTCATTTGTTTTCTTGATCCTAGCAAGTCTTATTGGAGTAAGATGACATCTTAAAGTGGATTTGATTTACATTTCCTTAATGATTAATGATGTTGAACACGTCTTAAGATGTTTCTCAGCCATCTCTAATTCCTCACTGGTGAAGTCTCTGTTCAGCTCTTTGCTCCATCTATTGAGTGGGTCATTTGTTTTCTTTCTTCTTTGTTTTTTGAGTAGTTTATATAGTCTGGAGATCAACACTTTGTCAGATGTTTCTGTGGTGAAAGCTTCCTCCCACTCTGTCGGATTTCTCTTCACTTCCTTGATTGTTTCTTTTGATGTACTGAAGGTTTTGAGTTTAATGAGGTCCCATTTGTCAATTGTCGACCTTAATTCTTGCGCAGCTGCTGTCTGATTTAGGAAGTCTTTTCCTATGCCTATGTCTGCTGCCAACTTTTTCTTCTATTGCCTTCAGAGTTTGGGGTTTCATATTGAGGTCTTTAATCCATCTGGAGTTGACTTTTGTACAGGGCGAGAGGTAGGGGTTTAATTTCATTCTTCTATAAGTGGTGATCCAGTTTTGCCAACACCACTTTCTGAAAATGTTGTCATTTCTCTATTGTGTCTTCTTGGCCCCCTTGTCAAATATGAGATGGCTGAAATTGTACATGCTCAAGTTTGTATCTTCAGTTTTTTTGCATTGGTCAACAGGTCTGTTTTTGTGCCAGTGCCAAGCTGTTTTTATGACTATAGCCCTGTAGTGTAGTTTGAAGTCTGGTATAGAGATCCCCCCCTGCATTGCTCTTTTCACTCAAGGTTGTTTTGGCTATTTGGGGTCTTTTGTTTTTTCCAAATGAAATTAGTGACTTTTTTTTCCAAGCCTGTGAAGAAACTCTTGGGGATTTTAATTGGGATTGCATTACATCTATACAAGAGTTTGGGTAGAATAGACATTTTTACTATATTAATTTTCCCAATCCATGAGCATGGGAGGTTTTTCCATCTTCTGATGTCTTCTTCAATTTCTTTCTTCAAGTCTTTAAAATTTTTGTTGTAGAGATCTTTGGTGTCTTTGGTTAAGTTTGTTCCTAGGTATTTTATTGTTTTTGAGGCTATTGTGAGTGGGAAGGTCTATTTGAATTCCTTCCTCAGTTGTTTATTGTTGGTGTAAAGAAAGGCTACTGATATTTCTAGGTTAATTTTGTATCCTGCCACTTTGCTGAAGCTGTTAATTGTTTCTAGGAGTTTTCTGGTAGAGTTTTTAGCATCCCTTAAGTGAACAATCATATCATCAGCAAAAAGACATAGCTTGACTTCCTCTTTTCCAATCAGTATTCCTTTAATTTCCTTTTCTTGCCTTATTGCCCTAGCAACTGTTTCAAGCACTTTATTGAAGAGGAGTGGTGACAGGGGACAGCCTTGCCAAGTTCCTACCTTTAAAGGGAATGCTTCTGTCATTTCCCCATTTAGGATGATATTGGCTGTGGGTTTCCTGTATATGGCTTTGATTACATTAAGGAATGATCCCTCCAATCCAATTCCCTCTAGGACTTTAAGCATGAACGAATGCTGGATTTCGTCAAAGGCTTTTTCTGTGTCAATTGAGATGATGGTGTGGTTTTTCGCTTTCAGTCCATTTATATGCTTGATGATATTTATTGATTTTCATATGTTGAACTATCCCTGCATCTCTGGTATGAATCAACTTAGTCATGATGGATGATCTTCTTGATGTGGGTCTGTATGCAATTTGCCAGTATCCTGTTTAGAATTTTGGCATCTGTGTTCATGAGCGAGATGGGTCTATATTTCTCCTATGTGGTAGTATCTTTGCCTGGTTTTGGTAATAGAGTGATGCTGGCTTCAAAGAAGGAATTTGGGAGAATTCCCTCTGTTTGTATCCTTCTAAAATATTTCAGTAATAATGATTGTAAGTCTTTTTGAAATGTTTTATAGAATTCTGCCATGAAACCGTCTGGGCCTGGGCTTTTTGTAGTTGGGAGGTTTCTTATTACATCTTCAATTTCTTCATATATTATGGGTCTGTTTAAGCTGTTGATTTCTTCTTGGTTGAGCTTTGGCAATTGCCAGGATTTCAGATATTAATCCATTTCTTCTAGGCTTTCAAACTTGGTAGAGTACAGGTTTTTGAAGGATTCTTGTATGATTTTCGGGATCTTTTCATTATCTGTTGTGATATTTCCCTTTTCATCATGGATTGTATTGATTTGGAGTTGTTCCTTCTTTCTTTTGGTTAACTGGGCTAGAGGTCTATCTGTCTTGTTTATTCTTTCAAAGAACCAAATTTTGGATTCATTGATTTTTTTGTATTGTTTTCTTTTTTTCTATTTCATTGATTTCTGCTCTGATTTTTGTTATTTCTTCCTGTCTGTTGCATTTAGGGTTCATCTGCTGTTGCCTCTCAAGAGCTTTCAGCTGCAGTGTTAGATTGTTCACTTGTTCTCTTTCTGTTTTTCTAATGTAGGCACCCAAGGCTATAAACTTCCCTCTTAGGACTGCTTTTAAAGTATCCCATAGGTTTTGTTGTGTTGTATTATCATTGTCATTCAGTTCCAGGAATGCTTTTATTTCTTTCTTTATCTGTTCCTTGACCCATTCATTATTCAAGAGTGTGTTGTTTAGTCTCCATGTGTTCTCGTAGGCAGTAGGGCTTATCCTGGTGTTTATATTGAGCTTTATTGCACTGTGGTCTGATAGAATGCATGAAATTATTTCAATCTCTTTGTATTTGTGCAGGTTTCTTTTGTGTCCTAGTATGTGGTCAATTTTGGAGAATGTTCCATGGGGTGCTGAGTAGAAAGTGTATTCTCTGGTATTAGGGTGGAATATTCGGTAGAGGTCTCTGAGGTTCATTTGGTGTATCATATCATTCAGTTCAGATTTCTCTCTGTTTATTCTTTGTCCTGATGACCTATCCAAAGGACTCAGTGGGGTATTGAAGTCCCCTACTATGAGTGTACTGGGGTTAGTGTGTGACTAATGGTCCTGCAGAATTGTCTTTATAAAGTTTGGTGCACCAGAGTTTGGCGCATATATACTCATAATTGTGAAATCTTCTTGGTGAATTATTCCTTTAATAAAAATGTAATGGCCTTCTTTGTCTCTTCTGATTTCTTTTACTTTGAAGTCTATTTTGTCTGATATTAAAATAGCAACACCTGCTTTCTTTTTGTACCAGTTGCTTGGAATATTTTTCCCCATCCTTTCACTTTAAGATGGTGCCTGTCTTTGAAGGTAAGATGTTTTTCTTGTAGACAGCATATCAATGGGTTCTGTTCCCTAATCCAATCTTCCAGTCTATGTCTTTGATTGGGGAGTTTTGTCCATTAATATTTAAGGTTATGACTGATAGGTTTGTGTTGTTTCTTTTCACCTTATTATCCATTTGCAGTTTGGGTTTAGGTTTCTACTTCTGCAGTTATGCTTTTATTAATTTCTCTTTCTAGGTGTCTGGGGATGGTTGCTCCTTTCTTCTGTCCTTTGAATTGCTTCAAGTATTCTCTGAAGGGTTGGTTTTCCAGAAATGTATTCTTTCATCTTGTTTATGTCATGGAAGATTTTTCTCTCTCCTTCAACTATAATCAACATTTTTGCTGTGTATAGTAACCTGGGTTGTCATCTATAGTCCTTTAATTCTGGGAATGCTTTGCTCCACATTCTTCTTGTTTTCATAGTTTGCACTGAGAAATCAGTTGTAATTCTGATAGGTTTCCCCTTATAGGTTACTTGTTGTTTTTCGTTTGTGGCTTTAAGAATGTTGTCTTTATTTTGGGTGTCTAGCATTTTAACTATGATATGTTGCGGAGAGTTTCTTTTCTGATCTTGTCTGTTTGGAGTTCTATGTGCTTCTTATATTTGTATTGGTTTGTCTTTTTTTAGTTTGGGGATGTTTTCATCTATTATTCTGTTGAAGATCTGATCAATACCATTGTCTTGGTTTTCTTCTCCTTCCTCTATTCCTATGATGCAGAGGTTTGTTCTTTTCATAGTGTCCCACAGTTCTTGGTTGTTCCACTTTTGTGTATTTCAAATTCTTCATCATCTTTCCTTGAGGTTTTTAGTTGTTCTGTGTTATCTTCCAGGTCTGATATTCTTTGTTCTGCTTCCTCCATTCTGCTTCTGAGGCTTTTTCCATTCCTTTCCTCTTGATTGGATGAGTGTTTGATTTCCTTTTTCATTTCATCTTCTGATTTCTTTAGTATTTCCATTTTCTTTTGTAGTTTCTCAATCTCTTCCTGTAGCTCTTTGCTTCGATGGTTGGTTTCCTTATCTTTTTCAACATGGGATCTTTTCAGTGTTTCCACTTCCTTCTGGAGTTTGTCATTCTCTCTCTAGGTCTTTCTTGAATTTTTTCATTCTCTTTTCTTAATTCTTTGATTTTCTCTTTATAATCTACTTCTTTAAGTGTGTTCTCAATTGCACTTGTAATATCCTGGGCCATCTCCAGGGGGATCCCACTGTAGGAAACTCCCAGAGGCTTGGTAGAGTTTGGTGTGGAATTATCCTGCACCTTTCCATGTTGTCTCTTCTTTGTGTCCCTGGCTTATGTGTTTCTCTTTGCCTGTATTCCAGTGTGAATCCCAAATGCCTCTTCACTGTGTTGAAGGCTTGCTTTGCTTGCCTCCTTCAGATGCCTTCCTTGTTTGTTTGATGGATTTGTTTTTCTCCTTGCTTATGGAGTATCAACTTCTCTAAGCTTTAGGCTTTCTATTGGAAGTCTAACTCACTCTTCCCTTTCTATTCTGAAGGTTCTCCAAAGAATCAACTTGGGCACTCCTTTGGAAATCCCAGTTGGGGGGGGTGCTCTTTAGCCTGCACCCCAGTACCTGTGCTTCAGGTGGTCTTGGGAGATCCCCTATCTCAAGACTCACACAAAACCACCTTTTGTAGCAGCTGGGAGGACAATTCCACCCCCACAGCCACACCAGCCAATCAGGCCAAAGATCAACAAAGACAACGAAATCCAATCAAACTGTCTGCCTGGATGAAGCACCCAGGTCCTACCTGTGCTTCAGGTGGTCTTGGGAGATCTCCCAACATTCACATTTCGATGGCATTTGTTTTTATCACAATTATTGTTTTGTAGACAAATGTACTATGAATTAACACCACAGGTATGAAAAACTTAAAGTGTTGTTATTTCTTCTTATTAGCAATTTCCATTTCCTCCTGCCTTATGGGCTTTATAAAAATGGGCCAAGTGTCAAAGAACATATATATTAAATGCTCCAAATTCTTTGTATACAAATTTCAGCCCAAAACAAAACATAATAAAAATCTATATATGAATGAGCTTTATGGACATAAAAATAAACTTTGCCTTTGAGAAGTAACTTCCTATATTTTAGTCAACTCTGTTGATAAATATATCAAAAATAATTTCTCATAAAAACTTGATATTAAAAACTATAGTGTTAACTAACACACAGATCATCAAACAGCATTGTAACAAGAAATATATTTAAAACTAATAGAAAAATGTTTGTGATTCTAGGGATCTTACCTAAGCTAGGAAAGGGCTGTACTCATGAACCACACCCAAGCCATAAACATTCTTACATGTTACATACAGTAACATGTTACATACAGTAACATGTTACATACAGTAATAGAATATAAGTAATATATAGTCAGTATTGGAAGAGTTTTATCCAACAAAGGATAGGGAGGCAGAAAGAAAGTCAGGACTCTTAAATTTTGCAGATAGCAAGATCCATGGATGTGAGTAGTTGCCATTTAAAATGAAACTCTGAGGGAACATGAAAATAATTTCAGTACATGCTCACAGGGACTGCAATAAGGAATTGCACCAAACATATTACATACAGTAATAGAATATAAGTATTCTATTACTGTATGAAGCTTTCTTCCTCTCTCCTGGTCTCTGTTTTTCTGCTTCTTCTTCCTCCTCCTCCTCCCCTTCCTCTTCCTCTTCTTCTTCCTCCTCCTCCTTCTTTTTCTAGAGTCTAGAAACCATATTGAGCTTTTCAAGGCAAGATACCATCTCTCCATTTTTAAAGAATAGCAAAATATCATTTTTATTATATATACAACTATATTTTAGGAATGAAGAAAATATTTCTGTCCTACCCTCTAATTTTCATTTCTATCCCCTCCCTAAAGCCATCACTTCTGCCCACTTCTAACAGAGCTATGGACCTTTAGCTTGGCCAGTGTCTCATTTGTACCCATGAAATCTTCAGCGAGCTAGAGATTAGAGAAAAGAAGCTATAAGAATTGATTTGATTGTTGATACAGGAAGTGGCCAAATAGTATTTGGAGTCAGTATTGGAAGAGTTTTATCCAACAAGAGATAGGGAGGCAGAAAGAAAGTCAGGACTCTTAAATTCTGCAGATAGCAAGATCCATGGATGTGAGTAGTTGCCATTTAAAATGAAACTCTGAGGGAACATGAAAATAATTTCAGTACATGCTCACATGGACTGCAATAAGGAATGGCACCATTGCGTTATTTTAAAAAGATGGGAATCCACTCCTTTTTAGTGAAATACCCTAGTTTTTTGTGTTACATCAGGCTTTCTGTTTGGAGATGTAGGAGTTTACAGGCATATGTAACAGCTATTTGTCAAATGGCATTAATTGAATGAATGAACAATATATAGAATATGTTGAGAGAAGGACCACACATAAATGTAAAATGTTTTTTGTCCTCTGAGCAATTTGGAGGTGAGCGAAGTATATTATCATTCTTTATGTATATAATGTACAATTTATTTGTATACGAATTATTATTTGTATATACAAATGTATATAGAAATGTATATAATATATTAAATTATAAAAAGCATGAAACCCCAATAAAAGGCACATGAGTCTTAGGTCACTCTAGGAACATGCTTTACTTCCATGTGGGACTGCCAGCGTGAGCCACCTGCAGACACGTGGTGGGACTGGACAGCATGTCAGGGGGCAGGGTAGAGGGAGGGGACAGAGACAGAGAGGGACAGAGAGAGAGAGAGAGAGAGAGAGGGACAGAGAGAGAGAGAGAGAGAGGGACAGAGAGAGAGAGTGAGCAGAGGTACAGAGAGAGAAAGAGAGAGAGGGACACAGAGAGAGAGGGATACAGAGAGAGGGATACAGAGAGAGGGACACAGAAAGCATTATGGCGGCTGGGGTCCACTCTTTATACCCATGGGGTGGGGCCTCAGGTAAGTGGGAAGGGGCCAGAGGATTGGCAGCTTCTGGAGGAAGTGGGCACCTGTGTGCTCCTTAGGATTCTGGGAAGCCTGGACCTAACATTCCAGCCTTTTGCTTATAAGGAAATGGGGTACAGTTCTCTCTTCTGTATCTGCTTCAGAGCTGATCGTGGGTGAAGTCTCGGGGGAACAGCTATCCAGCTGGAGGGTTAGAATCCGGTTTCCCATTTTGGCTGCTGTGGGTGCTCTGCCTGGTGGGTTTGGTCCAGATTGATAGTGGCCAGTACTTTTAGTGGACGTTTTCTCTGCAACTGAAAAGAGAAGCTGGTTGAGTCTTATATGAGTATACCAGTACAGGGACTTCACAGTACCAACAGGGGGCTGCTGGGTGCATTAGCAATTGGAGGGTCCCTGTCTAGGGTCTACAGAGTGAAAGAGGGCATGTACCCTGGTATGAGAAATTTGAAAAAAAGTTTTAGTACACAGAGCTCTAGAATGAGGCCCAGCTTTAATACATAGGGCTCCAGAATGAGAGCCATAACCATGAGAATATAAAAGGTGGTATTTTGGGCTGGGGGTGGTGGCACACACCTTTAATCCTAGCACTTGGGTGGCAGAGGCAGATGGATATCTGTGAGTTCAAGGCGAGCCTGGTCTACAGAGTAACAGAGTGAGCTCCAGGCCAGCTGGGACTAAAGGAAGACCCTGTCTCAAAAATACCAAAAAAAAAAAAAAAAAGTTGGTATTTTCTGGCATGGCACATTAAATCTGTCATCTATCTCTGAGGTATTTTCTGATGAGACATAGTAGATTCCTAACTTGGCACAGTAGGTCTCTCACCTATCTATTTTCTAACATAACACAGTAGATTCCTAACTTGGCATAGTAGGTCTCTCACCTATCTCTTTGATAATAACCTATTTCATTTTCTCTACTTTAGATTACAGTTTCCTGTTGGGGTGTTTAAAACCACACAGTTAGCTCAGATAAATGAAATTTGTTTTGGTGTTAAGGTCAGTTGAGGTTCTGGTCCTTAAGGGGTCACTCAGGCCTTTGTGCCTGGCTTTCTTCACCAGTTCCATCTATGGGAGGACAAAGTCAGGCCTTGCTTGGCCATACCTTCCCTTTGAAGCATGAGGAGTTTCTCCTCTATATGGACTTTCCTCCTTTGACTGGACACTGGCAGGATAAAGTCCTTTTAAGTGAATCTCCAAGACTTCCCTGGTGCGGGATGACTGGTGACTCACTGCCACAGGATGTGCACAAAGTTTTGGATGCAGGACCCTAGGACCCAAGTCAACCTCAGAGGGTAGGGGCCAAAATATTTTCCCTTCAAATCCCTCTTGCCAAATCAGATTGGAGCTTTAAGTGTGGTTGCTAAACCTCCAAGAGAATCATTTAATTTGGTACTTTAATTACCATACAACTGCTAAGTAAAGCTTAAACATTGACTTAAGCACTGTTAATAAATTCTTAATTGCTGTGGCAAAAATATTCTGACCAATAATAAAGGCTCATGGTAGGAGCCTGGTAGTGGCTGCAGCACAGGCTAGGAAAGGATGCTATTTACTGGCTTGTGTTGCTGGCACATATTCAGCCCATTGTATACAATATAGAAATATCTGTCCAAGAATGGCATTGCCCACAATGGGCACAGGCCAGTCCAATGAAGGCAATTATTGAGGTTTCTCAGCTCAGGTGTATCAAGTTGACATTAAACCTATGCAGTAAGTCCTACAATTTGTTCTTTAAGGTCTATGAAGTTCATTTAGGTACTCAAAGTACAATGAGGAATATGATTTCTTGTATATGCCGTAATTACATTATAGAATTCTTAAAAGAACAGTGCTTCATGCATACACTCATAAATAAGGTTCTAATAAATAAATTTGGTGATGACACTTTGTAAAGGTTGTGCTAAGCAGAGGCACATGCATTGTAATCATACAGACAGATCTTAATATGCTGTTTAACAATGTCATACAGATACACACATTTATCCAAACATTCCTTTAAGAGATTTTTATCCTAGCGGTTGTGTTGAACCATCATATGCATTGGAAAAACACCTTTAGAAATATTATTTAAAACATGCAACTCTGATTAATTGCACTGCCAAGGCTGGGATGACGTCTTCAGAGTTTTAGTTGGTTCTAAAACTATGAAATTATTGAAATACTTTAACAAGTGATGGAAAACAGGATTATATATAATAATTAAAGAACTGACAATATCAAAGGCTGTTTCATTGGAGGGAGGGGATTGCAAGTGAAGCAATGTGCTACTGTCCAAGTACCAGAGTATTAATGAATCCAGGGATTTTTAAAATGGTTTCTGGGGCTGGAGAGATGGCCTAGCAGTTAAGAGCACTGACCACTCTTGCAGAGGACCCGGGTTTGATCCCCAGCACACACATGGTGGCTGAGAACCGTCTGAAACTCCAATTCCAGGAGAACTCCAGTTTCAGGGGAATCCGACACCCTCTTCTGACCTCCGCGGCATTGCACGACACGGGTGCACAGACTTGCATGCAGACAGTACATTCATACACATACATAAATAAATAAAAAATAATTAAATAAATAAAATAAAATGGTCTCTGGTCAGGAGAAAAAAGAAAAGAAAAAATCTGTTAGTAAACAATAAGGGTTAAAAAATCAGGTCTTCAGATGTCTGGAAACAAGAAAAAACTGGAAAAGAAAATTTTTAGTTGTAATACCTGTGGAAAAATAATTTGGACAGATAAGAAATAAAACCTTCAGATAAACAGTGTAGAAACCTAGGAACCCGGGTTCAAATCAGGCCTTTGAAAAAATTTAAGAGGCATGCCAAAAGTAAACTTAATTTAATTTTTTGTTTGTGTGCAACATAGAATAAAACAAGTTTAAAGTGGCCCATTTGTTTTGACAAAAAGCACAGAACATGGACACATGACAGTTACAAAGACACATTGAAGAACAGTTATAGCACACAGACAGGTTGGACAGACACATGACCTAACTGCATCCATTAACGCTGGACAATGGGAAAATCCCCTTTATCTAAAGTTGTCCTTTGTTGTCCTGGGCTGTGGAGCCATTAATTGCAATTATCACATTTACAAAGAATCACTTAAGAGTTTAAGACATCTGCTTAGGTGAATGCCCGAAAAGGATGGTGGACAGGGCAGGCAGGAAAATTTGGTGGCTTGTGCATATTAGCTGCTAATTTAATGAGAATATATTTAGTTATTGGAAAAATCAAAAGATCCCAGCCAAGTGAAAAGATCCCTACTGCCTGAGGGAAAAGATGGATGCTAGTGCGATAGGGTGTGGTTGTCAGACCATTTTTTTTTTATGGTGGTTTTGAGACAGGGTCTCCCTATAGCCCCAGCTGGCCTGGAACTCACTCTGTAGCCCAGGTTGGCCTTGAACTCACAAAGATCCGCCTGCCTCTGCCTGGTAGACCTTCTTAATCTCAGATATAGAGGTTCTCAAAAGATAGCCAGGTCAAAGTATACTGCCTGAGGCAAAAACTGGATGCGGGTTGGGCAACACACCTTCTTAATCTCAGACACAAAGGCTTGTATCCTGAAGCAGACAAAAAATGGATTTCTGAAATAAAATGGGGTTTATAAAGAAAAAACAATGAAATGGAAAAATGCCAAAATCTGAAATAATCCCTCAAAATTAGGCAAAAGTTTTGTAAACAAAATATAAAACACCAAAACACTGTTTGTTAAAAAGCCAAATGAAATAAATAAAATTAATAAAAAAATTAATAAAAAAATTTCTAAAAAAAAAAAAAGCCAAATGATGTAAAAATCTCAAACAAAAGCTTGTAAAAATTAACTATCCATGCAAAAGTAAAAAATGAAAATTGTATTTTGAAATGGATGAAAACCCATAAAATCAAAACTTGGTTACTCTACACAAAATGTATTAATGCAATTCCAATTGACCTTGTATAATCCAATGCAAAATCCAAAAACCAAAATTGTGAAAGGATCAGAATCTGCCATTAAATAAATTGCAAGAGAATTAGAATATAGAAATATAGTATTAGTTATTACAAGGTCTGATGTGAATTTAGGCTTTTTTGCCATGCAGGCATAATAGTGGGTGTGGCGCAGACAAAGCCTCAAGATGGTGGCTGAGGAGTTGGCGGGGATTAGCATGATTGCCATGGAAACAGTCTGCAGCATGTCTGTTTGAATGTGGGCGGGGGGAAGCCGTGTGGTGCATGACGACTGCATGGAAGGAGTAGAGGGTGCAGTGGGGCAGCAGAGAAGGCTCAGTAAAAGAAAGAAAAAAGGCTGCAGAGGGCAGAGGAAGAGAGGGAGAGGGAGAGAGAGAGAGAAAAAGATAAGTGTAGTTTCTTTAGTCTCAGAAAGCAGCTGCCTGAGGGCTAAGGCGTGTCCATCTTAGTTCTAAGTGGGCGCTCGTCAGAAACCCCAGGTCTGTGTGACCAGTCTCTGAAATCAGGGCCTACGAGTCTGTGATCACAGAGGAAGCCAAAATTCGGGTCCAGATTCCTATCCCCAGCATCCTGGTAGACATCAATCTGGAGGGAAAAAATTGGGGAGAATCCCTGATTTTGCCAGCACTCAGGGATCCAAAACGGAATGGCTATAATGGGAGACTAAAAAGAATGAAGGAAGAGGATCGGAGGGAAGGCAGGCGGAAAGTAGTAGGTTAGACAGGAAATGTCAAGGCAAGGGGGCAGCTAGAGGGGACAGAACACATGTAGGACTACACAGAAGGTAGGGGTGGGAGATAGAGTCTCCCCTCACTCAGGTGCCCATCGCCGGCCGCCAGCGAAGTGACTTAGGAAGTCTTACCATGAGGGCCACACATATAAACCCCATGCTCGGTCATCACACGTGTGATGAGTGCCCGATGAGGTTAAATGACCGTGGTGGTTTGCACGACACTGGTGCACAAACCTACATGCAGACAGTACACTCATACACATACAAAAATAAATAAAAATTAAAAAAATATGACCTTGGCGGAAACGCGGGTTGCCCGTGTTTTCGCCAAGGTCATTTAACCTCATCGGCACTCATCAGAGTCTGTAGCCCAAGAGCTGTGGAACCATAACACACACTCTTAACTCTCACACACAGTCACATGGGAATAGGGTAGGGTAGGATAAGGAGAGGAGACAGTGCCTCATCGTGAAATGCTGGCTGTCCGTAGAAATACACTGCAGCAAGTCCATTCTAGGTGTTACAAAAAAGAGGTAAGGAAGTCCTTTTCAGGGTGAGAGCTGGAGAGCACCCTGCCAGATCAAAAACCAGGAAGCACTCCAACTGATTAAAACATCTCAAGCCCCAACCAAGCCTAGGGCACCATAATATTAAGTTATAAAAAGCATGAAACGCCAATAAAAGGCACATGAGGCTTAGGTCATTCTAGGAACATGCTTTACTTCCATGTGGGACTGCCAGCGGGTGAGCCACCTGCAGACACATGGTGGGACTGGACAGCATGGCAGGGGGCAGGGCAGAGGGAGGGGGGCAGAGAGAGAGCAAGGGGGACAGAGAGAGAGAGAGAGGGACACAGAGAGAGAGAGGGACACAGAGAGAGGGATACAGAGAGAGGGACACACAGAGAGAGGTACACACAGAGAGGGATACAGAGAGAGTGATACAGAGAGAGTTATGGTGGCTGGGGTCCACTCTTTATACCAATGGGGCGGGGCCTCAGGTAAGTGGGAAGGGGTCAGAGGATTGGCAGCTTCTGGAGGAAGTGGGCACCTGTGTGCCCCTTAGGATTCTGGGAAGACTGGACCTAACAATATACAATTATTTGCATACAATTATTATATACAAATTTAATTGTATATAATATACAGTTAGTATTTTGTGAGTCTAAAATATTCATGTAATTTACTTATTGCCATTCTTACTCTTTTAAGATTTTAGAATATGGGAATATTTGCAATCAGATAATAACTGTATTAGTCACTTTTCTGTTGCTGTGATAAAACACCATGACCAAGGAACTTATAAAAGGAAGAGTTTATTTGAGCTTATGATTGGTGGTTCCAGGGAATTAGAGTCCATTGTGGCGGTAGGCATGGCGGCTGGAGCTGGAGCAGCATGCAGAGGGGAATGAGCACAGGAAGCGGAGAGAGCGGCTGGAGACCACAAGGCTTGTTAAACTCACCAAGCCTGCCACCAGTGACATACCTCCCCCAGCACGGTCACATCTTCTAAGACCTCCAAAAACAGCACCACCAACTGGAGACAAATGTCTGAATACTTACAGCCTATGGAAGACACTCATTCAAACCACCACAGTTGCTACTGCTTACCTGAGAATGGATTTTTTTTTAATTTTTATTTATTTGTTTGTTTGTTTATTTATTTATTTATTTATTTATTTATTTATTTATTTATTTATTTGTATGAATGTATTGTCTGCATGTAGGTCTGTGTACCCGTGTCATGCAATGCCGCGGAGGTCAGAAGAGGGCATCGGATTCCCCTGGAACTGGAGCTCTCCTGGAATTGGAGTTACAGACGGTTCTCAGCCGCCATGTGGGTGCCGGGCATCGAACCCGGGTCCTCTGCAAGAGCAGTTGGTGCTCTTAACTGGTAGACCATCTCTCCAGCCCCGAGAATGGATTATTAATAATGTATTTTCTCACAGAGTTATAACCCCTCTTTATTACGTCAGAGGAGTGCACCAAACCCATACTGGAGTCCTTCGGCACCTTTCCTAAAAGTCAACATTTGCAGAATATCAAGCTCATCATAGATTTTCAAATGTGTTAGTTGTAAGAACAGATGGTGACACTAGTCCAAATATTTTTCATAGTACATCAATCATAACAACTGTTCCTTTCAAGTTTCATATCCTCTAACAGAAATATATTTCAATTTAGTGATTCTTAATAAGTTTATTGTCTTCTATATTAACTTACTCATGCATACTACTCCCTCCTACCAGTACCTCTATTGAATTTTCTCTGGCTTACTTTAAAATTTTTCATATGATAATATAGTGGTCAATGTGTTCTATACCCTACTTCCTTCCTCTGCTCTTCTGCACAAATCACTAAGACACTGTAGCAACTTGTTACCTCTTGGTTGCTCCTGTTTTAATTTCTGGCACATTTTTAGTTTCAAGGTTTTTGCTTCCCAGGACCTTGTTGTATATTTCACTACTCTATTTTTTTTTTTTTTACTTCACTCTAGTTTTGACTTATTCATCTCCTTTATTCTGCTTTTGTTATGCTTACTGCAGTCTTCAAGAAAAAGAAGTAATGTTAAAAGTTTCTAGGGACATGAATGTCTTATTTGTTGAGTATTTTGAGAAGTTTGTATAACTCTGAATTGACTGTAGTAGCTCTGTGAAATAGCAGGAATCTTGGATGAATAAAATTGGGTGTGAGCTTCTGTAACTGTTAGTGTTGTTAACTTGACAGCAGTTAGAGTCAACAGGGCTCTGGGTATGTCTGTTGGGGACTATCTTGATTATATTCATTGAAGTGGGAAGATCTACCAGTGTGAGTGAACCCTCAACTGGGGTGGGGTATCCCAGACTACAGCAGATGTCAAAGCTGGGCCCTAGCCTGCATTTATCTGTTGCTCTTTTCTGACTATTGATACAATGTAACAGGCTGCCTCTCTTGCTGCCTTGACTTTCCCATCAAGATGGACTTTACTCCGAACTATGAGCCAGAATAAATTCTTCCTTCCTTGAGTTGCTTTTGTCATGGTATTTTATCACAGCGACAGGAGAAGAAACCAAGAGATCTCCCAAAGATCATTAGATTCAATATTATAACATATTGAATTTCTCTTTCATGTTGTCACACAAAAAGATATTTAAACAGCTTTCAATTATTTGCCAACATTTAGTACAGAGACTGTGGCTTTTCTTTAAAATACCGGTTTTTAATCCTATAGACTCAAGTAGCTGATGGCTTCTGGAGATGGGGTACATGGGTTAGAGTTTACCAAATTCTTACCACATGCTAGGTCTCATAAGCATTTGAGTTTGTGACATGTCAGTTAAAGGCCTGGAGAACAGGGCCATACCAAGATGATAATTGTGCTTAAAGGGCAAGAGGGAGGGATCAAATGTTTCCACTGTGGGAACTTGGCCTTACTCCTGCTGAGGCAGAAGAGTGGAACATGGAAACAGAGGCATCGGTATTACCATATGAAAGAAGACAGTTGGCAAAAGGACAGGAAATTCCTCCCTACCATGTACCAAAACAGAGCAGTGTGAGAAAGTTCCAGGCTTTCCAAATGTGGGTGAAGGTGGTGCTGTGTAATTGGGGTTTACAGGGTCATGAGGCTGGGGGCCCAGGACTTCTGATTTTAGAAATTTTTTCAGCTTTTTAGCCCACATACATTCTCAGGAGTTCTTTCTTTTCCTTAATATATTGTCTCTGTTTCTATCACTATCCATATTATATTATTGTTCTGGGACTGAGACCTGAAAATCTCAGGGAATACCACCTAACTCTGATACATAGCTTCAGCAGTTGGTGCTGCCAGCCAGGAGATTAGAGCTATGCCATTTCTCTTTCTCTTCCTTCCACTCCCCTGTCACTTTCCTGGAACACTTAGAAATTCCATAGGATGTGTGATAATGATTCCAGAGTGAACCAGATTCAATTTTCCCCTTTCTCTACTTTCTCTTCTGTAGCTTGTGATACCCAAGAGCCAGAGATTAAATATGTGCCTTGACCTTCTCTCTTAATTTAGAACTCTGCCTGATCTTATGCCAAGTAAAGTGTGGGCAGTGGCTAGCGGCTACAAAGCCCACACATAATACTTGGAACTAGCTAACAGGAAAGGTTCCACACAGATTCAAGCTACTGTGAGATCCTGCACTTAGCCTGGAAGATGCACGAATCCCAACAGGGACTTATGCTCTAGCAATAACTGGGCTCATTCATGTGCAGATCTGGCCATTGACCACAGACCAAGGGCATCCAGATAGGATCAAATATGGTGGCAATCACATGGCCAAGCAAGATGGCAGTCACAACAGTAAACAAGATGGCAGTACCCATATGAGGGTGGCTGTATTTATGGTAATAAAGACATTGAAGCTTGGGTCTCACAGTGCCAGTCAATTCCCTGATTTACCCTATTCCCAGCCATTCCTATGCCACTGGCATTTGCCCAACAAATCCCCAACTCTTCCTTTCTTCAGTTTTATCTTTCTTCCCTTTACTTTCCAAGAGGCCTGATGGGATGATGGAAATATCAGATTCCCCTTTGGCTTCCACTTGAGATAATTCCCAGAGGCCTACTGCTGTCATGGGACTGGGAGTGACCCCATTGTCTACAGGGTCACTTGCTTATCCCACCAGGAGCCTCAGATTCCAGCTCTTCATTTATAATAGATAGTCCTATCTCTAAAGGTACAGATTTAGTTATCCAGATAATAAACCATCCCTTTATGGGTGAGGTGCATACAGAAACCTACCTATTTGGATTGGTAACTTGGATGGCAATCCAAAAACAAAAACAAGAGCCATCCATACAATCAAGCATCTTCTTTGAACCTAGTAGCCTAATAGGTCACATTTTACTTTTAAAAGAACTTCTTTGTCAAAAGACTTTATTCCACTGAGATAGAGGACATAACTTTAGAGATGCTTCTATCAGAGACTCAAATTTTACTACTATGGGATTTTGTCCTGAGAGAGGGAGATGCAGTAAGCAATAGGACCAAACACTGGTCAAGGAAGGTGTAAACTCAGAAAATCTGAGGACTCAAATCAGCGTTTCTAATTCTTCTCTGGCTATACTCAGACCCATTTATGGATGTTAGGGTAGCAAGGAGAAACAGCTCCAGCCCATCAGATACTCTTGAGAACTAGGAGTAAATGCAAGGGGATGCCGTTCACGGCTCCTGAGGATTCAGGATTGTCCTAGACCCTTACCTTCCTTACCAACCTACTCCCAGTAGGCTGGATCCTCAAGAATTAGAATATGCTTGGTCCTGAAACTCTAAATAAAAAGAGGCTAATGTTTTACTTTAACACCATCTAGGCTCAGTATAAGCTGGGTGAGGAATTTTTGTCAAGGACAGAAGCTTAAACTGTAGCACTATCTTGCAGCTGGACCCATTTTGTAGAAATCAAGGGAAATGGTCTGATGTACCTTATATTCAGGCTTTCATAACTTTATTAGAATAAGGAATTATACAAAGAAAAAAGGAACCTAACACTATGAGCTACAAATGGAATGGAACTCCCTAATAACAATCTCCTGTTTCTATGTGTGGTTTATATGTAAAATATCTGCTATCAGCTCCCAGTATTTGAACGCTTACTCCCTAGCTCTGTTTAGGAAGGTTAAGAACCTTTAAGACATGGAGCCCTGCTGGAGGAAATACATCACCGAGGATGGTCCTTGGGAATTTACAGCCTTGTTCCCATTTCTAGTTCTCTATCTGCTTCAGGTTTGAGGTTGAAGCTGTGCTCTCTCAGCATCTTGGTCCAGCTGCCTGCTGCCATGTCCCCCCCACCACGATGGACTCTTTCTCTGGAACCATAAGCCCAAGTAAACTTTTTATTCCATAAGTTTCTTTTGGTCATGGGGTTTTGTCACAGCAGCCAATAGTCACTAATACTTCATGGCACTATATTTAAGCAAAAGTGGCTAGGCTGTTTGGGACAATCTGAGTCCATGTCCCATTTTCAGTCACAGACTTCAGTCTATGGAAGGGGACATTCCCTTGCTTTCTAAGGGCCTGTTCCAATTTATCAGTAGGTTTCAGACTTTAACTTTAGCTTATAATGTTATTTTTAAGGTCCTGTGCTCCTGGAAGAAAACAGAAGATTTAGCAGGAAACTAGAAATCATGCAGATAAAAGATTTCTTCAAATTCCACTGACCATTTGCTGAGATTTAAGGCCCTCCAAGAATAGAAACTCAGTGGCCGGGATTAAAACACCCCAGGAGAGACCCACAGGTAAAGGGCAAAGCTAGATTGCTTCATCACAGGGTTACAAAATTCTATTTAAAACCTATTAAATCTATTACTTATCATAAGATCTTTACCCAAGTAAAAAGAGAAGATTCTGCTCATTTATCAACAGAATAATTGAGGCATTCAGAAAATTTACCAACTCTGGGCATGGTGGCACACACCTTTAATCCCAGGACCCAGAGGCAGAGGCAGGCAGTTTTTTTTTTTTTTGTGAGATTGAGGCCAGCTAGGGATTTGGGGAGACCCTATCTCAAAAACAAAAAGAAAACACAGAAAATTAACCAAGCTGGATCTTTTCTCCTCCAAAGGACAAGATCTGCTGAGATGTTTTCTTTGTCAGTCCCTAGCATCTCTGGAATGATCCAGAAAACAAAGATTGTACCACAGACCCCGAGAATTCAGCTTCTGGGCATTGTCTCAGCAGTAGTCAACAACCAAGACCTAAAGGAAGACAAAGAAGGGCAAGGAAAGAGCAGAATGGGCATCTAGGGGCTGTTCTTATATTGTAGATACCATTGGTGGCCCATGAACCAGGGGATCCAAGTCTCAGAGAAGCCTCAGATGAAAGGGTCAAAGCATATGTTTCAGATGTGAAGTCCTAAGCCATTGAGCATTTGAATACACCATGCAGTCCCCCCACCCAATCACACACATGGCCATGTCAACTAGCCTTGCATCATGGGAAAGCTCATTGTCCTTACTACAAGAAAAGAAAGAGATCATCCCCTGAAGAGAACCGAGTAAGACTGAAGGTATGCAGCAAAGTTGACTCTCAGACAGAGAAACAAAAGGCAAGTTTACAAATTGCCCACAAGTTAAACTTATTCTCTCCAAAAACAAGGGGGGGGAAATCCCTTTTTACTTTGCTAAAGTAATTATTTTACTTTTGTTCACAATTATTTCCATTAACTGTGTCATTCTCTGCTAAACACCATGGGACAAATCTTTCTCTAAAACTTCCCAACATAGTTAAGCAACAAAGTCTGCAGGTAGTAGAAGGTAGTCATAAATATGAGCTGAGGCCATGGGACCAGTTGCAGAAACGTGGGTTATAATAGATATTAACTTTTGTCCTATTTGGTTAAGAATGTGCTTGTTCATATAATATATATATATGTATATATATATGTATATTTATATATATATATGTATATTAAGCAGATACTTGTGTTGTTCCCTTTTGAATGTGCAACTGAGATAAGTGTTAAGTGTTGTCATATTTAGGTTATTAGATACTGAAGGACTAAGTGTTCCTCGAGAACATTACCACCTACTCTAAGATATAATGCTTTGCTATTGCACATGAGACACTTATAACATGTTAGGTGGAATTATGACCTTGCCATAGTTTGCAATTGACATTTAAGCATAATATAAGGAGAGGCTACTTATTGGGTATCAAGTTGACAAGGGGTGGACTTTTGATGGTTAATTCTGGGTGTCAACTTGACTGGACTAAGGAACAAATAAGAGAAAAGGATCTTCAGATTGGACCACCTCAACTTGGATGGCCCACCCCAAATGTGGGCGTTACCTTCTGCCTGCAGGCAGTGTAAAGGGCCACGGCAGAGGGAGCTGGTCCCTTTTTTACCCTGCAGCTTGCCTCTCTCTCACTGGTGAGTTTGTCTTGCTGCTGTGATCAACCCGAGGGATCCCAGCGTGTACTGAGACCGGCAGATCTCCTGGAATCCACCCGGCCTTCACACCAGATTGGGACTACTGAGACATCCAGCCTTGTGGACTGAGCAGTTCCCTGGATTCTCAGCCTCTCCAGTTCGGTGTGGCTACTGTTGGACTACTTGAGCTCTGTCATGTGAGCAAATCAATAAATTGTATATAGTTATATATTCATCCTGTTGCTTCTGTTTCTTTAGAGAACCCTGACTAATACATAGATCCATCTCCCTACTGAACACAGATGCCAAAATTCTAAACAGGATACTGGCAAATCACATACAGAGCCACATCAAGAAGATCATCCATCATGACCAAGTTGGATTCATACCAGAGATGCAGGGATGGTTCAACATATGAAAATCAATAAACATCATCAAACGCATAAATGGAATGAAAGACAAAAACCACACCATCATCTCAATTGATGCTGAAAAAGCCTTTGACAAAATCCAGCATCCCTTCATGCTTAGTCCTAGAAGGAATTGGACTGGAGGGATCATTCCTCAATGTAATCAAGGCCATATACAGGAAACCCACAGCCAATTTCATCCTAAATGGGGAAACAACAGGAACATTCCTTTTAATGGTAGGAACTCAGCAAGTCTGCCCCCTGTCACTAGTCCTCTTCAATATAGTGCTTGAAACACTTGCTAGAGCAATAAGGCAAAAAAGGAAATTAAAGGAGTACTAATTGGAAAAGAGGAAGTCAAGCTATCCCTATTTGCTGATGATATGATTGTTTACTTAAGGGATGCTAAAAACTCCACCGGAAAACTCCTAGAAATGATTAAGAGCTTCAGCAAAGTGGCAGGATAGAAAATTAACCTAAAAAAAAAATCAATGGCCTTTCTTTACACCAACAACAAGCACCTGGTGAAAGAATTCAAAGAGACTTTCCCACTCACAATAGCCTCAAAAACAATAAAATACCTAGGAACAAACCTAACCAAAGATACCAAAGTTCTCTACAACAAAAATTTTAAACCTTTAAAGAAAGAAATTGAAGAAGACATCAGAAGATGGAAAAACCTCCTATGCTCATGGATTGGGAAAATTAACATTGTAAAATTGTCCATTTTACCAAAACTTTTGTATAGATTTAATGCAATCCCATTCAAAATCCCTAAGACTTTCTTCACAGGCTTGGAAAAAAAATCCTTAAATTCATTTGGAAAAACAAAAGACCCTGAATAGCTAAAACAACCCTGAGTGAAAAACGCTACACAGGGGGATCTCTATGCCAGTCTTCAAACTATACTACAGGACTATAGTCATAAAAGCAGCTTGGTACTGGCACAAAAACAGACCTGTTGACCAATGGAACAAAACTGAAGATCCAAACCTGAGCACATACAATTTCAGCCATCTCATAGTTGACAAAGGGGCCAAGAAGACACAATGGAGAAAAGACAGCATCTTCAGCAAGTGGTATTGGCAAAACTGGATCACTACTTGTAGAAGAATGAAATTAAACCCCTCCCTCTCGCCCTGTACAAAAGCCAACTCCAGATGGATCAAAGACCTCAACGTGAAACCCCAAACTCTGAAGGTGATAGAAGAAAAAGTTGGTAGCAGACTACAAGACATAGGCATAGGAAAACTTCCTAAATCAGACAGCAGCTGTGCAAGAATTAAGGTCGACAATTGACAAATGGGACCTCATTAAACTCAAAAGCTTCTATACATCAAAAGAAACAATCAAGGAAGTGAAGAGAAATCCCACAGAGTGGGAGGAAACTTTCAGCACAGAAACATCTGACAAAGCATTGATTTTCAGAATATATAAACTACCCAAAAAACAAAGAAGAAAGAAAACAAATGACCCACTCAATAGATGGAGCAAAGACCTTAACAGAGACTTCACAAGTGAGGAATTAGAGATTTCTGAGAAACATCTTAAGAAGTGTTCAACATCACTAATCATTAAGGAAATGCAAATCAAAACCACTTTAAGATGTCATCTTACTCCAATAAGACTGGCTAGGATCAAGAAAACAAATGATACTAAGTGATGGAGAGGTTGTGGGGAAAGGGGAACACTCATCCACTGCTGGTGGGAATGTAAATTCATGCAGTCACTATGGAAAGCAGTGTGGAGAAACCTTGGAAGACTTGGAATGAACTTGCCACCCAACCCAGCCATACCACTCCTAGGCATGTACCCTCAAGACTCATCCCACCGCAGAGATACATGCATGGCCATGTGTATTTCAGCTCTCTTCACAATAGCAAGGAGCTGGAACCAACCCAAATGCCCCTCAGCTGATGAGTGGATAGAGAAAATGTGGTACATCTACACAATGGAGTTCTATGCAGCAGTAAAGAAAGATGACATCATGAGCTTTGCAGGAAAATGGCTGGAGCTAGAGGACATAATGCTGAGTGAAGTAACACAGTCCCAGAAAAACAAACGACGAATGGTATCCCTCATCTGTGGATGCTAGTGCCAATTACCTAGTTGTAAGTATTTCCTGTTCATGGCCCCTTGAGCTTTTGTCCAAAGCAGTTGGGAGTGATGCATATTGGAAACAACAACAACAACAACAACAACAACAACAACAACAACAGAAAGGACTGCATCAAATAACTGACTGAAACAGTGAACTTCTGCTCAAAACAGTTAACTTCCACATGGAGAATATTGAGAAAGACTGAGAAAGAGATGAAAAGCATGTTTGGCAGAATGTATGATCTCTGGTGGGGTGGGGGGATGGGCGATACACGGGTCTAGATTTGATAAAAAATATATAAATAAATAAATAAATTAATTGATTAAAAAAAAGACCCTGACTAAAACAAAATATGGAAGGGCAATGAATATGTGTTTTGTCAGCAGTAAATCATTAAACAAATACTGAACTATGTTAAAAATTTTTTCATTAATACATGAAATTTAATATTGGGCAGATGGATTTTTAGATTTCTTTCTAAAAAAGATTCTAAAGAAAAAATTAATTAAAATTTATTATCTATCTATCTATCTATCTATCTATCTATCTATCTATCATCTATCTATCTATCTATCTAGTCTTTTTAAGACATGGTCTCCCTTTAGTCCCAGCTGGCCTGGAGCTTACTGTGTAGACCAGGCTGGCCTTGAAGTCACAGAGAACTGCCTGTCTCTGCCTCCACCTACAAATTATTATTATTATTTTTTGGTCTTTTTGAGACAGAGTTTCCCTGTATCCCCAGCTGGTCTGCAACTCACTCTGTAGACCAGGCTGGCCTTGAACTCACAAAGATCCACCTGCCTCTGCCTCCACCTCCCAAGTGCTAGGATTAAAGGTGCACGCCACCATGCCCAGATAATTATTTCATTTTATAATAGTCATAAGGAACAGGAAACTAATATCACACAAAAATATTTCATATTGGGCTGCAGAGATAGTGCAGTAACTAAGAATATTTACAGTTCTTACAGAGGACTGGAGTTCAGTTCCCAACCCCTGAGAGTCAGGGTGCTCACAACCATATGTCACTCCAGATCCAGGGGCTCCAACAAAATTCTTCTGGCCACTTATGTGCACTTATGTGTACACACACTTAGATACATATGGTTATACATAATTAGAAATAAAAATAAGGGGCTAAAGAGATGGCTCAGCAGTTAGAAGCACTGACTGCTCTTGCAGAGGACCTGGGTTAGATTCCAAGCACTCACATGGCAGCTACAACTGTCCATAACTCCAGTTCCAATGCTTGCTAGGCCTGATATCAGTATCAGGTATGGACACCATTTTGTGAATCAGACCTTAAATCCAATCAGAAAGTGATTGGTTACTTCCATTACATTTCTGCCACTATTGCACCAGTGGGCATACCTTTCCAGGCCAGTTACTGTAGCTTGTAGAATTCACAACTCTGAAAGATCAATGATTATTTTTCTCTTTGGGGTGAGACACGTAGCACCTTCCAGTAGTCTGAAGGCTAGTCAGTAGAGGTGAAGATTTGAGGTCAGTATCATCTTGATTTCTCCGTTTATTCCAGGACTTATGTATATGTATGTAGTACCTTCATTAGTAGGATCTTTCCATCAAGTTCTGGTAGGTAACCAAGAACAGGGGCAATGGCCAGTGTTTGAGAGACTATAGGTCAACAGCTTCAAAAGAGGAAGTCCATTCCTGGCATTGGGATTTTTCTTTGCTAGCTTATGGAATCCGATAGTGGCAAAAAAGGAGTTTTCCAAGTGCCTGTGTCTAGAAAGATCACAGGCCCTCGAGGAGATCATACTACTATCGTCCTGCTAAATGGGCATAGTATTAAACAGAATCCTAAAGGATTACTGCTATACATGTAGATTAACTAATTTCTCAGTTCTTAACATAGAAACAGATGGTAACTAACACAGAGTCACACACAAAAATAAGAGACTAGGAAGTGTTTGGCCTTAAGTAGGATACCTATTTCACATCCTTTTCTCCAAGCCTTTGGGATCATGGTAGAAGAGGGGCCAGAAGATTCTAAGAGCCAGAGGAAGCAGATGAATACAAGGAAGGCATGTCTTCCAACAGAACAGAGAAATTATGCATATAAACTCACAGTACTTATGAAAGCATGCACAAGGCCTGAACAAGGCCATGGCAGACAAATGCCCAACATGGAGGGCAAGATGAGCAAGAAACCCCAGACATAGCTGAGCAACAGCTGGCAGCTGATAGCTTCTGGGAAAGGGACAGTCAGGTTTCTTTAAGTGCATGGTGCTGGGCTGACAAGGCTGCAGAGGATGGACTCATACCTATGAGCATCTGGGAAACACAAATTAGATTCCACAGGCCTTTAAAAATAGAGGACATGAAGTAAGGGAGGGTAGGGATATGGGGTGGATCTGAGAGGAGACGGGGAGGGGCTCTACATCTGATCAAAGGAATCAGTTAAAATATTATTAAAAATATAAAACCTAAGCTTTGATATTTGTTCATGTCTGTTGGAAGATATTAATAAACAGTTTAGGTTTGGTGTTATTTATATCTAAAGTCTTTCACTTTATTTATGCTGAGTCCCCCTAAGTTAATACAAGAGACAGTAATTGTGAGAAACAGTGTGAGAAATTATAATTAATGTAGCCATGTTATGTGGAAAGTCAGAGATCTAGCAACCCTAGATCTGTTTTTCAAGATAAAGATACACACTTTAGGGCTGGAGAGATAGCCTAGTGGTTAAGAGCACTTGCAGAGTGACCTGGGTTCGATCCCCAGCACCCACATGGCGGCTGAGAACCGTCTTTAACTCCAATTCCAGGAGAACTCCAGTTCCAGGGGAATCCGAGACCCTCTTCTGACCTCCGTTGCATTGCACGACATGGGTGCACAAACCTACATGCAGACAGTGCATTCATACACATACAAAAATAAATAAAATTAAAAAAATACACACTTTAGATTTAAATCAATAACTGGGACAAGACAAAACACACACACACACACACACATATATATATATATATGTATATGTATACATATATATATATATATGTATACATATACACACACATATATATGTATATATAAAGCCTGATCAATTTGTGGCCTCATTCATCATTTATTCTTTTGGAGCTCTCCTTTTACAAGATTATCCAAAGCAATTCTTATTGACTGGGGCATAGACTGGCTTTGATAAGACTTTTCATACCCTGGAGCACATCTCTACCCTTCTATCCTAGACATGGTGTTCCAAAGGTTGGGTATATGATTTATATCTGTGCTTTTAGCTTTCCTTTAGTAATTAGTAGGGTAACCTTCCAAAGTAAGCAGATAACTCAATAGAAAGCAGACAATTCAACCCAGACACTTCGACAACAAAAATAAAGACTGTCCAAATGGCTCACAGGAAATAATTACAATGCAAGAACAAGCCCAGCTGATATCTTTACCCTAGATAGATAAGTGACTGTCACCTCAGAGAAACCCAAGGCAGGAGAAAGATAACCCAAGTCCATTGTTTGGCATACTTGTGGGTTACCAAACACTTCAAAAGAACTACCTTAAGTGGGATTCTTAGAAACAGTGCTTTTCCCCCTCTATACAGAAAGAAATCACTATAGTGGTTCCTACTTTTTGAAGGTAGGATATGCCATTAGCTCCTGATGGCTTCCTTTAAAGACTGTTACTGCTCAAGGTTCCCTTATAAAAGTCCTACTTAGGTGACTTAAGCTGATCATCAGATGACTTGGTGGCTTTTGTTGTAATAAGTAAAAATGTTTTCTTTTTAATAAATGGGTTTTGTTTTCTTTGTCATAATGAATACCAAAGGACCCTTTATGAATGTCAATTGTAATACTCTAAAGCCAAATAAATGACTGTTTTCAATCCTAGCCTTGGGAATTTCTCCATATAAGGCTCAGCAACAAGCCCTCGCTGAAGTTAGGAAACTCTCATAGCTTACTTCTCCAGCTAAAATTTGTAACATGTAAATATTCAGGACACCTATAACATCTGAAGCAATAACAGATGAGTCTTGTTAAGGATGTTTGACAATGTCTCAGAATAGATGAAGACATAATCCACAAATTTTTAAAGAATTCGAATGTTATTCTCTAAGTTCTTGAGTCTCCACAGCCTCAAAAACACCATAAAGATAAGGCTGCTGTACCTACATATTGCTAAAATTATAGAGTTAAAAATTCACTTCCAGGGGGGAAAAGAATGCAGAGCTGGAGGATGGCAAGGGGAGCTGTGAAATGCTGTCTTCCAGACATGACATGGCTGTTGCACCCATGAACTGAAAGCAGCTTCTTATAGTGGCAACCTGGAGAAGACATGGCCCCTCAGCATTCAATCATGGATGGAGGAAGGGCTCAGAAGACCCCACCTCTCCCAGAGGAACTATTTTCAGCTGAAAGCTTTAGGAGAAGAGTTACATATCTTGGTAGTGTAGTTACTGGATGGTTTATCTTTTTCCTAAGAGGTGGCTTGTCTGTGATAAGAAAGAAATATGCAGGGCTGGAGAGATGGCTCAGTCGGCACTCAGTAAGAGTGCCGACTACTCTTGAAGAGGACCCGGGTTCGATTCCCAGCACCCACAAGGTGGCTAAGAACTGTCTTTAACTCCAGTTCCAGGGGAATCCGACGCCCTCTTCTGACCTCTGAGGCATTGCACGACACGGGTGCACCAACCTACATGCAGACAGTATACTCATACACATAAAAAATAATAAATTAAAAAAAAGAAATATGGGTCCCTAGATTGAAAGCCTTGTTTGCACTCAAGTACTTTAGTGGTATCCAAACTCCTTGCTAGGAGATCCTACTGCTCCTTTGCCTTCTCTACTACAGCTCCAAATTATAATCCTATAGCACTCTAGTCCATCTATTTTACTTCAAGCAGGCCTCTGGGTCTGCATTAAAGTTTCAGAACAGCCATTCCTGTTAGTGAGGAGCAGGGTTTTTCATAAGGCACTTAGATGCATAAAACCACCACCTCGGTTTCTCTGTATTACAAAGAAATTGGAGACCGAATCAGCAAAAGGAAATAGACTTATTTTTAGCTTTACCAGAGGGGAATGAATAGAAAGAAGACTAATTCCTTATCTTCTATGCACCAGGCATTTTACAATTTGTAGAGCACTAGGAAACAAAGTTTCCAGCATATGCAGAGTTATCTTTAAGATAGGTTAGCTTGTCCTGTCCTGAGTTAGCTGTAAGATAGGTTAGCTTGTCCTTTCCTGAGGTTTGGAAGTGACTGGTCCGGGTGCTTACCATCTCTCGTGGAGTCAGGTTTTTTATTCAAGCCCAGGAATAAGAAAATGGGGTTTTGGCCCAGCTGCCAAGGCCTATCTGTGTTGTGCAGGCAGCCAGCTTGCATCCCACCTCGGCAGGTGCCATCCAATGCTAGGAACATAGAGAGGAACTGCATGTGCATTGATAGAAGGTCAGCCAGCAGCACACACTATCTGTGCCCAACCACCCAGGTAGGGACAGGATTCAACCTCCCCCCCCCACCCCCCGCAGCTCAAGCTACTAATACTGAGGTGGAAAGTGTAAACTGCTGGTGCTGTAGTTTAAAGCCATTGGGAGGATACAGCAGTGTCAGTGATTGGAGGCTGCATAGCCAAAACTGAGGAAGAAACCAACAGGAAACAGACTGAGTGACCAACCAAAGCCCCATAGCAACATTTGACATTAGCAACAGAAGGCAAACAAATAAACAAAGGGGGAAAAAAACAACAGCAACAAAAATACAATGGAAATGCCAAAAACACAATGGAAAAACAACAACAATATGGGAAAAGATCAAAATAAATCCCCACCAAACCCAACCACTCTTGTAGAAGATCCCAAAAATGAGATCTCTCTGGAAGGGAACCAAGATACCAAACTTTTTTTTTTTTAATTAGTTTTTATTGATGCTTTGTGCATTTCATACATTTTTTCCAATTCAGTTCAGGCTTATTTCCCTTTCCCTCCCCCCCCACCCCCACCCCATCCCAGATCATGCATTCTGCCATAACTGTCCTGCATCTTTCTCTCAGTTTTTTTTTTTTCAATTTTTAGCTATAAGTGATAATCCATGAGTACAGCATCCTTCATGCAAAACCTAGCGGCAGGCTGTTGTGCACAAAACACCTACAGCCCCACAAGCCAGTGGGGGGGTGACAGGTGGTTTGGTCAATCAAGTTGGATCAAAATGAGTGTCCAGACGAACTCTGCTGGTCGTTTGCACACAATTAACCCCTAATGCGCAGCCCTTTACATTCTACATGCAGCTCGTGGTCAACAGGTGCGTCGTAGCGAATCCCTAGGCTTTAGAAAAAGGACACAAGTGATTGAGAGGTAAAAAACAGTCCACTCTCTCCTGGGAGCTGTTGACTTGGACTCTGGGTCATTCTGGCTGTTTCCTTTCATGGGCGGACAGTTTATCCAGAATAACCTTTCGATCCCACTAATGAGAACAAGCAATTAATATATAGGTATTTAAGCCAGCACTAATAGTTTATGGTAGGTTACTTTAGCATATAGACACATGTTTGGATAGGTTAATCCATGATTACAATTTGCCCCCCTGTTAAATATACAGGGTCTTACTGGGGCTTATAACATCTCCGAACCTTATAGGATGTAAGCTTGTGGGCAATCAGCCCATGGGTTATTTCTCCAAGGTGGAGAGCCAATAGCCAATTAGGATTTGGATATACAGGCACTGGCTGCCTGCGCACATAGTATTTCCAGCAGGTGAGGTGTAGCGTGCTGACGGTGAGTCTTGCTTGACTCAGGGAGGACCCATAATTTGCTTTATTGGTTTGTTTAGTGGCCTTTGGTAACACTATCTGTCATTCCAGAGGCCATCTGTACACTTGCATGTGTGGTCTCAATACGTCCCTCCCATGTTAACGTCAGGTCGTCGGCAGCAAGGTCTTAATTGCCTCTCCTCCTGTAAGTATCCCAACCTAGAGGCAAAGAGCCCTTACATTTTTTGGTGGAGGCCTTGGATCCCCTGGCACCATCCACCGGGTAGAACAATCCATTGCTGATTGTCAGAAGCTCCGTAATTTATTAATATATTTTGCCTGAGGGCATAGCCCTAGGACTTTAGGTATTATATTTGGTTCTGAACAGAAGAGTAATCCCTTCCACAGTTCCATGTCTAGTAGTCAATTAAAAAAAAGCAGTTTTAACGGTTTTATAAGAGATTACCCACAAATTTGACAATAGTTGTCTAAATTTTACAGTTGGGGAACGACCTCATCATCGTCATATTTTTTCTCCGGTCTCCATGTGTTCTTCTTTTTTTTTTTTTTTTGTAATTTTTTTTAAATTGTTATTGTTAAATAATTAGTTTATTTTTTGGTAAATGTGTATAAAAGTACTGTCCTCATGCAGTTTGTGCATGACCCGGGGTCGTCGCAAATGGGCCAATGGGCCAGCAAACGGAGTTCAGAGAGAGGGTGTCGGGATTCCCCTGAAACTGGAGTTTCTCCTCCCCTGGAATTTGGAGTTTCAAGACGGTTCTCAGCCGCCATGTGGAGTGCTTGGGGTCGAACCCGGGTCCTCCTGTAAGAGCATTCCGGCATCTTAACTGCTAGGCCATCGCTTCAGCCCGTTTTTCTATGGGGGGGGGGAAGGCAAGAAAGTCTCTATATCAGAACCTTTGTGGCACCTAGAGGGAAGTTTTCATTAGGACTCATTATAACTGTTGTTACATGTAGGATCCACAGGGGGTTCGATGTTTATGGCAATCTGAGGCTTCTCCGTGGAATGTTCAGACGGGGGTCACCTTTCCCCCCGGTGCCGACTTTTTGGTACATTCTACTCAATGCAAACCTGTATCGTTTTTCTTTCTCAGCCATTTAAGTTGGTGACGGTTTTTGTCCTGTTGGAACAAACAAATCTTTTTCCGTAGTTAATTTTAAGTGTTTGAGTTGCAAGGTATTTGATGAAAAGGTTTCATGTCTTTCTTGCTGTATCCCCCCCCCCCCCCTTTTTTTTAGCATATGAGTCGCCAGAAGACAGTTTGTATTATTGTAAGACATATTCAAAGACTTAAAGCAACAAACAGAACTAAAGGGAGAGAAATGAAAAACTCATGAAGGAACTAGAAGGAAAGAATGATAAACTCTGGAAAGAACTAAAAGGAGAGATCGACAAACTCAGAAAAGAACTAGAGGAAGAGAAATACAAACTCTGAAAAGAACTAGAGGGAGAGAATGACAAACTCCGGAAGGAAGTGGAAACATTGAAAAGATCTCAGGCTGAAAGGAAAAAAGAAACTGACCAGCAAAGCAAGAAGCTATAAGAAAAGAATGAAAAGCTCCAAAAGGAAGTGGAAATACTGAAGAAATTGCAGGATGAAACAAAAAAGGAAACTAACATTCATCCAATCAGCAGGAAAGGATGGGAAAAAGCCTTAGAAGCAGAATGGAAGAAGCAGAAAAAAGAATATCAGACCTACAGGATAACACAGTGCAGCTAGAAACCTCAAGTAAAGATTATGAAAAATTTTTAAAAAACACAAGAGTGGAACAACCAGGAAATGTGGGACACCATGAAAAGACCAAACCTCCACATCATAGGGATAGAGGAAGGAGAAGAATCCCAAGAGAATGGTATTGATGAGATCTTCAACAGAATAATAGAAGAAAACTTCCCCAAACTGAAAAAAGACAAACCCATAGAAATACAAGAAGCACATAGAACATGAAATAAAAAAGACCAGAAAAGAAATTCCCCACATCATATCATAGTTAAAACACTAGATGCTCAAAACAAGGACATAATACTGAAAACCACAAGAGAAAAACAAGTTACATACAAGAGGAAACACATCAGAATCACACCTGACTTCTCAGTGCAAACCATGAAAGCCAGAAGAGCATGAACTAAAGTAGTCCCAGTACTAAATGACTTTAGATGCCAACCCAGATTATTATACCCAGCAAAAATGTCAATCATAGTTGAAGGAGAAAGAAAAATCTTTCAGGTCATAAACAAAATGAAAAAACACATGTCAAAAAAACCAACACTTCAGAAAATACTCAAAGCAATTCAAAGAACAGAGGAAAGGAGCAACTATCCTTAAGCAACCCAAGAGAAAAATTACCAAAAGCATAAAAGAGTAAATAAATACCTAGACCAAGGATGCAAACAAAAAATAAGCTGAAAGGAAACAACACACATCTCTCAATAATAACCTTAAATATTAATGGTCTAAACTCCACAATCAAAAGACATAGACTGGAAGAACGGATTAGGAAGGAGAATCCATCTATATGCTGCCTCCAAGAAACCCATGTCACCCTCAAGGACAGACAGCACCTTAGCGTGAAAGGATGGAAAAAAAATATTCCAAGCAAATGGTACCCAAAAGCAAGCAGGAGTGGCTATTCTAATATCAGACAAAATAGACCTCAGAGTAAAATTAATCAGAAAAGATAAAGAGGGTCATCATATCCTTATCAATGGAATAATTAACCAAGAAGATCTCACAGTTTTAAATATTTATGCACCAAACTCTAGTGCACCAAACTTTATAAACACAATCCTTCAGGACCTCAAGACACAGATTAATCCCAGTACGCTAATAATGGGGAACTTCAATACCCCACTGAGCCACCTGGATAGGTCAACTGGACAAAAAAATAAACAGAGAGACATCAGAACTGAACAACACAATACACCAAATGGACCTCACAGATATCTACAGAATATTCCATCCAAACACCAGAGAAAGTACTTTCTACTCAGCACCCCATAGAACATTCTCTAAAATTGACCACATACTGGGACACAAAAGAAACCTCAACAAATGCAAAAGGATTGATATTATTCCATTCATTCTATCAGACCACAGTGCAATAAAGCTCAATATTAATACCAGGGTAAGCCCTACTAACTATAAGAACTCATGGAGACTAAACAACACAATACTGAACAATGAGTGGGTCAGAGAAGAAATAAAGAATGAAATAAAAGCATTCCTGTAACTAAATGAAAATGACAATACAACACAACAAAACCTGTGGGATACATTAAAGTCAGTCCTAAGAGGGAAATTTATAGCCCTAAGTGCCCACAGTAAAAAATCAGAAAGAGAACAAGTAAACGATCTAACACTGCAGCTAAAAACACTTGAAAGACAACAACAAATGAATCCTAAACCCAACAGACAGGAAGAAATAACAAAAATCGGAGCAGAAATCAATGAAATAGAAACAAAGAAAACAATACAAAAAATTAATGAATCCAAAAGCTGGTTCATTTTTGAAAAGATAAACAAAATAGACAGACCTCTAGCCCAGTTAACCAAAAGAAAGAAAGAGCAACTCCAAATAAATAGCATTTGGGATGAAAGGGGAAACATCACAACAGATAAAGAAAAGATCCAGACAATCATAGGAGAATACTTCAAAAACCTATACTCTACTAAATTTGAAATGGATGAATATCTGAAACTCTGGGATTCTCTAAAGCTTAACCAAGAAGAGATTGACAGCTTAAACAGACCCATAAAACTTGAGGAAATTGAAGATGTAATAAAATGCCTCCCAACTAAAAAAAGCCCAGGCCCAGATGGCTTCACAGCAGAATTCTATAAAACATTTAAAGAGGTCTGACAACTCAAACTTTTCAGAAGGATACAGACAGAAGGAAATATCCCAAATTCCTTCTATGAAGCCAGCATCGCCCTAATACCAAAACCAGGCAAAGACACAAACAAGAAAGAAAACTATAGACCCATATCATTGATGAACATAGATGCAAAAATTCTCAACAAAATACTTGCAAATCGCATACAGACCCACATGAAAAAGATCATCCATCATGACCAGGTTGGATTCATACTGGAGATGCAGGGATGGTTCAACATATGTAAATCAATAAATATCATAAAACACATAAATGGATTTAAAGACAAAAACCACACAATCATCTCAATTGATGCAGAAAAAGCTTTTGACAAAATCCAGCATCCCTTCATGCTTAAAGTCTTAGAAGGAATTGGACTGGAGGGATCATTCCTCAATGTAATCAAAGCCATATACAAGAAACCCACAGCCAACATCATCCTAAATGGAGAAAAGTTGGAAGCATTCCCCTTAAAGGCAGGAACAGGACAAGGCTGTCCACTATTGCCTCTACTCTTCAATATATAGTGCTTGAAATGCTCACTAGGGCAATAAGGCAAGAAAGCAAAATTAAAGGAGTACTAATTGGAAAAGAGGAAGTAAAACTATCCCTTTTCGCAGAGGATATGATAGTTTACCTAAGGGATGCTAAAAACTCCACCAGAAAACTCTTAGAAACAATCAAAAGTTTCAGTAAAGTGGCAGGATACAAAATAAACCTAGAAAAATCAGTAGTCTTCCTTGACACCAACAATAAGCAACTGGAGAAGGAATATAAGGAGATCTTCCCAATCACAATAGCCTCAAAAATAAAAACCTAGGAATAAACCTAACCAAAGACACTAAAGACCTCTACAACAAAAATTTAAAACCCTGAAGAAGGAGATTGAAAATGACATCAAAAATGGGAAGACCTCCCATGCTCATGGATTGGAAAAATTAATATAGTGAAAATGTCCATTCTACCCAAATTAATATACAGATTCAATGCAATCCCAATCAAAATCCCCATGAGCTTTTAACACAGACTTAGAAAAAAAATCCTTAAATTCATACAGAAAAACAAAAGACCCCGAATAGCTAAAGCAACCCTGAGTGAAAAGTGCAACACTGGGGGGATTACATTACCAGACTTCAAGCTATATTACAGGACTATAGTCATAAAGACAGCCTGGTACTGGCAAAAAACAGAACCATTGACCAATGGAACAAAATTGAAGATCCAAACTTGAGCTCATATAACTTCAGCCACCTTATATTTGACAAAGGGGCCAAAAAAGCTCAATGGAGGAAAGATAGCATCTTCAGAAAATGGTGTTGGCAAAACTGGATCACCATTTGTAGAAGAACAAAATTAAACCCCTACCTCTCACCCTGTACAAAAATCAACTCCAAGCGGATCAAAGATCTCAATGTGAAGCCTGAAACTCTAAAGGTGATAAAAGAAAAAGTTGGCAACAACCTATAAGACATAGGTGTAGGAGGAGACTTTTTAAACCAGACAGCAGCTGCACTGGAAGTAAGGTCAACAGTTAACAAGTGGGATCTCATAAAACTCGAAAGGTTCTGTACAGCAAAAGAAACAATCAAGGAGGTGAAGAGAAATCCCACAGAGTGGGAAGAAATCTTTACCAGTGACACATCTGACAGAGCATTAATGTCAAGAATATATAAACTACTCAAAAAACAAAAAAGTAAGAAGACAAATGACCTACTCAAAAGATGGAGTAAAGAGCTGAACAGAGTCTTCACCAGTGAGGAATGGCTGAGAAACATCTTAAAAAGTGTTCATCATTAATAATTAAGGAAATGCAAATTAAAACCACTCTCAGATATCATCTCACTCCAGTACGGCTAGGTAAGATCAGGAAAACAAAAGACAACAGACGCCAGAGAGGTTGTGGGGAAAGGGGAACACTCATCCACTGCTGGTGGGAATGTAAACTTTTACAACCACTATGGAAAGCAGTATGGAGAACCCTTAAAAGACTCGGAATGAGCTTACCATCTGACCCAATCATACCACTCCTGGGTATATACCCCAAGGACTCATCCTACTATAAAGATATATGCACATCCATGTTTATTGCAGCTCTCTTCACAGTAGTGAAGAGCTGGAACCAACCCATATGCCCTTCAACAGATGAGTGGATGACAAAAATGTGGTACATCTACACAATAGAGTACTATTCAATGGTAAAGAAGGATGGCATTATGAACTTTGCATGTAAATGGATGGAGCTCGAAGACATTATGCTGAGTGAGGTGACACAGTCCCAGAAAGACAAACGGAGAATGGTTTCCCTCATTTGTGGATGCTAACATCTAATCCCCCAGATGAAAGGCAAGCTGTGTGGTTATATTTTTGTTTTATCTGTAAGCAACTATGTTGTCATAATGTGAATCTCTCAATGAGCTCTAGAATCCATCCACCAATTATTTTCAGACTCTGTAATTACTGTATATGGGTGGAGAGTATGTATCCATATTTTAGAATAACATGGAATTAACAGAGGAAAATGTGAATTCCTAAGCATAAAAAAAAAAGACTGAGAGAAAGATGCAGGACAGTTATAGAGTACATAATTTGGGATGGTTTGGGGTCAGGTGGGGGGAAGGGATAGGGGAATATGCCTGAACAGAAATGAAAAATGATGTTAAAAAAAAAAGAAAATGGGGTTTTAAAGGTTTCCCAGCTTTGAAAGAGGATATAGAGGATATAGTCTCAGAGATTTTGTAGGATATCGAGAACCCCACTTATAGGGTGGAGAGGTTGCTCAGTGGTTAAGAGCACTTGCTGTTTTTTAAAAGGATCCCCAGCACCCACATGGCGGCTGAGAACCGTCTGAAACTCCGGTTCAGGAGAACTCCAGTTCCAGGGGAATCCGAAACCCTCTTCTGACCTCCGCGGCATTGCACGACACGGGTGCACAAACCTACACGCAGACAGTACACTCATACACATACAAAAATAAATAAAATAAAAAAAAATAAAAACTATATAAAAGGAACTTTTGTTTTTGATAATCTATTTTTGCTGCTTCTTCATTTTTATCTTTCCTTCTGTTAATTTTGGGTTTCTTTGGCTGTTGCTTTCCTAGATTGATGGAAGAGAAGTCAGGCTTCATCAAGGACTGAACAAACTACTTTGTTTGGAGGACTTAAGTTTTGTCTAACACTCAGATATCATTGGGCCAACCTGATAGAACACAGAGCATTCTCTTTGGACACTCAGATTTCTTGCTGTTCATAGAAATGGGCAGTATTGCTGAGGTGATTCATACTGAATGAATTAGATCAGACTAGTGGTGTTCAGTTTTGCCCTGTATACAATTAATTATTGATTTGTAAATTACTTGTATATTATTTCAATAATCAGTTGTTAACTGGTAAGGTCACTTTAGGATTCAGAGTACAAAGGCAAAATGTTCTGAGCCAGATAGTAAAGTAAGTTGGACATGTGACTAGGGCTGTTCTTAGATACTAGAATTGGAAACTTTTTTTGTAAATGTTTTGTTGAATTTTTGTGTATTTCATCCAGAACATCTTAATCGTCTCCATACCATCTTTCTCCATTGGCGCCCTCTCATAGCCTCCTGCCACTGGGTTTCTTGAATTCTGTCATTTGTGTTAAGGCCTGTTCAGTCAAGTTAATGTTCCTAGATGCTCCTCAGTACAAGTTCACTCACTAGGGTCTAGTCAGCCTATCTAGAATATTTCCCTTTAAGATCAGCCCTTCCTTACGCAGCAGTAATAAGCTGCCAACAATTCTTCAAGTAGAATTGGGGACTGGTTCCCATTTCCACAGTTCTGTGCTGGGTTTTTTGGATTTTGTCTGCTTAAGTTTTCATGGGTCTTGTGCATGCTGACACCATTGGTGTAGGTCCATATGAGCATGGTCCCAGGAGCCTGTAAGACTCTATTTCCATATGGTCGTGGACCTCCTCCCTGGCTCTTACAATCTTGCTGCCTCCTCTTCTGTAATGGTCTCTGATCCCTGGATAGGTGGAGTTTAATACAGGAGCCCTGTTCTAAAACCCACACTCTGCAGACTCTTCTCTTCCTCTGATAGTCTCCACAACTCCGAAGGTATCTAATAGTATAACCTTATAAAACTTTCTTATCTGGGGTGAACAAGTGACATTATGTAAAGTGATTTTGAAATTCCTTAGTCACCAAGTAGGTAGTACTTAAAAGAGTATACCAATGATTCATATAACAAAAATGGGTTGCATAAATTGATTTTTGTCAAAAAATACTCAAAATAGTTGATGAATTGAATGCTGGATATTTCAGCTGAAGTCCTCATACACAGTGGAAGTGAATATGACTTTTTCCAAAGTTAAGTCTGATTGAAAATGAGAAAATATAAATATATGGTTCACTTTGGAGAGCTGGCTTTATGGATCAGCACACAGGGCCTGGGAAGGACACTGGGAGGATGGAGCAACCTGTGCTCCCAAGCCTAAGAGTTATTAGTTTTCCATTTCCAGAAAGCTGTTAACGTTGTCAAAGAACTGAAGTATAATTGTGCATGTTGGATAGTGCAATTTAATAAAAGAAAAACTCCTTGGGAGCGTCTCCTGGCTGTCATTTGGAGATGTAGAAGCTTGCTCCTCTACTCTATCACAGTGCACCCGATATCCTTTCCTGGGAGCTGAAAGCTCATTGCTCCCCAGAGACCACTGAGGGGAAATCTGCTGCAGTGCTCAGGCCTTGCCAGTCACTCCCAGGTTTATAATTGAACCGAACTGTATTCTAGGGTGCCTCTCCTCTGAATAAGTCCTTTATTCCTTTTCTGCTCTCCATAACCTGTTCGCGGTGGCATTTGTGTTCCAGATAAAATCAGCAGTCTTGAATGGCCCCAGCTGTTTCCCAATATTTGCCTTAACTAACCCCTCCTGCAGCATCTCCCAGTCATCAGCAGTTGCTCACCTGATCACACAACACTCATCTTGAGACTCGAGCAAGGGAAACTGCAGGATGTTAATTCCTGGGCCAGCTTCTTCAATGACCTTCCTCTCTTTCATCTGAGATTCTCACTTGAATAAGTCTTGTTCCTTTTGGCATTCATTCTACCTAAAGTCCTCATATGTTTTATTGAAAGACCACATCATACTCCTATATTTCTTGTTATATATAACTGATTAGTACAACGTTTATTTTTATGCTTCAGAGCTGTCGTAACAGCCTTGGCTCATATGCCTTTCCTGTAAATATTTGGAAACTTTGCTTTTGGGCCTCAAGGACCTAACTCTCTGGCCTGCATTACTCTTGACAAATGATGCAAACATGGTGTCTAACTACTTGACAAAACCATTTAAAGTCTCAGTAATGCAGACTTGATATATGGAGAACTCTCTTTTTAAATAAAAAATTCTCCTCCATTTGTGTTCTCTACTCCTGATTCATTCATGCACACCTCCAACTTAATACATATTTAAAGTTGTAATCTGGAAGATTTCCTGTCTGCAGATGTTATGCTTTCCTACTGGAAATTCCCAATGGTGGGCTTGGACAATACACAGTGGGTAAGAGGACTCAAGTTCAAATACCTAGCACTCAGATAAAAAAACCAAGTATGGCTGCACACACCTGTAACCCCAGCATTAGGGGTGGGAGAGGGGGATCCCTGAAGCTCACTGGCCATTCAGTCTAGCCCAAACAGCAAAACTCTGGTTCAATGGGAAACGACCTCGCCACGCTCTGCTTTTGCTGCTCCTTGCTGTGGAAGTCTTCATGGTTCCCTCACAGTCAGCGTTCCTTTCCTGTACCTGGGAACATTGCAAACTCGGTTACCTCAGAGTTCTGTTGTGTTCGTCACTTTTCAGCCATGTACAAGACACCTGCATGTAGAACTTAAGGGCCACTTGTGATCAGATGGCTGCACTGCTGGCAGGCCTGTGATGAAGCAGAAACAACTGAAGGGAAAACTATTCACCTCACAGCAGTCAGGATGCAGAAGATAACATGGCCACGGGCAAGACAGACCCTTAAGAAAGCATAATACAATCACCTGCTTCCCACAGCCAAGTGGGCCCAACCTCCTAATATCACATTCAGTATGAACTCATGACTGGATCAGTCCATTGAGGGGGTGGTTCCTTACCAAACCAGTTAAACATGGCAGATTGGTTTAACATTCCTGTTCTTCACTCTCAACTAAGATACACCTGCTCCTGGAGTTTCTGCTGGCTAAGCTCTCTACTAGACTAGCAGAGGTCTTTCTGTTATACAAAATATTAAAAAGCTGTGTATCTCATGATTGACATCTGTTTCCTATCCTCAAAGAAAGCTTCAGTTTGGTTGGATTTGGATGTGTCGACTATACCTGTAAACTTTCAAAATTCTATTCATGGGAAAAATAATGAATGGTTTTGTATATTTTCATACATTTTATGTAATTCATAAACAGTGGTCATATAAAAATTCACATATAGTTGCTAGAAAGCACACAGTTCTTAAGGGTCCTGGGGTTTTGTTACAGTCAGTTTTCTAAGGATGCAGTCTAAACATGACATAACATTTTATTAACTTTGATAAAAAGTAGTCACCTTATTTTATCTCCTCGCAATAATAACTGTGGTATCCACTTTGTGCAGGGTTTTCTCGTGCTGGAATGAAAGACATGAAGTCTGCATCTACAAGAGGCAAGGCTTTTCAACAGCAGTGACACCCCCCTGGGTCCTCACCTCATTTCAGAACCACCCCATACAGGCTCGAAGACCTCCAAACAGGAGTCTCCAGTCCTCTCTCAATCAGGCAAGAAGGAAATCTCTGGAAAGAAAGGTGGAAACTGAGGCCACACCTAAGGAACCCCAGTGGCCAAACTGGTGTTGAGTCAATCTGGTCACCACTAAGTAGATCCCGCCGGTTGTTCATGATTGCTGTTGACATGCACCACACATCCCCAAACTTAAAAGCAAAGGAAGGTTTGGGGTCTGACACTGAAGGAGCACTAATGACACCCGACACTTTAATCCCTGTCAAGCGTTTGTCATCATACAGACACTGCCACGTGAACTACAGCGGATTTTGAACAATTTACTAACACAGAAAGAGAGGACCACTAGCACCTGCTCTGACACCTATTTCACTTAACATCAGAATGCGTCAGTGCTAATCTATAGTCCTCTGAAGACAAGGCAAAGGAGAAAAAGTCCAAAATACATACAAGCAAAACCAAAAAATGCAGTTGCAGGAGGAGTGGCCAACTGATTTATAATACATTAAATTCTGAGGAAATTAGTAGTGTGTACTTATGTGGGAAAAAATGTCCACTGAAGCCACCTGTACAGAGGGGTAAATGAGGACACTGTCCAGGGGCACAGGCTCCCAGAAGACGTCCTTTTCTTTACACGATGGGGTTCCAGGGGAAGAAGCCGCACAGAGGAGGTGTTAAGGGGACCAGAAAACAGTTACCCAACATTTAACAGCCTCGAGGTTACGAAGAGATGCAGTCATTCCTATAGGCATGTCATTCTGATACTAGTGAAGGAACTTCTCAAAACCGAACAAACAGTTGTGCTTCTGACGATTTGTGGTCACGTTCCACCCTCTAGAAAGCAGGACAATTGTCACAGGTCTTAGCACCTTCTTGGATACATCCAGAACAACCAGGGATCCTTCCCAATCAGTGGGAGAGTGCCACAGGTATCTTTGAGGTTGTGCCTGAGTGCGTGTGTGTGTGTGTGTGTGTGTGTGTGTGTGTGTTACAGCCGAAGACTCTCTGTGATGATGAATCAGGGAGCGTCCTTTGCTGCCACAGAGAGGCTCTCGGCTGCGCCCTCCTAGCTACCTTGTCGTCTTAAGCCAGACCACTTGCTCATGGGGGGGGGGGGGAATCTGCATATGCCCTTGCTACTCCTGTCAGGGCACTAACCCAGCCCTTCAGATTGCTGTGGGAAGCTTTCAGGGTTTCCTGGCATTCAGCGCCGGTCACCTGGACTTCACTCTGCTGCTGGTAGGAGCCGGCTCTGGTCAGTGTCCAGGCCAGCAGAGCTCATCCTGTTTTGCCCACAAACTCCGTTTAGTGGCAGATGAGCTTGACATGAGTCGGGTCCTGCTGCTTCTTGCCCAAAGAGCTGTGCAGTTGTTCTTGCACAGGTTATCTTTGGTGAAGAACTGTAGGAAGCGGTGCACCAGGAGGCGGGAAGTGAAATTGGGGATGGATAGGCTGCTCTCGAAGATGCTCAGCATATTTCCAGTTCCATCCGCCTACATGAAAACGTTGTGATCTCAGTTTTTTTTTAGAGCCAAGCAAGATTCTGTTATGTACCATATTTACCATATATATACCACATTACCATATATACCACATTTCCATTATTCATTCATCAGTTGATGGACATGCAGATTGACTCTACTTCCTACCTGCTGTGAACATTGATGTTGGAACATAGCTCAGCAATAGGATGGGAGCCTTTGGTTTTATGTCCAGAGCAGAATAGCTGAGTCATATAGTACATCTATTTCTAGTTTTTCGAGATGTCTCCAGACTAATTTGCAGGGTGACTGCATTAGTTGACACCAATCAACATTGTATAAGGATTCTCCTTTCTCTGCACCCATAGCAGTAGTTGTCCTCATTTGTATTTCTGATGATGGCCATCTTCACTTCCCTGACAGCTAAGGATGTCCAATACTTTTTAGTTATTGTTAAGAGAACTTTTTGTAGTATTAGCTTTTCTTCCTCTTCATCTAACAAACATTATCCTAGCATGGTTTATTCATTCTTGTGACTTCATGATAGATTTCTTTTTTCTTTAGTAGAGCTGGCTTAACAATTATTAGTTCCTTTGGCCTAATTTCATAATGGAAAGTTTTTATTTCTCCTATGATGATAGGCTGAGTTTACTGTGTATAGTAATCTAAGTTGGCAGTTGTCTTTTGCAACCTGCAATAGTTCTTTCTAGATCTTCCTGGCTTTTAGAGTTTCAGTTGACAAATCTGCTGTTGTTCTGAGAGGCCTGCCTTTATATGTGACTCGTCACTTCCCTTTTGTTGCTTTCTATGTATTTCTTTGTTGTAATTAAAAATATTTATTTAAATTATAATATCACAAGGGGAAGATCTTTTCTGGTCTTGTCTCTTTGGTATGCTGTCTGTATGTGGATTAGTATCTCTCTACTTAACTCTGGAGATATTTGTTATAATTTTTTTGAAAATGTTTTCTGGGGCTGGAGAGATAGCCTAGCAGGGTTAAGAGCACCGACTGCTCTTGCAGAGGACCTGGGTTTGATCCCCAGCACCCACATGGCGGCTAAGAACCATCTGTAACTCCAGTTCCAGGAGAACTTCAGTTCCGGGAGAACTCCAGTTCCAGAGGAATCTGAGACCCTCTTCTGAAGTCCGTAGCATTGCACGACATGGGTGCACAAACCTACATGTAGACAGTACATTCATACACATACAAAAAAAAATAAATAAAATTAAAAAAAAAAGAAAATGTTTTCTATGACTTTAGTGTGAAATTTTTCTCCACCTATTGCAATAATTTGTATATTTGGTCTTTTCATAGTGTCAGACACCTTGGAATTCCTACTTACTCCTTCCTGCTGGCTTATTGTCATCCTGGTTTGATTGTTCTGATTTTTCTATCTGGTTTTCAAATTCAGATATTTCACCCTCAGAGGTTTTTGATTTATTATGTCTTTTGTTTCCAGCATTTCAGATTGGCATTTCTTCATATTTATCTTTGTTGATTTCCTCTTTCATATTTTGTATTGTTTTCTTTATTTAATATAGCTATTTGTTTCTGCCCTCAACCAGGAGCTTATTTATTTATTTATTTATTTATTTATTTATTTATTTATTTTTGATGTCTTTGAACTTACCTGTAACATTCTTCTGAGTTTTCTGTTTGAAATTTCACCTAGCTCACTCTCTCACTCTCTGGATATCCCTGCTATAGGATTAGTAATTTTGGAATTACATTACCTGTTTCTTCTTTTACTGCATTGGAATTTACACATCAGGGATTATTTTGTTGCTTATTTATTATCTGTATTTATTTAGTTGAAGTATTTGCAATGTTCACTTGAAATTGGGACTTGAATGTGATAGATTTGAAGTGGATAGTTTAAAAAATAGTTCCTATCTCTAGATACTCAGGGTGTATGGTATACCCTTTATATTAGTCCCTAAGTAGAACATTAATTGTGAGAACAGCCATAGCCACTGGAAATGTTTGTACTAGCCATTTAACTATAATGTTCACTTTGACTTCAATACCTGTTGGAGCATCAACAACACAGGATGGTTTGGTGTATACTTGAATTTTAGTTCATTAGAAGTGAGAGGGAAGTAAAGTGAAGAGGTTGGTTAAATATTAGATAATTGAAAAATATATAGGTAGGCAAAAGTAACTGGGATGGGAAAGTTGGGATACTATTAACGGTTCACAGATCTCAGAAGTTATTAAATCTATGGGAGGTTATAATTAAGAAGCAAAAAGAGGGTATAAGCATGAGAGAAAGAGAAAAGGCGAGGACTATAAAAGGGGAAGTATGTGAGCTCTGGGAGAGAATAAAGAACACTACAGAATCAACTGAGTGGAAGAACAGTTCTATAACCTAACTGCACAATACACAAACAAAAGCAAAAGTGTCATGAGATGTGTATATAGGAGTGGAAATTAAATGATAGGACTTGAGGGACAAAATGAATAGAATGAATTACTGGCCCAGCTGTACCGAGTTGAAAGGAGTAGTTGTCAGATCCTTCTGCCTCTAGCAGTAGGAACAGTGAACTGGAGCTGTTGGTCTTGGTTGGTTTCTGTAGCTTTTGATTTCCATGTGGTTGTGGAATGGGGAGGTGGGGCTTTCCTGGTAGTGATCTAGGGGAAAATGGGGTCCCCTTTAAGGGCTCTTAGTCCCATTCATAAAAGAATTTAAGAATGGACTTAATCAGAAGCTTTAGGACAATTTTATTAGAATTTAAAGAAAAATCCTCAGGGACAGCCAAGCTGTGAATTTCTGCAGCTGTTCTGAGGAGAATGACAAGGGGGATGGAGATCCATACAACCATGCCTGTTTAGAGCCAGCATGGAAGTCAGATGCATGGTGGACTAGAAACCTCTTGGCAGGGAGGAGAGCTTTAGAGAAATTTTAGAAAAGATGGAGGCAGCCCAGAATCCCAGGGAAAGTACAGTTAAAAAGAGGTAGAAAGAAGAAAAGGTTATTCTTTTCTAAAGAATCCAGAAAAATTGGTAGACTTAAAGAAAGCTACATGTTTGTGGCTGGGTCTATGAACAGTTGCACTATGATGTGGTGTGGTGGTTTGAATAAGAATGTTCCCCATAGCTTCCCAGTATTTGAACATGTTCTCCCCAGTTGGTGGTGCTGTCTGGGAGATCTTAGAAGCCGTGGGCTTGCTGGAGGAAGCAGTTCACTGAGGTCTGGCTTAGAGAGTTCTTAAGCCTGAGAGTCCCTCTCTGCTTCCTGTGCCTGTTTGAAGACGTGAGTGCTTGGCTTCTGCTCCTACTCCAGCCACCTCTGTGGCCATGCCTCCCTCCCATGATGGACTTTTGCCCCTTAGGAACCATAAACTAGAAAACTCTTCCTTTTATAAATTTCCTTGTTCATGGTGTTTTATCACAGCAACAAAACGTGACTAATCTCAATGGGGATTCTGGCTAGGAAGAATTCACCATCTCATTAATGTGCATTTCTTTTGCCTATATCATTAGCATGACTTAAGGTGAACCTACCTCTCTAGAGGTTGTCCTCTGACCAGGTGATTGATCTGGCAAAACTGCTAAGTTAAGTCTCCACCCAGGCCTGAGATTTTTATTCTCCTGACCAGTTTTCTCTTAAGGGAATTTTTTGCTACCCTGACAGTAGTTCTTTGTGATCCTTGACTTTACCTCTTCTTGACTGGCAGGCACAGTGTGAGCGATTCTCTGTAGACACTGCCCTTGTTCTTCCAGCCGGGCTCCAATTCTCAGCTCTTCTCCCTGCTGTCCTGACGGAAGCTCTTTTCAATAAATTAATTTATAAATGTTCTCTCTTGCAGAATGAGAAAATATAGTGTTTAAACTTTCTTTTAATACTTCCCTTGTGGTCCCTTCTTTCAGCAGACACTTTTCTTCTTTCTCCAATGAGGACACAGTAACAGGCAGAGAAAAAGAAAGGAAAGACATTAACTATGCTTGTATGTTGTAGAGAATAACATTGAAAATTGGAAAAAGCATGGTACTACAGAGGAAACAGCTTAAAACATGTCATAGGATACAGATAAGTAGTAGAATGGTTATTACAATAAGGAAAATTTATATATTTCTCAACCAAACTACTTATCTAATCAGTTGCAATTTTTAATCTGTAGTGTTTATGCTGTAAATTAGAGCTCTAGACTTGTTCACTCTACGTCTGCTACTTTGAACTCAGGGATCTGCATCTCCTCATTGCCTGCATCCCACCTCACTTCACATCTGCTATATCTATTATATATATATAACAGGGCTCTATAATTGTAATACCTAGAGGTATGGCATGGACTGCCCTCAAGGACTGACCATGGACGTTGGATGCCTTCTTCCCAAACTTAGGGGTGCCTGCTAGCTCAGAATTATAAACTTGAGTGTTGACCTTCTGTGGGAAGGGGAGGAGACAGGAAAGTCAGCACCTCTCCCAGCCGGCCAGTTGGCCTTGGCTGTATGAGGGGGAGGGGCTAAATGTATATAGCTGGAGGACACCATGAGGAGGGTCCCTCTTCTCACCATTTTGAGACTGCTGGGGAGCCTGGTTGTGGATTTTTCTACTGTGGCCTCAGAAGGGGGCAGGGGGAAGGTGCCCACTCTTCTATAAGGAATCCCTCACCTGCTGCTCTGTTAATAAATAAGTCGCTAGGTTTTTCTAAACTGTGTTTTGGAAAATTTGTACTCCACTTTGTTTTGGGGAGCATGGGAGGAAGGCCCAGAATGCCACATGTGCCTTCCTGAAGGGATTTTAGTGACAAAAGGATATACCATAGTGGGAGCACACATGGTCCCTGAAGCCTTATTTGCCAGTTCTGGTACTGTAGATCACAGTTACATCTACATAGGCATATTTCCTTGGTCATGATTTCTCTTTTCCATTAGGGTCATTTTGAGAGGCGACTGGTGCAGAGAGGAGAAAATGTCAGGACTCCAATGAAATGGAAGTTGGGCTTATTTCAGGCATGGTGGCTGGCCTGCCTGCATTGGGATTAGGATGCCCAGCATTAGAATGACCCCTCCCCCCCCATGGCAGTTTTATACCCAGGCACATAAGGAAGTGAGTTTACAAGGAAGTGGGGGCAAGGAGATTGGGGAATGGGTGCAGCTGGGTCTGAGGCTGGTATCAGTAGAAGCATCTCCACAGAGACTGAGGCCTGGTTCTGGTCTCCAGTGAAGTCTGATTGCAAGTTGCTGTGGCAAAATTTCTTGGGTTGTAAGAATGTAGTCCAGGATAATTACTTTTCAGAACTTCTGCCTCAGTTGGCCTCCTGGAATCCCTGACTTAGGTGGGCTACAACCTTACATTTTCTTAAAAGTTATAACACTACTGTGCAGAAGGTAAGACACAGGTTGAGAATTTCTCTCTCCTTAATGTTGTCTAAACTATAAATAAATTAACCTCTCTGTAGTGTGTGTGTCATTTTTATTAATGTGAGTGAGATTTTGTACCCATCTGAGTAAGCTGGTAAAAAATTCTCTCTCTCTCTCTCTCTCTCTCTCTCTCTCTCTCTCTCTCTCTCTCTCTCCCTCTCTTTTTTTCAATGTTTGTTGTTAAAATCAGGCTTTTGAACATGTTATGGAAATACTCTACCTCTGAGCCATAAAGAAATGCTATTTTTAATAAAAATTTACAAATTAAAAATAGAATCATAAGAATTTTAATTCTTCACGACTCTAGACCAGATATTTTCCTTAGTAGTTTCTGATAAATACAAGGGGCTGGAGAGATGGCTCAGGATCTAAAAGCAATGGGTGCTCCTGCAGAGGACCTGGGTTTGACTCCCAGCACCCACGTGGTGACTAAAAACCCATCTATAACTTCAGTCCCAGAGGATCTGATGCTGTCTTCTGTCTTCCACAGATATGTACACTTAAAATTCTTAACAGCAAAACTTAAACTCAAAGGTTTAAAAGCTAGACCCACAATTGACAAGTGGGATCTCATTAAACTCAAAAGCTTCTTTACATCAAAAGAAACAATCAATGAAGTGAAGAGAAAACCCACAGCGTGGGAGGAAACCTTTACCAGTGATACATCTGACAGAGCATTAACATCCAGAATATGTAAATTACTCAAAAAACAAAGATGTAAGGAAACAAATGACTCACTCAAGCTGAACAGAGACTTCACAAGTGAGGAAATAAAAATGGCTGAGAAACATCTTAAAAAGTATTCAATATCATTAATAATTAGGGAAATGCAAATTAAAAGCACTTTAAGATATCCTCTCACTCTGATAAGACAGGTTAAGATCAGGAAAACAAAAGATACCAAATGCTGGAGAGGTTGTGGGGAAAGGGAAACACTTATCCACTGCTGGTGGGAATGTAAACTTGCACAGCCACTGTGGAAAGCAGTGTGGAGAACCCTTAAAAGACTCAAAGTGAGCCTACCACCTGGCCCAGTCTTACCACTCTGGGCATATAACCACATGACTCATCCTACCACAAAGATACATGCACATCTATGTTTATTTCAGCTCTCTTCATGATAGCAAAGAGATAGAACCAACCCAAATGCCTCTAAACAGATGAGTGGATAGAGAAAATGTGGTACATCTACACAATGGAGTTCTATGCAGCAGTAAAGACAGATGACATTATGAACTTTACAGGTAAATGGATGGAACTCAAAGCCATTATGCTAAGTGAAGTAACACAGTCCCAGAAAAACAAATGACAAATGGTATCCCTCATCTGTGGATGCTAGCACCAAATATCTAGTAGTAAGGCAAACTGATATATACTATATATATTATATAATATATATATACTATATATATATTTTTTTTTTTTTTTTTTTTTTTTTTTTTTGAGCCATCTCTCTAGCACTCAGCTGTGGTTTTATATTTTGAATCCCTAGACTGGTTCTAGAATTAACCTACTACTTATTTTCAGACTTTGGAATTGTGGTATATGGGGGGAGGGTATGAATGTATACTTTAGAGTAATATAAAATTAAAGGGGAAAAATGTGAATCCCCCCCCCCAAAAAAAAAAGAAAACAAAAGAAAAAGAAAGACATGTATGGCAGAATTCATAAGCTCTGATGGGGAGGAGGCAAGGAAGGGGAATTAGGTCTAAATTTGATTAAGAAATGTGTATGAAATACACAAAACTTCAATAAAAAATGAAAGGAAAAAAGAAAACAGCCTCTTTTAAAACCAAACCAAACAAAATAAACAGAGCAAAACAAACAAAACAAAACAACAAAAAAGCTAGACCCAACCATATGACATTGGGTCATTTTCATTTTCATTTAACCTCTCAACTAAAATCACCATGCTTGTTATGTGAAGGCTACGAAATGTTTTAGGACTTAATAATAGTGTCTGAGAAAATATTTTGAAGTATTTACTTCCATTCCTCATGTCTTGTACAGAATAAAAACTCAGGCTTTAAATGAGGTTCAAGTTGTTCTCTGCCATTATCAACTGCACATACACTCACCTTTTCTCCACTTTGTCAAGTGGTAATGATATAGTATCAGAGGTTTTGTGTAGAGTAGGGATAAGGAATGCAGCCGTGCTTGGTAGTAGCATGTGTTCCATATGTTTTAGGTGACATATCTAATTAAATAACCTGAACTTTGAGTCTTAACTCTAGCTTTCAGCCACAGATTCTGGTTAAGATAGTCCTTCTGTTTTTTGCGGTTCTTAGCCTCAGCCTTTAACGGCTGCGCTATCCCAGGCGTGGTGGTGCATGCCTTTAATCCTAGCACTTGGGAGGCACAGGCAGGCGGATCTTTGTGAGTTCAAGGCCAGCCTGGTCTACAGAGTGAGTTCCAGGACAGCTGGGGCTACAGGGAGACCCTGTCTCGAAAAGACCAAAAAAAAAAAAAAAGTCCTTCTGCTTATGGCTGTGTTTAGTAAGTGATCATGGCTGGCTCTGTGCTTCCTACAGTGTGAGGGAGGTATTTGGTAGCCTTCATGTCTGTGTTCTCAATACATTTCTGATCTATTGGTCCTTTCACAGTTGGGCTTGAACTCCTGTTTGTTGTATAATTTCCTACTTAAACATTTTATTCACATATATGTAGAAATTTATAAAATACATGATGCTACTCACAAGAATGAGCAAATCAAGATCCATACACTTGCTCTCAATTAATATGTTAGACTCATTAAATATATTAATAGCAATTAATTTTTGTTACCAGAATTGATGCTTGTTTAGCATGGGATGGATTTTTTAATTTCAAGAAAAGTATATTAGAAAATTCCCATGACTGAAGTGACAAAAAGAGAAATGTGACTGTCATGTTTGTGGTTTCTTGTCCAGATTTTTCATTTTTGTCTCTGTTGACATTTGTTGCTTTACCATTATGTCACATCTTTTCCTGTCCACTCACATATGTTGATTCACCATCAGGTCATCTTTCTTGTCCAAATTACATCTCTGTAGTTGCCCATCCTTTATTAAAACTAACCACAAAAATACCTTTCCTGCGTCTCCGGGTTTCCATGTCTAAGGACTCACATCAGGTAAGACATTTCTCTTCTTTGCTGTAAGGGCTTGGGACTTAGTCTCAAGCTTTCTAAGTGAGTGCTATATGAGCAAGCTACCTTCCATCCAGGCAAACTGTTAAGTACACTCATTATGGTGATGCTCATCCTGTATTGACTTGAGCTTTGTTATAGGGACATCAGCTGTAACCCTTGTGATGGGGTAGAAAAGTTTTATGCTTTTCTGTCTCTACTATGATGTGTGTCAATGGAGGGCTGGAAACTGTGTTTAGTTCTTGAGTTATTGAATTCCTAATGAGTGAATGATTACATTATTAATGAATGAAAATAGTAACATATATTAAAGAAAAACTTCATGTGAGGCTCCAAATTTAAATCTGGAAAAGGGATTTTTCTTTTATAGTGACAGACAAAATAATCTATAATCACTTTATTTTTTTTTTTTAAATCCACGGGAAACAGTAAAATGATATTTCAAGTTCTTTTCTATTTTCTTTTACAAAAGTAATCATTAACAATACTGCATAATAGCTTGAGGTTTCATTGTTACATGATTCATCCAAACATGACAAATATATTCATACATACTAAACAAGAGATTGTAAAAATACTGCAACGTGTAGCATTTGTTAGAGGCGGGCACTCTGAGTTATACAGTCATATGATGTCAAGTTTTACAAATTGCTGGTCACCAGATACAAAAGCAAGAAAAACAAATTTTAAAAGATTTCAGTTTCTGTTCTATAAGACATGGATTTAAACAGTGGCTAAGTAGTAAATCACAAGTTTCAACAAATCTGTTTACCACAAGAACAATTGACTGAAGGGCAGTATAAACCAGGATGAATTCAAATGGCCTGAGGTTATGTGTGAAATGAAGAATTTTAGCAATTCCTACCAGAATAGAATAAACAGTAACATGTACTTGTGAGGGAGTGAGAGGAAACATGGGTTTACAATGCGAGGCAGTTCCTCTCTACTTTGATTTCATTATCCTTATTTCTGAAATGACAGCTTCCTTCATAGCATAGTTTCTCCCCATTCAAACATGAAGCTAACCATGTCTCTGTTGGAAGGGTTAGCAACAGCTAATATAGACTGTACAGGGTTTTGTCCTCTTTAAGACACAAGCTATAATGCAAATATGTTATACCCTAGAGTTCTACCTGTTTCATATTTATGTGGTGATAGAAATAACGAAGCTTTTCACTGATACTATTCCAATTCTTAAATGCAAAGCTTCAAGGATTTTACAAGGACAAATTGTAATGAAACCTATGCAATGACCTGCATAACTTTGTATACAGAATGTTAATTTGGTAGTTTTACATAATCTTAGGGATGACAGCTGTTTCAGGGTGTACAGATTTTGCAACAAATTATAGCAAACATAATCCTTACAGATGAGGCTCATAGAAAACAGGCCTGACAGGCTCAGTAGTGCAACCACCTCATGCTTTAACTTATTCTGAACCATTGGTATTCGAGAAATTATTTTCAGGAAATACAAAAGCTATAAAATTCAATCATTGAAGCTCAATCTCTTTATACAATAAATAGGGGGTCCTGTGCATAGTGGATGAGACTCAAGTGAATTTCAGAAGGAAGTGGCTTATTTTCACTCTCTGTGGTAAGTCAGAGACAGTTTCACTCCTTGGAAAGAAAGGGGTCTCATGGTCTAGGTGAGAAATTACTGTAGATTTGAGAATCAAACTTTCCATATAAATATATCTATCAAGAGACAATCATTTCTAATGCCACAATATAGGTAAAAGTAGGATTAATATAATTAATATAATTAGCTCCTCCTGGGTGGGGTATATTTAATCATGTCAGCCATTCAAGAATAAATAAATAAGTAAATAAATAAATAAATAATAAACCCTATTTTTTTCTTTAAGCATCTTTTACCTGTTTCAGTCACTATTTCTAGTATTAGAAATGTTTGCAATCAGTAAATCATGAAGTCAAACCTTAGACCTTAATTGAGTGCTTTCCTTAACACCGTAGAATAGCATTGCCATCCTCCCAAGTAAAACCCTGGTTTCTTATTTACATGATGAACATAATGATAGGAAAATGATTCCTTAGCTGTGATGAGAATATACTTGAATTAAATATTCAATGCCACTGTTCAAATACATATCTTTTTGGTTAACTGTTAATGGCAGATGATAAAGTAGTTACCAATACATCCTTTATCAAATTACCATTTACCATAACTAACAGAATTTTTAATAAGTATCCAAGTCTTTTAATGAAACAAAATTCTTACCTAAAAGAATACCAAAGGGATTGCATTTTGGAAATAGTCTTTCCTCTTAAATAATAGATCCTTATAGCAGGCTCAGATGAGTCATCCTAAGCCTTGTCACTGAGAACGATTGATTAAGTGCTACTTCATGGAGCTTGGGGACAATGATAGAGAACTTACTGTCCATTAAAAGTTAAAATACAAAGGAATTTTTGCTTTTGCATCTCAATATTTTTCTTATGTTTTAACACCTTTTCATTAATTATATAGAATCTTTAAACTGTCTTACTTTTAAACTGAATCATTATTTATTGACATCAGTACATGTTTAGCCTAAAGATTACAAAAGTTGAGACCACTCAGCATGTTTCAGAACAGCTGTAGTAGCTTCTATGAAAGAAATAGGTCTTGTTTTCTTTCGCTTTGGTAGAGGCTGAGTAGTATTTTCAAGTCTCACCCAACCCAGTAACCCTATTTATTAGGCAATTATATTACCTGGTAATATCACAACTATTATGACAGAAAAAAAATCAGACCAATTCCATTCCATGAAAATACATACTCATAAAATATCAAGTAATCTTTCAAAGAGGTATGAAGAAATCAGTTTGTGTTAAGTAGCAACATTTTGTGTTCCTTTATTATAATAATCCCTAGGGGTTTAGAAAACTCATTTTGGAATAAATTATGTTTTGCTTTATGGGTAGAAAAGTTGACACAAGGATGGGATTTTTTTTTAAATCTTTTTCAAGGCAGGGTCTCCCTTTAGTCCCAGCTGGCCTGGAGCTCACTATATAGACCAGGCTGGCCTTGAACTCACAGAGATCTGCCTGCCTCTACATCCCAAGTGCTGGGATTAAAGATGTGCGTGACCATGCCCGGTTTAGGGATGGAATTTTGACTTTTTCACTTCTGAAGTAGTTATTAAATGAAAGCTTCAATGTGTTGATAGTTCTCTATTGAAACTGAACATTTAAAAAATAATGAACACTACAGGAGAATAAGTACAGCTGTAAATATCAATTCAATAGCACAACTGATTAGTTCAAATGCATTTGCTTTAATATGAACCCTGAGTCAGTGCAGATCTTTGGGATCTCTCTGCAGTAATGAGCATGTGTATACACTCAAAGCTTCATGAAAGTTCATGCTTGGCTACAATTCCTGCCACTGTTCCCTGGCATTAGTATATTAATTACTGAACTGAGTATGTATTAATATGGGTGAATTTTACATGAAAATAAAGTACCAGCAACACAGGCTGGCCTGAGAAAGAGAATAATAACTGTTAACAAAGTGTATTAGGAAGCCAGAGGTCAGTTCTAGACCAGTTGACTAAGATCAAAGTAGGAAACCAGTGAGAAAAAGTCAGCTGTCTGATGAAGACTGTGCACACCACACAACTGATGCTCCATGGGCTCAGTTTACCCTGTCCTGACTGGCCGAGGATGAGTCAAATGAAAAACAATACAGCCCGAAAATACTGAGAGGAGTTTCAATGTTGTCAGGCTCAAGAAGAAACACTGAATCCTTTTTCCTAGTCCTGTAGTGCTAAGTCCCTGAAAAGTCCCTGAAATTAGGAATTTATTATTAATGTAAACTGCAACCTCACACTGTGTTGGTACTGCATTCGTACACAGCATCCACAAGTTCACCAAGGATTTTAGTAACATCAAACGTTATTTCCAATACTACAACTAAAAATGTTTCACACAGAGAGAAGTTCATGTGTTTAGATGTGGAGAATAAGAGGATGCAGCAGATCTAGTAGGATTGCATTTTCTTATTATGAAATGTTTTGATGACTTTGTTTCATCATCACTCTGAGAGTAATTTCAACTCATATATTCACTCAAAGAACAGTTGTGAATTTCTTGTCTTGAATCTGCTTCACGGGATTAAAGATTGCTCTGACATTATCATTTGATTCTAATGTAATTTTGAGGTTTAAAACCTTTTTCAAAAATGTGATTTTAATCTCCTGGCCTCATATTTAAATTAACCTGATGAACTGCCAGTTAATAGCTTTTCATTAGAAGCATTAACATTTTTCTCTTCAGAAAGTCAAGAGGCCAAGTTTGTAAGGATGTGTAAATCAGTAAACTATCTTTTTTGGGGGTGGTGGTGAAAATGTGTACTATCCTGACTTCAGAAGTGTTGTTGCTAGTTTCCCTCAGGCTGTTGTTATGTCCAATAATAAAATATCTCCCCAAATGTCAATATGCTGAGTGTAAGGTTTTTCTTCTCATTTAGCAATCTGCATTTCCTGGTAAAACTAAGTTACTTGTCTTCTTGAATCATTCATTATGTCTGTGGTTCCTTTGAGTTGATGAAGCAGCCAAGTGTTTTCACAATTTTGTCTTGATTCCAATGAGAAAATGTTAGGTACTTGCTCTCATTAGTATGGCACAAGAATTTTTGAAAATTTTACACAACTATGTCTCCCTTTAAAATATTAATGCGAGAAATGTTTACATCCTACTTGATGTTAACTGCATCATAATGAGAGTTATCAACAAACAGAATTTCAAGGCTTTTACATTTCATTTTAAAATATTTGAAATAAGGGATTTCACAAGTATAAAAATCTCATAATTATTGATAAAATTTTCTCATCCTAATGAATTTTTAAATTCCAAATATAAACTGTCTTGCTTTTTAAAAGCTTTTATTCTGATACTGACTTTAAATATGCACATTTCAAAGGGAAGGTTAGGGTAATTCAACACCAATACCTTCCAACAAGGCCTCAAAGTGAGGCAATAAACAGCTGACCTGATTTCAAAGAAAGTTCTCTCTTGTAAAAAAAGACAAAAAACTTTTGCATAGTTTTTACCTCAAATGGCCTGATCCTTAACCCTTGTAAAGGTAAATACATGCCTTTCATGAAAGGACTGGATGTCTGGTCTTTTAAGATTTATTAAATTTTATTAAATGTGAACATTGTATTATTTATAGTATGCTTCTATATTTTGCTGAAAAATAAGTCATGCTTTCTTTAAGAAAATACACAGCTCTGGTGATGAGCTTCTGGGAGGGTGGAGTTGCTATCTCTGAGGGTCGAAAGGGCAAGGAACACAGACCACTCTGCTGGACCTTTGGTGTCTATTAAGTGTGATGACTGGTAGCTTCAGGTCACAAAACAAACACATCCCAAGGTACCTGAAGACTTTACAAACACTTGAAACATGAACTCCTGATTCTATTCACTTAGAAATACCAATGCTAGGGGCTGGAGAGATAGGCTAGCGGTTAAGAGCACCGACTGCTCTTGCAGAGGACCCAGGTTCGATCCCCAGCACCCACATGGCGGCTAAGAACCGTCTGCAACTCCAATTCCAGGAGAACTCCAGTTCCAGGGGAATCCGAGACCCTCTTCTGAACTCCGCGGCATTGCACGACACGGGTGCACAGACCTACATGCAGACAGTATACTCATACACATACAAAAAAAAAAAAAAAAAAAAAAGAAATACCAATGCTACACTGGAGATGAAGATTATTAGAATTTTGAAAACTATCAGCTAAGCAGTTCAAGAGATGTCTGAGCTAAGGTGACAGCAGGAAATTATACAGTGGAAGCCCCAAATGGCTCAAACCTCCCTCCCTCCCTTTGCTAGCTACTAAGTCTCACTTTGTAAATTTATATTCAAAATGATTTTTTACATTTACAGCTTAGGGGCATGTCTTAAAGAAGAAGCTTGAGAGACAAACCTCAGCAAGAAAGAAAATACCCACCATGAGAGAAAAAACTATTACTAGACAAGTAACATCAATTAGAATGTAGAAGGATTTGATGCTGTGTAGTCAGTTTTATAATAGCCATTAAAGTTTACATAGTACGGTGCGCACAGCTGTAACAGCATGAAAACCATACGTATGTGATGTGCTTACATACACAATATAAGCATAAACTATATTTAGTTTTACATACATATGGATTCTTTTTGAAAATTTTTTCTTTACTTGTGGAAACTATTACAGTATATTAAAACACTCTGCTAATCTGGTAGTAGGCCGATGGTATGAAGGATGAAACCCCTTATGTGACTACGGCCTATAAGCAGGAGAGTATAATGTATTAATATGCTCGAAGTTAAAAAAAAAAAAGAACAAAAGATAAAAGAAAAATGTACACTGATTACATATAGTAGATATATTTTAAAGGAAGAAATCAAAGGTTTTCTCTGATCCAGTGAGCACATGATTCTAGGTCCTTTTAATGACAGGGTCTTGAATCGAGGCATTACGGTGTGGGCGGAGGCTTAGGAGAGGAACAGGATCCTTGACTGTCAAAACTGATTGCCCGGCCAGGTAGCTGAAAGAGTAATTTCACACCATGGTTAATTAATTCTTTCTTTTATTTTATTTTATTTTTTTTTTTTTTTGAGAGCAGGAATGACTGCTTTTAATATTATTTGACTCACCCTGACAGTAAAGTTAATACATTTTTAGATGACTTAAGTCAGTTTTTCTTTCTTTTAATGGTGAATGATTAATGCACACTGCAAGTTTCTGAAGAAAAGATTTCTGTAAAGCCACATTATTTAGATTTACCTTCTCAGGAATGATGGAGAGAACACAAATATTCCATTCCTGTCACACAGGACCGTTAGAAGAATTGCGCACGTCATGACAGACTTTTAGTCGTTTTCATAAAATGGCTTACTAGAGTGCTGGGTAAGCAGCAAAGGATGTAGATCTCATTGCTAAATTCAGGCTGTTCATATGTCTCTAGTCCATATTGTTAGGCGGGGCCTGGGCTTGGAGATCTAAAGACGGCCTACTACCGTTCTTTTCCAGCCAAAAGCCTACTTCATTTCAGGCAGCTGATGCAACTTCCCTTCCTGATGTCACCAGCCACAATAAGAGCACAGCCTAAGACCATATATGGTTATATTCCAGCTTCATGATGAACACTAAAGACCCACTTTGTCCCATCCCACTGCACCAGTTTTGCCCTTACAAGTACATGCTTTGTCTCACCACCATTACCTCATCTTCCTCTCCCCAGAACTTATAAAAACCCTCAGCCCCAGCCCAAGCCCTGGCCTCCCTCTCTGAGACCAGCGGACCCACCCGGGAGCGTCCTAATAAGCCTCCTTTTTTTTTTTAAAAAAATTTTCTTTTTTTTTTTAATTTTATTTTTATTTATTTCGGTATGTGTATGAATGTACTGTCTGCATGCAGGTGTGTGCACCCATGTCGTGCAATGCTCGGAGGTCAGAAGAGGGTGTTGGATTTCCCTGGAACTGGAGTTCTCCTGGAATTGGAGTTTCAGACGGTTCTCGGCCGCCATGTGAGTGCTGGGGATCGAACCCGGGTCCTCTGTAAGAGCGGTCGGCGCTCTTAACCGCTAGGCCATCTCTCCAGCCCTATAAGCCTCCTTTTATACTTTGTTAATCTGGTTTGATCTGGCCTGTTTTGCGTTGGAAAAAGCCTTTCACATATAATATATTTGACCACTGAATATAGGAGCAGGGGAAAGAAAAAGCCTACTCTTCTTCATCAGATTAATGAAGATTTGCATATTGAGGAGTGATCAGTAATTAAATATACCTCAAGTCATACAGCACTTTTCTTCAGACTTGTTAAAATTCCTGCTCATACAATCTCAGTTCTCCTTGCATCATCTCCACTAGCCTGGCAGGGCACGTGGCTTCTCTGTTATTAAGTGAGAACACAAGGAATACAGCTTCATCTCTCCTCAGCTTAGCTCCCTGTGCAGCAAGGCTTCTATTCTGTTTCTACATTCTTAGAACTCACTTTCTACATCTCCTAATGCGCCCTTTGAAATTAAAGATAGATGAGAATGAAAATAAGTAGTGGGGTATTTTTAGAGGATACTAGATCAAACACTAGATCAAAATAAAATTTGTTTCTTAAGAAAACTGTCCAGCTATTCAGTAAAGACAGCTATTTCTGCTTCTGTAACACTCCAGGAGGAAACCCCATGTGTGCCTGTCTGTGTCTCCTTACAGAGGTGTGTTAAGTGACATTATCCTTATTTAACGATTGGTAAATGGGGGCTGGAGAGATGGCTCAGCAGTTGGGAACACTGACTGCTCTTGCAGAGGACCCGGGTTTGATTCCCAGCACCCACATGGTAGCTAAGAACTGTCTTTAACTCTAGTTCCAGGGAATATGATGCCATCTTCTGACCTCTGTGGCATTGCATGACATGGGTACACCAACCTACATGCAGACAGTACACTCATACACATAAAAAACAATAAATAAATTTAAAAAATTATAGAAAAAGATTGGTAAATGAAAAGGGGGCATTTTTAGGCATAGCGGCTCTCTTCATAAAAAAGAAGTACTGAAGTTCAATTTCTACTTTGTAGTGGCCTTAAGATGCTCTGCTTTGACTGTCAGGCTGTGCAGAAAACAGATTTTCAGTGTTCACAGGCTTATTAAATATGAAGTCCCCAAAATCTAGTGGTTTTTAAAAATTTCTCAAGTCACACAGAATTTTGAATACAAGATGTTAGAGACTCTGAAACAAAAACAAGACTATTTTTTAAAAGGTGAATCTATGGGAAGCTGGAGAGATGTTAACACTTCCAACCACAGCAAGGCTGCTAACAACTGCAGGTGGCGCCCTCTTCTGGTCTTCATGGCACTTCATTACACAGATATAGTTATACATTTGCAGGCAAAAACACTCTTACAAATAAAATAAACAGGTGAACATGTGAAATGTCAAAGGAAGGGTTGAGGACACACAGTTAAGCAGTAGTGATAGACCCGAGGGCAGAGGTGGGAATACACACGCTTACCTCAAGTAAAGGGTGCCAGTGCGTGATTGGTTTTCGGTGATAGGCCAGCATTTCATTCCAGTGGTCTCGCCCCAGACCCTCAGCATCCAGGCCTGTTCTGCACACTCCTATGACCTCATTGTGTCCCACCCTAGGATTTGTACAATATTATATTTTCACCACTCAGAGTATTTCAAATCTCAGCATAATTTTCAACCCATCATCAAAATTGCAGCTTACAGTAGTTTCCAGATCTATGTTTACTTTTTGCACTTGCAGTGACCCATGGTCAATCATAGTCTGAGAATATCAAATGGAAAATTCTAGGAATAAGTAGCTTATCAGTTTTAAGTAATGTTTAACACAGTATATTGTAATCTCTGTCTCTCTGTCTCTCTCTGTTTCTCTTCGGTTGCTTTTTTTTTTTTTTTTTTCACAGTTTGCTGTAGCCCCATCTGGTCTAGAACTTTCTACGAAGACCAGGCTGGCCTCTACCCTAGAGAAAGATCTGCTTGCCTCTGCTTCTTGAGTGCTGGGATTAAAGGGGTGGGTCATGATGCCTGGCTTAAATGAGAATTCTTATTAAAAATTAAGGGGGCTGGAGAGATAGCTCAGTGGTTAAGAGCACTGGCTGATCTTGCAGAGGACCTGGGTTTCATTCCCAGCACTCATACAGTGGCTAACAACTGTCTGTAACTCCAGTTCCAGGGTATCTGATGCCTTCTTCTGACCTCCAAGGGCATTGCACAACACAGGTGTGCCTTCCTATATGCAGGCAATAGACTCCAACACATACAATAAAAAGTAAATAAAATAAGTAAGGCAGGCGTGGTGTATGATGGTAATCCTGAAATGGAGAGGAAGGAGCAGGACGATGAGAAGCTCATTTATACTTGGTTACACAGTAAGTTTGAGGACAGCCTGGGGTACATGAGATCCTGTCTCAAAAGAAAACAAACAAGGGAACAAACCAAAACCCCAAAGAAAATTAAACAATATCAATATCCAAAAATGAATCTTTACAGATGAATTTAAAATCATCACAAACTTTTTCGTCTCTCAGCAACTTGAGCACATTTGGTAGTGTGACTAGGAAATGCCTTCAGATCCTTCTTTCTGGAAAGAGTCTATTAAACCTAAGCGTTGTAAGAAAACCCTATTCTTTCCATAAGGCTAAGTATTTTATAATCGTGTTCAGACTGCACCAAGAGCACCACACTCATTTTCTTGCATAAAAGACTGTTTAACCGACTCTAAATTATATATGGAAGCATGTTATTGCTGGCGCTGTAATTACACGGGGCAGGGTTCGGTTCAGCCCCACCATGGTAAATTATTATTGCATAACAAAGAGCGTACTAGATGACATTACTATTTTCAATTTATACCCTCCTTTCACAGCAGCAAATCAGAAAATAATGGCAGCTAATGTTCTTGAGAAGTGATTATGTTCAGACAGTGTTCTAAGCAATTAGAACGTACTGACCCACTTGATCTCTGCTCCATGAGTCTGGGTATCAATGCTATCATCTCATTTCATAAATAAACAAACTGGATGCCTAGAAGAGTTCCTTTGTGGCAGAGACAGGGACTGGGTCAAGGCAATTGATTAAAGAGAGCCCCTTCCTTCCTTCCTTCCTTCCTTCCTTCCTTCCTTCCTTCCTTCCTTCCTTCCTTCCTTCCTTCTTTCTTTCCTCTCTCTCTTTCTCTTTCTTTCTTTCTTTCTTTCTTTCTTTCTTTCTTTCTTTCTTTCTTTCTTTCTTTCTTTCTTTCTTTCTTTCTTTCTTTCTTTCTCTCTCTCTCTCTCTCTCTCTTTCTTTCTTTCTTTCTTTTTTTGAGACAGGGTCTCATGTAGCCCAGACTTAACTTCAAACTCACTGTGTAAGTAAGGATGACCTTGAACTCCTAATCTTCATAAATGGCAAGATTACTGGTTTGTGTTATGAAGACAGGCTTGATAAGACAGGATCTTGAAACAATATAATTTGAAAGAATTTCTACAGGATCACTTGGACATACATCTCTAAAGAGGCTTGTGGGGTGATTTTTGGGAGCTTTCATTACATCTTTCTGGTCTCCTATTAAGTAAATTCCCCTCAATTTGAAGTTTCCCAATAAGAAAATTTGTCGAAATAACTTTTAGTTCCCATTTTCTACAGTATGAGGGTCTGTTTCCCTAACATTGGCTTGATGACAGATGAGCAAGTGTATCTCCCTGAACTCATTGCTATGAGAAGTCAATACGGATAAAGCAAAACAGGGCTGCTGAAATAAAAACTCATTTAAGATACTTCTTCCTTTAAATCGTCACAAGTGTACATAGTAAGCTAGATATAGTACACGTTAGATAAAAAGTCTGAGGTTTGTTGGACAAAAATTTAGAAGAGGTTGGTCAGGCAAGAATATTTGAAGATCTTTGTATTGCTAGGTGGACAAAGTTCATGAATAAGGGGGCATCTCATAAAAATTGAAGAACAGGACATGAGCTTTAGCACTGCAACACGAAAGAAGTGACTGAAAGTATGCAAACTGGAAAAGTTAATGAAGCCATGTTTAAATTGGTGTGAAGTGTCGCAGCCTCTCACGACGGCTGCTTGCCTTCCACTCCTATCACACATCTCCACGGCATGGTCAACCAATGGGAAAAGTGGGAACGTGAATGCAAAGAGGATGGGCTGGTTCTCCCAAGACAGCTGGGGCAGGCACCATGGTATTCCCTGGCCAGCCCCACCAGTGAAGCCAGCTCTAGATTGGAATATTTGTTATTACTGTAGGAGACTTTCTTTGGGTCAGGAAGTCCAAAATAAGCCTAGAACTATTGTCTCTTCAGCTCTGGTGACCTTTAAGAATGACTTCTTTGGGGGCAAACAAAATTATAACATAACTTCAAATGAATCATTTTTCCCTTTATTAAATTAGATATGCCATGGCAGTAAATAACCTGCAAAGCAGAACTTGGCCTTGCTGTGCTGGAGACTCGGTGCTGTACTGACGAGCAGGGCCCACCTACCTGTCATAGTCCATGACAGCTATGCACAGGCTGACCTGGTCCACGTTCTCTGGAGGGATATCGAAAATAATGGCCTCATTGTACACCGGGTTGAGAGTGTTTTTCTTTGTAGTCGTTTTCCGTTTCTTTAATCTCCGACCCTCACACATCAAAGACACTTTGACATAAGGATCTAAGAGATGGAAGATAATTTCATACAGTGCATAAAACTATACCTTCTACATGTGTGTGTATGACCCCTTTAGTATTAACAGTTTTAAATTCAAATGAGTTATTTTGGGACAACAGATTCTCTGACATATTTTAAAGCAAGTCATGTACCTTGACTAAACTAAAAATATTTAATGTAATTTCATTGTTTTAAACTCAGGGGAGACAGCGCCTAAATTAATCCAGAATGGAATGCCTCTTCTGGCCACTTTCAACTGAAGGAATTTTTTTGGAAGTAATTTATACTTGGAGAGTGCTTTTAACAGAAATAATTATATTCAAATTTACTAAGAAAGTCAAAATTTGTGAAAGATGGCAGTGCTGCATCTATAATAGTACAGCAATGAGAGGAAATGTAAAAGGAAATAGAAATTGGAATTTTCTTCAGCTACTGGATTAGGTACAAAATTAGAAGTATCCATTTAGCCAGAGTTTTGGTGCTTAATAAGGTATTTGGATTGAAAGAATGATCACTGAAAGGAATTGATGAATTCAATTCAGTTCCAGAGCATATTATTTGAAAAGATGGTACTTAGTTTTAGTTTTACTAGAATATTCTGATGTAAAACTGTCTATAGAATGTCAATTGCAAACAGAAAAATTTAGTCGACTACATTTTTAGGCCCAAGAGATCATATATTTGTCAACAAACTCTCCCCAGCTGGGAATAAATTAACAATATTACAGTATTACAGAAAATCACACAACATTATAAACCACCCGCCAAAGCCTTATGGCTTTGGAGAGGGGTCTAGGATCAGGCTGAACATACTAGGTAGGTCCAACAATCACTGAGTCTTCTATTTTCTTTTTCCTCTATTTCTCTTTTTGGTCTCCCTCCAGCTATAGCCTCCTTTCTCAATTCTTATAGTCATAAATCTTATTTCCTTAAAATAAAATATTAATTTGTTAAGTATGTATTTTTCAAACTCCATGAAAATGTATCTCTATATTTCAAATGCATTCCATCAAGGAACAAAAGGTGTATAGTTGCTGGCACATGTGAAAGACAAGGTAACTGGGCAGTGTCAGTGTTTGCCCTGCTTAGAATTAATTGTATAATACTAGAAAGATGTGGGGAGCCACAGCCTGCTAATACAGAATGAGGCCTTCCCCTCCTTCACCACACCCTAACTACATTCCTCTGCTTCTCACAAGTCTCTGGCTCTTCAGTAGGTTTTACACTTTCTGTGAGGTTGCTTGCCAAAGTTTTCTCAAAGCCCAGGCACTTATGATGAGAAGCTTCATAGGGTGAAAAAAATAATCTTGTATTAAGTACAACTCTAATGCCTTTTGGCTTGGTTTAAAATGGACAGTAATAGAGCAAACAATAGACATAGAGTACTCTTTTTAAAGTACTACAATATATAGTGTCCCAAGGTATTTTCCACCAAAGTAAATATGGAATTTACTCTCTCTTTTACTTTTTTTTTTTGTCATATTGTGTCCTGCAAATTTTTTTATGTAGTTCCCCAAATAAAATGTTAGGGGAAGAAGTATCCCTTCAACCAGTCCTTACTGGTTTACATTATATAATAGTTTCTCCAGCCAAATATTACAGCATGAATATAGGTCAAAAATCATACAAGTGAGCATGTTCTTTTGCCTTGAGTGCCCTGGATCTTTTTCCACACCAGACCTCAGAATTCTGCTATGACCCATATAATGTGAATTTAGTGTTTGGGTTTTGTTTTGTTTTAGCTTTTTGGTGGTTGTTCTGAAGGCACAATTTACACTTCCTTTCTGCTGACCACGCAGTTTACTGTATCTCCACAGATGTTCTCTTTGCTTCACAAACATTGTCTTCTCAATTTGTCCCTTATCATGCTTCCTCTACAGAACTGTTCTCTGTACTACTCAAGTATTAAGATAAAAATAACCTTCCAGAACAAAGGAAAGTAGTAAGGAAGAATGGTGTGGTTTCACCCCTTTGTCAAAGATCACATTAGAAAAACTTCCCTCCAGAATTTCTTTAATAACTTCCAGAAATACTTTGCTTCCTAAAGCTTCCATAGGTGCACCATTTGCTGTTCTTACAGCTTGGTAGGTGCACCACCTTTTGTTGGAAAGGTGGCAAGAATGCAAATGCCTTACATTTTACTGTTTTTCTGCAGACAAGCAAAGGAAACACATGGAATTTAAACATGTTTTTTGGTGGTCTTTCTTCACAGATGAAAGTCCAAGAATTTTTGGACTTACAAACAACAGACTACCTGCAATCCAGGAAGTAGAAGGTAATGTAGGCATTTTTAGATAGACTAAGTCAGTAAAGAAAGAAATGAAGGAGTGGAGAGATGGCTCAGTTGTTAACACTGACTGCTCTTTCAGAAGACTGGGGTTCAGTTCTCAGCACCCACCGGGAGGCTAACACAACCATCTGTAAGTCCAGTTCCAGTGGAACCTAGACTCTCTTCTGACTACTGTGGGGACTGTACGCACATGGTGCACTTACATACATGCAGACAAAACACTCATACACACCAAATAAAAATAAATCAATCAATCACTAAAGAACAAAAGAGGGGGCTGGAGAGATGAGATGACTCTGTGGTTATGAGCACTGGCTGCTCTTACAGAGGACCTGAGTTCAGTTCTTAGCATTCACATGGCGGCTAACAGCCATCTGTCACTCCAGTTCCAAGGGATCTAATACTCTCTTTTGACCTCACCAGGCATTGCACAACACAGGTGCAGTGGTGCAGTTACATACGTGCAGATAATATACTCATACACATAAAATAAAGACAATGAAATATTTTTAAAAAGAAAAAGGAAAACAAGACCCAAGTTCAAAGTTTGATATTGATAGCTTTCAAAATTTTCATGTTTACATGGGAGGGATGTATTGAGACCACACATGCAAGTGTACAGATGGCCTCTGGAATGCCAGAGAGTGTTACCAAAGGCCACTAAACGAATAAAGCAAATATGGGTCTCCCTGAGTCAAGCAAGACTCCATCGTCAGCACCAGCTACACCTCACCTGCCTGGAAATACTGTGCAGCAGAGGCAGCCATGTGCCTGTATATCCCAAATCTAATTGGCTATTGGCTCTCCCCTTGGAGAAATAACCCATGGCTGATGCCACAAGCTTACATCCTCTACAGGTTAGGAGATGTTATAAGCCACAGTAAGACCCTGTCATATTTAACAGGGGGGAAAATTGTAATTCATGGATTAACATATCCAAACATGTGTCTATGCTAAAGTAACCTACCATAACTATTAGTGCTGCTTAAATACCTATATATCTAATTGCTTGTTCTTCATTAGTAGGATCGAAAGGTTATTCCTGGACAAACTGTCAGCCCATGAAAGGAAACAGCCAGAATTGACCAGAGTCCAAGTCAACAGCTCCAGAGAGAGTGGACTGTTTTACCTCTCATCCACCTGTGCCCCTTTTCTAAGCCTAGGGAACAACCTGCGGAAGAGGGGGCGTGGTAGAATGTAAGGGCTGCGATTGGGGTGAATGGTGAAACTACAGCAATGTAGTCTGGACACTCATTTGATCAACTTGATTGAACAAACAACCTGTCACCCCCCACTGGATGGTGGGGCTGTAGGTGTTTGGGCACAACAGCCTGCAGATAGGTTTTGCATGAAGGATGCTTGTACTCATGGATTATCACTTATAGCTAAAAATGAAAAAAAAAAAAACTGAGAGAAAGATGCAGGACACTTATGGCAGAATGCATGATCTGGGATGGGCTGGGGGTGGGGGGGGGAGGGAAAGGGAAATAAGCCTGAACTGAATTGGAAAAAATGTATGAAATGCACAAAGCATCAATAAAAACTAATAAAAAAATTTTCATGTTTACATATTTATGTATTTATGATTTTAAGTATTTGAATTTATCATCTTTCTTTGTGTCCCACCACAAAAAGTTAATTAAAAGCCACACAGTTTTAGTTATATGAAATATTTGCAGAGGAATGTGCCTTTGACCATACGGTATACACACCTGACGAGCCAGTAATGTCCATTGCCTTCAGATTTCTGCATTTGATCACTGTCAAAGTCATACGCCCCGCAGTTGGCAGATAGCATAGGGAAAACATGATTTCTCCTAGGTCTATACTTTCCTAGAAAGGCGATTGGTACTGTTAGCAATTTCAAACACAAAACAGTGAAAGCAAAATAAAACAGATGATGATAAATGATAAAAAATCACCTTAATAGAATATTGGGATAGTTTAAGCACTTTCGTAGGAGGATAGAGATCAACTGCAAGAAAGTTGTTCTGACTGGAGTTAAGAGAAAAAGCGTGTATGCTTACCGAACATTCCAAACTTCGTAGAGTCAAAACCAGGGTTTTTCACAAGCAACAGGGACATCACAACTCACCCAGAGGCAAAGCCAAGCCCAGCAGCCACTTTGATCTTTTGCTCTTGCTGTGCATACACCCAAGACAGAGCATGTCTCTTCTCCACCAGTGACAAAACGTTGTATCACTGACTCTGACCAGCTGTCCTATGATCTTTCAAAGTGTTATCTCCCATCATGATTGATTAGCCTCCCAAACTCATCTTCATTCCATAAATTAAGCTTCACTATGAACCATTTGAAATGCCAAGCCAATTATATGACTCTCATGTTTAAAACCACCTGAGGGCTCATACTGTACCCAATAAAATTAATGTCCTTATTGTGGCAGAGAGGTGAAACGAATGTGAGCCTTGATGGGCCCAGGGTTGGTATGACTGTTAAGAGCTTCCTTTCTCTTGTCTTTGTTTGGACACTACCCTAAAAATTCCTACACATAAGACTCAAGCCTCCTGGATATCCCTTTCCCCTTTGACAGTCCCCAGCCAAGCTCTGTCAGACACTGACACCTCTTAGCTTGCTAATCAATAGAAGTTCACTCTTCGTTGAGATTTTCATTTTTTGCCCCTTTGTCTGATTGGTACCTTTTCCTCTCATAGGTTCAGCTTGTTGAACTATTTATTTTTTCTCTTGTTCTGTTTTTTACTCTGTGAGTGTTTTTGTACATGTGCATGTTTTTCATGTGTAAAAACACTCTTATGTGTGGGTGCACTTGCAATGTGCACACACATGTGCATGCGGAGGCCAAAGGTTGATGTGCTAGAAATCATCCTCAATTGCCCTCCCACCTTTTCCTTTGAGACAGGTCTCTCAGTCAAACCTAGAGCTCCTTGATATGATATCACTAGTCTGGCAACTCTCACCCATCAGGTTGCCCTGTCTTTAATTTCTGAGGCTAGACTTAAAACTGGCATGGCATGCCCACCCAGCATTCATGCAGGTTCTGGAGATAGAAACACAGGTCCTCACACATGCAAGGCAAATGCTTTAATCATGAGCCAACTCCTCAACTGTGGGGGTTTGAATGAGAATGTCCCTTATAGGCTCCAAGTATTTTGACATTTTGTCCCCAGTTGATGGTGCTGTTTTGGGAGATCTTAGTAGGTGTGACCGTGCTGGAGAAAGCTCATCCCTGGGGGTGGGCTTGGAGAATGCTTAAGTCTTGCCAGAATTCCAATCACTCTCTGCTTACAGTGCCTATTTGAAGATGTGAATCTCTGCTTTCTGTTCCTGCTCCAGTACCTCCTGCCACCATGCCTCCCCACCACGATGGACTCTAATTCCTCCGGAACTGTCAACCATAAAGCTCAAATAACTCTTCCTTTTATAAGTTCCCTTGGTTGTGGTGGTTCTATCACAGCAACAGGAAAGTGACTAATACACCAACTTTCAGCTGATTGACTTCCTATGATGCAGGAGGCTACTGAGTCTTGTTCTATGTCTGTCCTTCCCGGAGCCTTCCCAGATTTTCATAGCAACCATAGCACTGTTGTTAAATTCATCAGTACCTCAGTGGAAAGTCTCACCAACAGAATGGATCATGTGGAGGATAGAATATCAGGACTTGAAGACTTGAAATTGGATCAAACATTCCAATAAAATGATTAAGTTTTTTAAAACTTCATGAATCAAAGATGCAGGATCATTGAGATACCATGAAAAAACAAAGACTATATCTATGGATTACTGACTCAGAAGAAATAGAATATTAGACAAAGGGATTGAAAATGTTTTCAATAAAATTATAAAAGAAAATTTTCCAAATCTTGAGAAAAACTTGCTCATTCAGATATACCAGGTCTATAGAATATGAGATAGATAGGATCAGAAAAGAAACTCCTTTTGGTAAATCTATATCGTAGTCTTTTTCCAAAGGCTCAGAGATCATTGCAGAAGAGGCAGAAAGATTGTAAAAACCAGAAGTGGACATCTGCAGTAAAACATTATGTCCTGGACATAATATGGTGCACACATGAACTCAGAGCAGCATAGACTGTGTGCGTCAAACCTACACAAGATGAAGGCAGCAAAAATACTAGTATAAATGGGAGAATTACTCATGAAGTACCACCCCTAGCTGAGGAGCTATTGGCAATTGATGGATTCTGGGGGAAGGAGGGTGAGTCTCCTTCAGGGATGTGATTCCTGAAAGGCTCCAGTAGACGGTCCTACCACCACAGACACACATAGCACTAAGTAGAATCAGTGTTGTTGCTGTTGTTTTAGGTGAGGTCACAATATATTGAGAGGGAAAGTAGAGAGAAGGATGGGAAGGAACTGGAGGATAGAGAATAAAGGATGGACTTGATCAAAACACATAGGCCCACATGACATTCTCAATAAAAAAATTAAATAAAAATGCACTAAATAGATAGACAAAATAAAGGATATTGAAAGCTGAAAAGAGAAGGATCAATTTACATATAAAAGCATTCCCAATAGAAAAAAAGCAGATGATTACTCAATGGATACTTTGAAAGCCAGAAGTGCTTGGAAAGATGCACTCAGAGCTCAAAAAAACCACAACTTCCAACCCACAATATTATACCCAGCAAAGGTATCTATAACAAGTGAAGTGGAAATAAAAGCTTTTCATGATAAAAACAAACTAAAAGGGCTTATGAACACTAAGCTAGCTCTACAGAGTACACTGGAAGGAACACTTCAGAAAGAAGGATAAACCCAACCAAGAGAACATAGGGGACCATGAACACCACCAAGGAAGCTAATCACAAGTTGCCTAAGAAAATACTACAGAATCACCAAACCACAAGAATTAATACACACTTTTTAGTATTAACTCTGGATAACAATAGTCTCATGATGCCCTGATGAAAAGACCAATTAACAGGTAGATTAGAAAACAAGATCCATCTTTCTTCTACCTCCAAAAATAAAAACAAACAAACAAACAAACATATCTCAATATTAAGGATAGGTGCCACCTTAGATTAAAAGGATGGAAAAGCTATACAGAGCATAGAAAACTAGGAAATAAGCAGGCTCAGCTATTCCAGTATCTGACACAATATCTTTCTTTCTCTCTCTCTCTCTCTCTCTCTCTCTCTCTTTCTTTCTTTCTTTCTTTCTTTCTTTCTTTCTTTCTTTCTTTCTTTCTTTCTCTCTCTTTCTCTCTCTCCTTCCTTCCTTCCTTCCTTCCTTCCTTCCTTCCTTCCTTCCTTCCTTCCTTCCTTCCTTCCTCCCTTCCTTTCTTTCTTGGTCTCCCTGTAGCTCCAGCTGTCCTGGAACTCACTACATAGACCAGGGCTGGCCTTGGACTCACAAAGATCTGCCTGCCTCTGCATATATTTCAATCCAAGACTAATAAACACAGATATGAAGGCTACTACATATTCATTAAAGGGTAAAAAACCCATTATGAGGGTATCACAATCCAAATCATATATACACCAAGCATGGATGCACACTATCTCATAAAACAAATCCTGCCAGGTGTGGTGGTGCATGCCTTTAATCCTAGCACTTGGGAGGCAGAGGCAGGTGGATCTTTATGAGTTCAAGGCCAGCCTGGTCTACAGAGAAAGTTCCAGGACAGCTGGGGCTACAGGGGAGAGCCTGTCTTGAAAAGACCAAAAAAAATCTTGCTAGATTCAAAGCCACAAATTAATGCCAACACAATAATTGTAGGCATTGTCAATATACTACTTTCACCAACAGACATATCCAAACATATTTATCAAAGAAACATTGGCATTAAATGATGCCATAAGTGAACTGGACCCCACAGATATTTATGGACCTTGCTCCCAAACACTAATGAGTACACATTGTTTTCATCAACACATGGAACTTTCTCCAAAATAGACCACATTTTAGTAAATTAAGCAAGCCTTAACAAATATGGGAAAATTCAAACAACATCCTGTATTATATCTGACTGCAATAGAATAAGACTAGATCATTGCCATAAAACAAGTACAATAATCCATGGAGAGTAAACATCATCCTACTGAAGTATTGAAGAAATCAAGAAAGAAATAAAAGTTTTATGGAATGAAACATGAAAATGGACACACAACTTACCCAAATCTATGGAACACAAACAAGGCAATCCTAAGAGGAAAGTTTATAATGCTAAATGTTTACATCAATAAATTTAGGAGATTTCAAACAAATAACTTAATGATGTACCTTAAAGCTTTGGATAGACAAGAACAACCAAACCCAAACGTAGTATATCAGAAAAGTAATTAAGATGAGGGCAGAAATGAATGAAATTGAGATAAAAAATAATGCACAGAGCCAAGAAAATGAAGAGTTGGTTCTTTTAAAAAGATAAGATTGGCAAACCCTCATTCACATTATCTAAAAGAAAGAAAATATGAAAACAATTAAAATTAGAGATGGAAGGGGAGATAGAACAAGAGATACTAATAAAATCTAGAAAATCATGAGAACATACCTCAAAAATCTATATTCAGCCAGGCATGGTGGCACAAGCCTTTAATCTCAGCATTCAGGAAGAAGAGGCAGGCAGAGCTCTGTGAATTCAATGTCATCCTGGTCTACATAGTGAGTCATAGACCACTAGGGCTAGAGGGAGACCCTGTATCAAAAAAGATCAAAATAAAAGCAACAAGAAATCTTTTATTCTATTAAAACATAAAAGAAATGGATGGATATTTAGAGGCATATGATCTGCTGAAATCAAATAAAAATTAAATAAAGAATTTAAAAAACTAATCAAGAAAAGCCCAGGACTGCATGATTAGCTTCAGAATTCTACTGGACCTTCAAAGAAGGCATACCAATACTATTCAAATGATCCCACGAAGTAGAAAAGGAAGGCATGTTTCCAAACTCTTTACAAAGCTAGCGTTACTCTTATAACAAAACGAGATAAAGATGCATGTTGAGAAAATACAGTTATATACAGATCTCTGTAATGAACATAGATGCAACAATTCTCAATAAAATGTTTGCAAATCTATTTACTTAGTATTTTTAAGTTAGCTTACACAGTGAGAGGTTTCCATTTGACATTTTTAGACATATGTAAGTTTGGTTGATTCCTGCCCTCCTCACTTCTCTGTCCCGTCTCCTGACCCTCATTCCTGCTGAGTGCTTCCAGCCCTAGTATTGCCCTTAACACTTTTATCCACCTGTGTTTGATTTCCCCTCCCAGCCCATCCCATCCCCCGACTTTTTCCCATTTCATGGATCTCTTCCTAATCTACTGGCCTCTCCCTACATATTTCCATTTAAATCCACATATTTAGCAATTAGAATCCAGGGGCCATGTATGAGAGAGAACATGGGTGTTTGCCCTTCTGAGTCTGGGCTTGCCTCAATAGAATATTGTCTGATCACTAGAGATTCTGATTCAAAGCACAATAAAGCTCCAGAGGAGGCTATTAAGCCTTGTGTGAGCTTTTACTTTCCTGAATCATTTTTATACGTTTATGAATAACTATAGTTTGGAACTTTTATTGTTTGAGAATTTCATACATGTATACAATGGAATTTTTATAATTTGACTGGTAAGCATTGCTTAGAGGTTAAAAGAGATTTTTTCTTTTTTTTGGTCTTTTCAAGACAGGGTCTCCCTGTAGCCCCAGCTGTCCTGGAACTCACTTTGTAGACCAGGCTGGCCTTGAACTCACAAAGATCCGCCTGCCTCTACCTCCCAAGTGCTAGCATTAAAGGTGTGCGCCACCATGCCCGGCACAAGAGATTTTTTAAAAAACCATATAAAGTGCTGGGCACATGCCTTTAATCCTAGCATTTGAGAGGCAGAGGCAGGTGGGTCTCTGTGAGTTCAAGGCTTTGGAGAAGCTGGAGAGATAGCTCAATGGTTAAAAGTGCTAGCTGCTCTTCTAGAGAACCTGGGTTCAGTTCCTGGCATGGTGGCCAACAACTGTCCATAACTCCAGTTCCAAAAGGTCTAATACTCTCTCTGACTCCATGTGCATTGTACACATGGATTTATTTAATACACATAGGCAAAAAGGTCATATACATGAAATTAAAACTTACAAAATTAAAACAGGCTTTCAACTAAACAGGCAGTTCTCAGAAGAGTTTTACAAATGGCTTGGAATTTTCTAAAAACTGTTCAACATCCTTCATCACCAGGGAAATGCAGATTAAAACTAAGATTCCATCTTACTCTAGTCAGAATGGTTCTCACCAACACTACTAATGATATCTATGTTGGTATAGATGTGGGGGAAGGGAACACTGATACACTGTTGGTGGGAGTGCAAACTACTACAGGGAATTTGGAAATAAGTCTAGAGGTTTCTAAAAAAAAAAAAAAATAGAATTGGAGCCAAGCACTTAGGAGACAGAGGCAGATGGATCCCTGTGAGATAGAGGCCACCCTGGTTTGTATAGTGAGTTCTAGGTCAGCTGGAGAGACCTTGCCTCAAAATAAGGTTGGAGTGATTGGGAAAGATACCTAATGTCAAACGGGCTTTACATGCATTCACTTACATGTGCACATGTACACATAAACAGACACAAACCCCTAAATCTTCCCATGTACTAACTACCAAATACAAAGCAAAAAAATGGTCTCCTTGAACTTGAGTTTAATTTCAACTAAAATTGGAATAGCATTCACCTTCTAAGGTAGTTATCGAACCACTGCCTTATATAAATAGACATACAGAAAAAATAATGATAGCTACATAAATATCATGGAAAGACAGAGAGGCAAATTAAGTGAAATGGGAACAGGAGGTGTTGGCTGAGGAAAGATTTGAATTCAGGGATATATTGGGATGTAGACTCAAGACTTACTAAAAAAAACCAAAAACAAACATTAACACCAAAAAGCCCAGACCATTGGTTGCCATTGGTTACAACAGTCATCACATCCCTTAGCACCCTAAATGTACAGCCTTCATGATTCCTTGAGGTGGGGAGGAAACAAACAGATGGTTTTCTGTGTGAGGCTATAAGTGAGCTATCTTACTGAGTGCAGCCATTGAGTGCCGGCAAGTTGTGAGTCTTTTATCAATTCCCAGGAAATGAACTTACAGGAAAATCCAGAGTGGTCTTCTGGATTCAGACTACTATAAAATGCTTATTTCTCTTCACAGTTCATGAAATTTATTCTTGAGCTTCCACTTAACCTTGTCTTTGATGTAGGATGAAGTTGTCAAAAAACATGAATTAATTTCCTAGTTCTAAAATTGTATAACTGTAAACATTGCTAACAATGAGGCCCATGAAGAATACATAACTCAGGCATGTTCAAGAATGTCTGAAGAGGCAGTTTCAGGATTGTTTATTATAAGCTGGTAGGGACTCAGGAAAAGAGCACAAAGGATCAACTGGTTTTAAGTGACTCAATTTTAACATGAAGAAAAAATGATCACATAATATCGCCTGAGTTGTCAGATAAGGTTGATATAATCCTCAAGTCAGTCAATATCCAGCTTCATCTAGTTGGGGATTAATGAGAGAAGGCTGTAAAGATTAATGAACATACAATGTTATTTCTTTTGTCCATGTATATCCAAGGATGCCTGGAGGAATGTGGACATTTAAAGACAGTAATGTGCCTCACTCTATCTATCTGGACTGTTGAAACAAAGACCCTAGGAAAGTTGGAATTACTCTGCCAGAAATCTCATATGAGGAGAGGGGAAAGGTTAAAACATGGTGCCAACCAGAGAGGGATCCTGACTCCTGGAAACAGATTTCTCACATTGGGCTGGAGAGATGGCCTAGCGGTTAAGAGCACCCACCGCTCTTACAGAGGACCCGGGTTCGATCCCCAGCACCCACATGGCAGCCGAAAACCGTCTGAAACTCCAATTCCAGGAGAACTCCAGTTCCAGGGGAATCCGACACCCTCTTCTGACCTCTGCGGCATTGCACGACACGGGTGCACAGACCTGCATGCAGACAGTACATTCCTACACATACAGAAATAAATAAAATTAAATAAAAGATTTCTTACATTATCAATAACTATAAAAAATTGCCTGGCAGGGGAGATTCAATAGGGAGTGATGGGCAGGACCATGCCTTGACCAGGACTGCTCATTTATGCACGTAGATCGCCTTCTTTCTGTGGAAACCTCCCCCTTATAGCTAGGATCCTCGAAGAAGATGGATTTGATAAGCAGAGGGGGCCACTGGGTCTTTATCCTTCTTCCTATGTGACTGCATTGAATAAACGTCCTTCCTCTTCCTGCTTTTTACTATTACTTGCTGGTTTAATTGGCTTCTTAAGAATGAGTGGCTGGACCTGGTTTCTTGGAGCTTTCTAGACTCTGATCTTTAGTAACTCTGGTAACATTTGGTTCTGCCAAAATCCTCAAAGAGAGTACCTTGTGTGTTTTGGGCATAGAGATCTTAAAATATAAAGTCCAAGCTACATGTCATGGGCCACATGCTCTTTTTTCCCCCTACTTTTATCTTATAAATTGCTACTACAGTTCCCAAACTGATTCTAATTACATAAAATGCTTCATCAATCTTTAAACATTAGTTTATTCGTCAACATGTTGGCACTTATTGAGAACTTCTAAAAACTGGAATTTTGGCTGATCATAGGGACACTGGTGATCAAGATAGATGTTTTTCTCCCCAAAGTTCTTACAGATGATTTTGAACAAGTACCTTAACCTCTCACTACGTCACAGGGAACCACACCGGAAGAAAGCACAGGTCTTTGTCATTTTCAGTCATCTTTCTTTTTTTTCCTTTCAGATTTAATGTTGTGCTATTTATTTATTTATTTATTTATTTATTTATTTATTTATTTATTTTGGTGTTTTCGAGACAGGGTCTCCCTATAGCCCCACCTGTCCTGGAACTAACTATTTATTTATTTATTTATTTATTTTGGTGTTTTCGAGACAGGGTCTCCCTATAGCCCCTGTAGCCCCAGCTGTCCTGGAACTCACTTTGTAGACCAGGCTNCATATCCCAGCCCATCCCATCCCCCGACTTTTTCCCATTTCATGGATCTCTTCCTAATCTAATGCTCTCCCTACATATTCCATTTAATCCCATTATTTAGCAAATTAGAATCAATGGGGCCATGTATGAGAGCGAACATGGGTGTTTTGCCCTTCTGAGTCTGGGCTTGCCTCAATAGAATATTGTCTGATCACTAGAGATTCTGATTCAAAGCACAATAAAGCTCCAGAGGAGGCTATTAAGCCTTGTGTGAGCTTTTACTTTCCTGAATCATTTTTATACGTTTATGAATAACTATAGTTTGGAACTTCTATTGTTTGAGAATTTCATACATCGTATACAATGGACTTTTTATAATGACTGGTAAGCACTTTGATTAGAGGTTTAAAAGGAGATTTTTTCTTTTTGGTCCTTTTCAAGAAAGGGTATCCCTGTAGCCACAGCTCTGTCCTGGGCACACTCATTTGTAGCCTAGGTTGGCCTTGCCTTGAACTCACAAAGATTCCGCCTGGCCTATACCTCCCAAGTGCTAGCCATTCAACGGTGTGCGCCTACAATGCCCGGAACAAAGAGATTTTTTAAAAAACCAACCTATTTAAAGTGGTGGCCACATGCCTTTAATTCCTAGCATTTGAGAGGCAGAGGGCAGGGTTGGGTCTTCGTGAGTTCAAGGCTTTGGAGAAGCTGGAGAGATAGCTCAATGGTTAACAAGTGCTAAGCTGCTCCTCTAGAGAACCTGGTTCAGTTCCTGGCCTGGTGGCCAACAACTGTCCATAACTCCAGTTCAAAAAAGGTCGAATATCTCTCTCTGGCTCCATGTTGCTATTGTCCACATGGATTCTAATTTAATACACAAGGCAAAAACGGTCATATACATGACAATTAAAACTTACAAAATTACAACAGCGCTTTCAACTAAACCACGGGGGCGTTACCCCAGATAGAGTTTCACAAATGGCTTGGAATTTTATAAACACCTGTTCACCATCCTTCATACCAGGAAATGCAGATTAAAATCTAGATTCCATCTTACTCTAGTCAGAATGGTTCTCACCAACACTACTAATGATATCTATGTTGGTATAGATGTGGGGGAAGGGAACCCACTGATACACGTGGTGGGAGTGCAAACTACTACAGGGAATTTGGAAATAAGTCTAGAGGTTTTCTAAAAAAAAGAAAAAAAAAATAGAAAATTGGAGCCAAGCACTTATGAGACAGAGCAGATGGATCCCTGTGAGTACAAGGCCACCTGTTTGTATAGTAGTTCTAGGTCAGTGGAGAGGACCTTGCCTCAAAATAAGGTTGGAGTGATTGGGAAAGATATACCTAATGTAAACGGGCTCATGTCTTTCACTTACAGTGCCACATGTACACATATAAACAGACCACAAACCCCTAAATCTTTCCCATGTACTAACTCCAAATACAAAGCAAAAGCAAGGTCTCCTTGAACTGCCGTTTAATTTCAACTTAAAAATTGGAATAGCCTCAACTTCTAATGGTAGTTAGCTATAACCACTGCCCTTATAGACATGGAACATACAGAAAAAATAATGATAGCTACATAAATATCATGGAAAGACAGAGAGGCAAATTAAGTGAAATGGGAACAGGAGGTGTTGGCTGAGGAAAGATTTGAATTCAGGGATATATTGGGATGTAGACTCAGACTTACTAAAACAAACACTCAAAATAACAAACATTAACACCACAAAAGTCCCCGACCATTGGTTGCCATTTGGTTTACAACAGTTTCCTCAATCCCTTAGCACCCTCATGTAACAGCCTCATGATTCCTTGATGGTGGGGCGGCAAAAAAAACAGATGGTTTCTGTGGTGAGAGGCTATAAGTGAGCTATCTTACTGAGTGCAGCCATTGAGTGCCGGCAAGTTGTGAGTCTTTTATCAATTCCCAGGAAATGAACTTACAGGAAAATCCAGAGTGGTCTTCTGGATTCAGACTACTATAAAATGCTTATTTCTCTTCACAGTTCATGAAATTTATTCTTGAGCTTCCACTTAACCTTGTCTTTGATGTAGGATGAAGTTGTCAAAAAACATGAATTAATTTCCTAGTTCTAAAATTGTATAACTGTAAACATTGCTAACAATGAGGCCCATGAAGAATACATAACTCAGGCATGTTCAAGAATGTCTGAAGAGGCAGTTTCAGGATTGTTTATTATAAGCTGGTAGGGACTCAGGAAAAGAGCACAAAGGATCAACTGGTTTTAAGTGACTCAATTTTAACATGAAAAAATAATGATCACAAAGTATCGCCTTGAGTTGTCAGATAGGTTGTATAATCCTCAAGTCAGTCAATATCCAGCTTCATCTAGTTGGGGATTAATGAGAGAAGGCTGTAAAGATTAATGAACATACAATGTTATTTCTTTTGTCCATGTATATCCAAGGATTGCCTGGAAATATAGGACATTTAATAGACAGTAATGTGCCTCACTCATCTATCTGGACTTTTTGAAACAAGACCCTAGAAAGTTGGAATACTCTCCAGAAATCTCCATATGAGGAGAGGGAAAGTTTAAAAATGAATGCCAACCAGAGAGGGATCCTGACCTTGGAAACAGATTTCACATTGGCTGGAGAGATGGCCTACGGGTTAAGAGCACCCACCGCTTACAGAGGACCCGGGTTCGATCCCCAGCACCCACATGCCAGCCGAAAACCGTCTGAAAACTCCAATTCCAGGAGAACTCCCGTTCCAGGGGAATCCGAACCCTCTTCTGACCTCTGCGGCATGCACGACACGGGTGCACCAGGACCTACATTCTACACATACAGAAGAAATAAATAAAATTAAATAAAAGATTCTTACATTATCAATAAATAAAAAACATTCTGGCAGGGGAGATTCAATGAGGGAGTGATGGGCAGGACCATGCCTTGACCAGGACTGCTCATTTATGCACGTAGATCGCCTTCTTTCTGTGGAAACCTCCCCCTTATAGCTAGGATCCTCGAAGAAGATGGATTTGATAAGCAGAGGGGGCCACTGGGTCTTTATCCTTCTTCCTATGTGACTGCATTGAATAAACGTCCTTCCTCTTCCTGCTTTTTACTATTACTTGCTGGTTTAATTGGCTTCTTAAGAATGAGTGGCTGGACCTGGTTTCTTGGAGCTTTCTAGACTCTGATCTTTAGTAACTCTGGTAACATTTGGTTCTGCCAAAATCCTCAAAGAGAGTCCTTGTGTGTTTTGGGCATAGAGATCTTAAATATAAAGTCCAAGCTACATGTCATGGCCCACATGCTCTTTTTTCCCCCTACTTTTATCTTATAAATTGCTACTACAGTTCCCAAACTGATTCTAATTACATAAAATGCTTCATCAATCTTTAAACATTAGTTTATTCGTCAACATGTTGGCACTTATTGAGAACTTCTAAAAACTGGAATTTTGGCTGATCATAGGGACACTGGTGATCAAGATAGATGTTTTTCTCCCCAAAGTTCTTACAGATGATTTTGAACAAGTACCTTAACCTCTCACTACGTCACAGGGAACCACACCGGAAGAAAGCACAGGTCTTTGTCAATTTTCAGTCATCTCTTTTTTCTTCCTGAAAAGCAATTAATATTTATTAAAATTTATTTATTATTATTTATTTTTTATTTGGTTTTTCGAGACCGGTCTCCCTATAGCCCCACTGTCCTGGAACTCACTTGTTGACCAGGCTGGCCTTGAACTCACAAAAGATCTGCCTCCTTTTAAAGGGATTTAAGGTTTAAATATGAGAACAATGAGACAGTATCTGATCCTTTGAATAAGAATCTAGGTTTAAAATAAGGATGACAAGTCATCTGAGATGGCTGAGGAAGAGTGAAGGGAATTGCAGCAGTCAGAGCCCCCCACAGAGGCTGAGGAAGGGAAGGCTGGACAAGGTCAAACAGGAAGCAGTGCGGAGTACAATTAGAACCTCAGCCAGCGGCCACTTCTAACCTGCCCACGTTCAGGAACACTTACCCAGACCAACTTGGGTATTCTGGGATTGTCGGTGGCCACTTCTAAACTGCCCACGCTCAGGAACACTTACCCAGACCAACTTGGGTATTCTGGGATTGTCGGTGGCCACTTCTAAACTGCCCACGCTCAGGAACACTTACCCAGACCAACTTGGGTATTCTGGGATTGTCGGTGGCCACTTCTAAACTGCCCATGCTCAGGAACACTTACCCAGACCAACTTGGGTATTCTGGGATTCTCGTGTTGTGGTTGTTGTTTGCTTATTTGTTTTATATTTTGTGAGACTGGGTCTCATGGAGTCCAGGCTGGCCTCAAACTCACTATGTAGCTAAGGCTGGCCTTGTTCTGAGCCTCTGCTTCTCAGTTGAGGATTGCGTGCACCCCATGTTTAACTATGGAGTGCTGAGGTTTAAGTTTAGGGCTTTGTGCATAGTAGGCAAACACTCTATCAACTGAACTGTATCTAAAGTTCAATTTTTTCTGGAATCAGGTGAGTTCCAATTTCATAGCTAATAAAAATTATCAGGACTTACAGTTCGATTTAGAAGAGATACTATACAAAAGTAATATAATATTATGGGCCCTGTTTGTAGTGTGGCAGTGAATAGACACTAGATAAAAATATGTACTCTTTTCTCTTAAAGTTTTCTGTAAGAATGATGCCCAATAATGAGCTGGTGGAATGAATAAATTATAATAGTGTTAGGCCAGGTCATGATCTCGGCTGCAGTGGGGGCTTCTGTTGGGTGTGAACAGAGCTATTTGACAGAAACAGATGAGTGAGACACATTTTACAGTGCTGTCACTTGCCAAGGGCTCTTCCATACACAGAATATAATAAACTAATAGTCATAGCAGTTTTGAGTATAGTTTGGGGAGGTACAGTTAGAGGATGCTTGTCTATTAGTTTTATTGAAACTCAAGTTTGTTATAATTGTCGAATGAAACTTCAGAATCAAATATACACCAAAGGACTGTAAACCGCCCCCCCCCTTTGAACATCTGGTTAACCCTTTAACTGCCTGCACAAGCAAGACTGCAGCCAGACAGTGTCATAAGATGGCAAAGTGGAGCTGGAACTGTTTGGTGGAACACATTAGGAAGTGTAATTAACATTACAACTCTTCTCCAGTTCCAGCCAGATTCTCCCTCTTTCTCTCTGAGAACCTCATTATTCACACAGTGATCCCTCCCAGCCTTCTTCCTTTGTCCAGGGATTTTGATTAAATTACATTTCATTGTCTCAGTTGGAGTCAGGGAAGAAATAGAAAAATGAGGCTTCCACTGTAAAACCTCGTGTGGCTTTGGGTCTTTTATGTCATAGTTGCACTTTGCATTCTTTTTAATAATTGAAGACAGAAAGTGGCCAAGTGACACGTGCCTCTTCACAGAGCCTCCTCCAACTTCCACACAAGAGATGTAATCCATCTATATTAAGCGTGTGGTCTTAATTTATTTCCTTTGAGAACTTTAAAATGTCTATTTTAAAAATATTTTTTAAATGTATACATTTGAAATTTACAACGTTATGGAAAACATAAGATGTTGTTTTGGGGAAGTGTGCACATATCTGAAGTGCTGTACTTGGCAAAATGGAGGAAGTCCTGTTTCTACTGAATGTTGGAGAACACCCAGTAGAGCTCAAGGTAGGCAGGTTATACACCCCCTGGGACAATCCTGACAATCCTGACAGCTTGTGCTGTCTAGGGTGAAGAGCCCCTGCTTTCTTTCTTGAGGGGTGGTATATTTCAATGGAAGTAGCTGTGTTTGCCAAGACTGTTTGGACTTTGTCTTTCAGGTTGGCCTTAAAGCACTCAAGTCTCATAGCCACCTCTGTAGAAAGGATGATGAAGCAGAGGAAATAGCTCAACTGAGACTCATGACAAGGGCAGTATGGGACAGAAAGGCCAGGTGAGAATTTGGTAAGAACTCTTTCTTCATCTGATTGGTTAAGAGAGACAAGCTTCTTTGTGAAAGGAAAGGAACTAAACGTTCACTCTTAAGCCTTAATCATCATTTTGGATGGTCTTAGAAACACACACAATAAAGGATGGAGAGGGCTCCTTAAAGTGTTCTAGCAAAAACTGTTGTAATACTTGGAAAATAATTTTAAAAATCTTTACAAAGTTCTCTGATCTTGATTCATTGAAATTGTGCCATTTAAAAAATTTGAGCACTTTACAGAATGGTTACCCATTTTATTTTTGTTTTAAAAGCAAGTTATTATTTTTCCCCAATTCATTCTAACTTTAAAAAATTTTTCAATTTAAAGCCGGGCGTGGTGGCACATGCCTTTAATCCTAGCACTCGGGAGGCAGAGGCAGGTGGATCTTTGTGAGTTCAAGGCCAGCCTGGTCTACAGAGTGAGTTCCAGGACAGCCAGGGCTACAGGGAGACCCTGTTTCAAAAAGACAAACAACAACAACAACAACAACAACAACAACAAAATTTTCAATTTAAATTCCTACTTGTTCTGCTTGTAAACATTATAATTGTCATGTAGATTCTTTTCCATTCTTCTGACTAGATGTTTTTTTCTATAGGTAAAATCAGAGGCAGTATAACTTATGATTCTGTTTACCTAAAAAGTTCAACATCAATATTGAATTGAGTATAAAACTGGTGTCGGAAATTTAAATGTCAGGGCTGGGGAGATGGCTCAGTAGGCAATGCACTAGTTGTAGAAGCGTGAGGATCCGATTTCAACCTCCAGAACTTACATTTAAGAAGCAGGGTGTGGGGTGCTCCCAGGAGGCAAAGCTCACATATCTCGAGAGTTTGCTGACCTGCCAGCTTAGCCTACTCGGTGAAGACAGCCAGTGTGAGTATCCGTCTCACAAAACAAGGTGGACAGTCCCTAAGAAATGGCTCCTGAGGTTGACTTCTGCCTGCACATGCACACATGTGGACATGTGCCCATTATACGCTGTGTACCTGCACACACACGAACATGCGCACACATGAACACGCACACACCTGAACATGCACACATATGAACATGCACACACACGAACATGCACACACACAAAGGTTGAAATTTCAGGCTTGCATTGACTTTGTTTTCTTGTTTTGTGAAACAGCATTGCAATTACTATTACAGGGAGATAGTATTTAAATTGCTAATAAAATCCAATATAATCATCGAATGTTTTAGAGCCAATCAGTTTGTAATCTATCCCCATGAAATTCAAAGGTGAAGCTCAATGAAGCTGTGTTTTAGGTTTTTTTTTTTTTTTTTCGAGACAGGGTTTCCCTGTAGCCCCAGCTGTCCTGGAATTCGCTCTGTAGACCAGGCTGGCCTTGACCTAACAAAGATCTGCCTGGCTCTGCCTCCCAAGTGCTAGGAATAAAGGTGTGTGCCATCACGCCTGGTGAAGCTGTGTTCTTTAAGTGTACATGTATGTGGTCTAACTTACAAATACTAAAATAAGTTATAGTGATTTGTTGCTTATCAAATGTTTATGAGTTGGAATTCTTTGTAACAGTCTGCCTAAGTTGGCAGGTGACAGGAGAAGGTCATGAAAAGTGTTCTGAGAGCTGTCTGTGATGATCTATGACAGATTCTGCTGATTTGGACTTGATTTAAAAACTTAACTTGTGATATGGGTTCTTCTTATCAGTTGTTATGAAATAAAAGACTTCATAGTTATGTTCTTTAAATGTACTTGATAATTAATGAATGGTGGCCCACTAGCAGAAGTACACCTGACCCACAAGGGTGATTACTGTAGAGATGATGTAAACTTTCTAGCATCAGGGAGGACGTGGATTGGCTGCTAATCTGCAGCCCTGTGCCAGCTGCACCAGCACCATGAAGGCCCTCCTCCCAGGCACCTGGCTTTACCACATTCTTTCCCTTATAAGGAGATGGGAGTTTGGCTACTTTGAAAATTTTATCAGGAACATATCATCCCATGGTTAAAGTTTAGAAGAGAATTCATTGATAGAACAGCAAAAACATAGCATTACCCTGACCCAGTGACAGAGCCAGTATAACTGGAGGCAAAATGAAGAATAGCACCAGAAAAAGAAAACAAATTCAATAATATTTAAGTTCTTAATGAAATTTAATAATAAATGATAAAACTTATTCTTCACATCAAAACCCAGCAGGGGCATTAGGAACTTGAATGGCCAGTGCTGGGGCACAGTATTCCCTCACACTTGTCAGGGGAGGGCTACTATTTCACACAATAGTTAACAGATGCTATTATGAAAATAATAGACTCACATATTTTATATCCTCAAAGGAGATCAATGTGTTATGGACACATATATCTCCTTCTCTTGCTTTCTTGTAAGAAAGTTTTTAGTGTTTACAACATGGTTGTTGCTAAAAATGTTTATTGAACACATGGTCAAATAAGCAAATATGCCAAATATTTTGAGGATAAAAAGGAATTCTTAGGTGGTGAGATTGTGCAGTGGTTAAAGGCAAGTGTTGCCAAGCCTGAAGACCTGAGTTCAGTCCTTGAGACCTGCACTGTTAAAAGGAGAGAGATGACTCTTGCAAGTTGTCCTGCAAAGTCCAGACATGTGGTAATAGTGCACACATACACATACACATACACACACACACACACACACACACACACACACACACACACTGAATAAATGAATGAATAAATGAATGAATGAATAAAAAAATTTTCTTAAGGGAATTAATTTCCTAATTTGTATTTTTAGTGAGTGGCTTCTGGATTTGCATAAGAAACCTATATTTAAATATTCAAAATGTTAGTGTTCATAGTGATTGAATTCTTCAAAAGGACTAATTAAACATTAAACTCACAGCTTAAAAATAAAAGTACATCACAAATCATTATTTCTTTATGTTCACTCATCCAATCCCTAATACTTTTTTGATTTACTTTTTATTGTTTTATGATAGGGTCTCACTGGGTGTCCTAGAACTGGCTATGTAGAATAGTCTGGCCTGGAACTCACAAAGATCTGTCTGCCTCAGCTCAAATGCTGGGATTAAAGGCCTAGACCACTATGCCCTGCCAGTATCTAATATTTTTGCCCAAAGTAATAGCCATTACTAATTCTATATAACTGAATATAAACACATGGTTCTCTTTCCTTTAACAGAAATTGTGGGACACAGTGCTGATCAGTGTGATCTTTGCCTATGCTCACAATTTTTCTGTTAGTAAGAAGATTGATTGGCTTGCCTTATTTGTGTTGTATAGTTGGATGATCTAGAAAATGAAAATGAATTTTTATCCATAACAAAGTCATATCTCTATTGTTTTCTTTGCTATTCAGTATTGAATTTAAAAAGGTTCTAATTTCTGATATTCACCTTTCTCTTCTTACATAGACATAATTTTTTAATAATGAAACTACAAATGTACAAAAATATACCATTTTTAAACATAGGAATGTATACTATATGCTAAATAATTTTTAAAATACCTTGTCTACACAAAGAAGCTAATGTTAACAAAGCATAATTAAGCATACGCTTCTGGTTGTAGGCAGTAGGGCACACAGAGGTGTTGTTTCTCTTTAATAATGGTGGATTTGTACTCACATACATCCTATTTCTTGACTGTACATGAAAAAAATGTGAAGTCAAAAGTATTTAGTGACTAATCATTGATTACTCAGAAGGATGTCATGAGTGACCCAAGAGATTTACAGGGTGATCTCTGCCTTCCAGCTCACAGCAAGTGACAGAGCCAAAAACTTGGAGAACGTTCAGCGCAACCGACAGAGCTTCATTAGCACAAGTCGCTGTCCCCACAGTCCATCTCACTCCGTCAGCCCTGCATTGGCCTGCTATCTTAATGCTGTTTCACAGTCTCCTCATCCCCAGTACACAGAGTTCTCACATGAGGTAACAGCTCTAAGAATCCTGCTTTCTGGCCAAAGCCAAGTGAATATAACTCCCTGTGTCATTCAAATCCATCTGACTGTAGTTTAAATGCCCGTGGCACTGATGATTCGGTGTCCCTGGAAATTCTCCACCTCACAACTGCACTGTGCATTTTCCCCTGAAAGCCGTCACAGTCTTGATTTCTGTCTTTTTTTTTCATGCCATTTTCTCTCCAGGGAACAGTCAACTCTTCAGAGTCAAAACAGTATATGTTGGAGTTGGCTTTATTCCTTTATTTGTCTCTTTGATTAGATTTATGCCTTGACTAAATCTGTATCATCTCCCTCTACCTTAAAACTAAATATGAATTTGTACAGAGAAAGTTTTTAGTGAAAATTTATTTATGTGTTAAAACACAAACTCTGTGGATCTAATGCTGCAGGGAAAACACTGATCTCTTAAAGTGAATTGTCCAAGGGAAGCTTTTTTGTGGGGTTGTGTCTTGAGAAGATCTTTAGACACATGTGCACTGTAGTCTGATGGTTGTGTCATGACTGTCTCTTAACACAGTGCTCACTAACCTGCCAATTCAAATAGTTGTTTATTAGTCATTTAGGTTTATATTGTATATTTATATCACCTTTCCAGCCTTCTACATCACATGTATGAGACAGAGCATCTATTGTATTTCTAGTTTTCTTTGTTTCTAGAAACTACTACAATTTCAATATGAAATTTACGAAATGAAAGATGTGATTAGGAATACAAATTACTAAAGCAAAATTTCAAATGCATAAATTTTTGCTTTTATTAATAAGAAAATATAAAATTGCCTAATGAGAAGGTATGGTGATATACACCTATAATCACAGCACTGGAAGATGGAGGAAGGAGGATTATGACTTTGAGGCCGGCCTGGGCTACATATTGAGCTTCAACTCAGGCTACATTGTGAGTTTGGGGGCAAATTCAAATATATCATAAGATCTTATCTCCAAAAAAAGAAGAAAAATTAAGAAAACTCAAGTTTAAAAATTACATAATAATTTTTCAAAAGTTGAACAGAAAGTTAAACTAAATAGATGATGTTTTGTCAAAATGTCTAGAAATTTAAGTGTCATAATCACGATCCCATCACACAAGCCACAAGCAACATTTTGATCAATGTACAGCTAAATGCTCCAGTTAAAGGAAAATGCTTTTTTCTGGAATAATTTTCTTTCTACCTGCTTCCTCTGACACTCAGAATACTAAAATGTAACTGTATGTGTGGCAAGCAGAGTAAAGGCACTCCCAGAAGTGGCTGCACCTTAACTGTGTCTTCACTCTGTCATTGTATGGACCTGGGCTGTGCAGATGTGGTTAGGATTGGCGACCTGGGCACAGAAAGGCTCCGTTTTAAACTGAGGAGCGGCTGTGGTTCTAGAGGGTAGACAGACAGGGCAAAAGCCCTCTGCAATGGCTTCCTATAAGGAGCACATGTCACACATCCATCTTAAAAGACACTCAATTCGTGGGAGTTTTTAGCAGGAAAAATAAAGCTAATATACTAGGCAGATGGGAGAATTGAAAATAAAAATGATGTTTTAATATTTACCACAAAAATGTGTTATGAACAGTCAAAGACCAAAGTTTCCACAAGCAATGCTTGCCTTTTCCAAGAACCTTTTTGAACACAAAAACTTAACAACAATAAAAAAAATTCACCTGCCAGTAAGCTTCTGGAAAATGATACTAAGTTTTAGATTTCACTTTTCCTAAATGATGAAGAGACTGTTCTTCACAACAGTAGTTAGAAATGTGTTAATACTGAGAGCTGACCCTAAAGAGTCTGCTCTCAGAGAAAAACTTTAAAAAGACTGAGAGAAAGATGCAGAACATGTATGGCAGAGTGCATGAACTGGGGTGGGGCGGGAGGATGGGAAAGGGGGAAATGTCTAAATTCAACTGAAAAATAATATCTGAAATACACAAAACATCAATAAAAGTATTATATTTAAAAAGAGTCTGCTCTCAGTAAATATTTGCTTAGCAAGAAGAAAGCAGAAGAACAGGGCTGGGGAACCAAGGGGCCAGCCTTGCAGCTAAAGTTCAACTAGTACCACCTTCATTTGTGGAGTTGTGAAAAAAAAAAAAAGAGTAAAAGCCATCATTCTTATATTGCATATAGGAATGCCATCAATAAATTAAAATAATCACCTTAAGATTAAAGACTTTACCGTGCCTGTAAAACTGAATCCAGCTTAAATCTCCACTTTGTGCCCTAAGAAATATCAAAAGATGGGTCATGAAAAAAAAGTCCAGTGACTGCAATGTTGTCATGAAATATAAAGTCAAATGGGCGATGCACATTCTCAAGTTACATTATCTACATGATTTCTAATAACGGCACAATAATTCTAAATCCTGACTGCTGTAAGAAAATGTGAATAAATGGAATATATACATATATATATGGAGTTATTTTGAATTTTTAAAATAAAACTTTCTATTCAATTTCAACATTTTAAACATCACATTTTTTTAAAATTAGCAGAAGATGGTAAATATGTGAAGAATCTGATGGTATGAACATAAATGTTCTCACTCTGAAAGTGATAAATCCAACAGGTTAGCAATCTAACAAAAGAAACCAATTCTCTAATTACACTTCTATAATTCTATGGCAGCCAAATAATATCAAATTAAAAAAAATATTTGTAAAAACAACTTTTAGTATAAAATTTATGCCTTGTTTAAATATATAGCAAGAAAAATGGCTAGGTAAATGGATGATATTTAAAAGTCATGCACTGGTGCTGGAGAGATGGCTCAGCAGTTAAGAATGCTGACTGCTCTTGAAGAGGACCTGGGTTCGATCCCCAGCACGCACATCATGGCTAAGAATTGTCTTAAGCTGGGCTTGGTGGTGTACACCTTTAATCCCAGCACTTGGGAGGCAGAGGCAGGCAGATCTGGGTGAGTTCAAGGCCAGCCTGGTCTACAGAGTGAGCTCCAGGCCATCTGGGGCTACAGGGAGACCCTGTCTCAAAACAAAACAAAACAAAACAAAACAAAACAAAACAAAACAAATAAACGTCATGCACTAAGGGGCCAAGAAGATGACTCAGCAGTAAACACACCTGCTGTTGCAGCTCTCAACATCCATGTAAAGGTGGAAGGAGAGAACCTCAAGCTGTCCTGTAACCTCCACATGTGCAGATCATGGGATGTGTGTTCACCACCCCCCACCAGACACACACACACACACACACAAACACACTCACACAACATAATTAAAAATTTAAATACAGTAAAGATCAAAGCAGTAAAACAAATGTAGCATGAAATAAAATCACTGTGAAAAAACTAAATTTAATATAATCACAGTTATTTTAATCTAGTCATAGCAAAAAAAATAGAAAGCAGTATATCAAACCATGTATGTCATTGGTAGCATTATTGATTACTTTAATTTTATTAAGTTATTAGTGTCTTCCAGATTTTCAATACTATAATTGATATCATTTCATAGTTAAAAATACATATCATGAAAAAAATTCTATGATGAAACATTACTTCTTGACCTTTCAGCATTCCTATATTGTAACCATGTATGTTCCATGAAAACTTCTGAAATTATGGGTTGTTTCAGATCAAACGAAACAAATTCAGGTACCTTTTAGGTTTGATTCATCAAAAAATTACTTTAAATAATAAATGTCAGCATTACTCATGATGAAATTGGTGCTGGGAAGAGGTTACACCTGATGTTTTATAACAGAAAAAGGCCCACTATTTGAGATAATGTGTAAAAAGTGCTTCATGGTTTACATAATTGTTAATGTTATCAATGGGTGCCCAAATTATAATGCCCTGTATCAAATACTAATTTAAAATTTTCACATTTAAATACATTTCACATTTAAATAATTCTACAGAATTTATTCTAATAATCTTGGCAAAATTGTTCTTAAACATCACCAAAGGTCAAAAAAAGTTGGTGGAATTATGACTTACTGTGGTAGCGCAATGAATGTCTTTCCACACCGCGGCTTCTCTGGAGAGATCAGAGACTTCAAACAAATTTTCAAGAATCACTTCCCCAATCATGTCATGTCTAGAAAATCTGTCAAAATCATACACACTGAAATGAAGTTTTCGGTTGCTTAGCTGGTCGTATGCTACTGGAAACTGGAATGTTTCATCAAACAGAGGATTCAGAGTCTTCCTGTGTACACGAGTCTGAAATTTCTTTTTCCTGTCCGGAAGAAGATATATCTTGACATAAGGATCGGAAGTTCCGGTGAAATCTTTAGCAGGGAGATCTAAGGCTTTGATAATTTTAACAAGTAGAAGTTCATTTTCATAATCATATTGGAGGGTAAAGTTAAGCTTCCCACACGTTTTGACATCATCTTTCCTGTTGCCCTCGGAGTCAACTGACTTCTGCTTGTAGAGCTCTGGTTTTATCCGACCAATGCTGGTTGTCGTTTCTCCTCTTTGTAAAACAGGTTCAGTGCCCATGCTAAAATCAACACTGGACACATTCATTTGCCTCGGTAGGTGTCTCCTGAAAGAATTGTGGCTGTACACACACACACACATATACACAAAATCATTCAGGTCAGCTATTTCTGATGGTAGATATAAAGTGACATACACACACCCTCCCGCCCTCCAGGATGGGAAAAGGATGCCTGTGTCTAACTTGACTCTCTGTATCCATGTCTGTGTCAACACAGCCTCTTGAGAGCTACTTTTAGAACCTCAGAAAAGGTATTCATGAAAAAAATCTAAAATCCTACAAATAAGTGAAAATGACAGATGTGTATTTTAAAAGACTGTGCTTTAAGCATATACTTAAATACCATTGTGAAGCATTGTGAGCATCGAAGCTCAACATTCCTCCAGTATCACGCCTGTTATCAGTCACCTGGCACATCCAGGTGTAAAAACAACAGAAGTTCCTCACTTGGTTGGCTTCTTTACATCTGGGCACATTATTCCGCGTTTTAGTAACTCCAATATTAAACTTGAAAAAATATGCACACAAATTCTTATATGTTAATCATTTCTCATACTTAACTAAACGAATATTTACTTTTAAAATCAATAGAGTTGTGACAATCAGGCTGGCCTTGAACTCACAGAGATCCACCTGCCTCTGGAGAGTGTGCTGGGATTAAAAGCATGTGCCAGCATGATTTTGAATTGAATTCTTGAATTCTTTTTTTTGTCTTGTCTTTTTGAGACAGGGTCTCCCTGTAGTCCCAGCTGTCCTGGAACTCACTCTGTGGACCAGACTGGTCTTGAACTCACAAAGATCTGCCTGCCTCTGCCTCCCAAGTGCTGGGATTAAAGGCGTGCGCCACCACGCCCGGCCAAAAGATATTTCTGTATGTGTATCAATGTACTGTCTGCATGCAGGTCTGTGCACTCGTGTCGTGCAATGCCGCGGAGGTCAGAAGAGGGTGTCGGAGTCCTCCGGAACTGGAGTTCTCCTGGAATTGGAGTTTCAGACGGTTCTCGGCCGCCATGTGGGTGCTGGGGATCGAACCCGGGTGCTCTGCAAGAGCGGTCGGTGCTCTTAACCACTAGGCCATCTCTCCAGCCCGAAGATTGAATTCTTAAAGAGACAAGCAAATCTTGTGAACATCCACAAGAAAGGATGTTTGACTTAGAAGGGAGACCATCAGTGGTGAAGCAGGGATGGCTTAGTGCTGGCTGTCTTCTATATCTGAAGACTGACCAGGACAGAATGTGAGTTTATAGAAGGCAGTGGATGATAGATTTCAGCTTAATGTAGGGGGAGTTTCGAAAATACATGGAGCTACTCAACAAGGTGATGATCTTCCCAAAGTGGAAGTACAAAACAAAGGTCAGACAAAAGGACTTTGGTTTCAAGGCATCAAACTGTAGGGCATTTTTAATCTCAATTTATGTGATTCTTTGTCCTTCTAGAATGGTTCTTTGTAAATTTTATGGGTCAAATGATATTATTAGCCATGACATTATGTATATTAATAAAGTGATATTTGTTACAACCAGAATTAGAATCCAAGGTGACTGTGACTATTGTCTTGCATTTAATTGACTAGTACTGGTTAGTTAGATGGTAATATTGAACAATTACACAAAATAGTTTATAAAAATGCTGAGTTGTCGCTGGGAGAGGTGTCCCACGCTTGTAATCCCAGCACTTGGGAGGCAGAGGCAGGGGGATCTCTGTGAGTTCAAAGCCAGTCTGGTCTACATAGTGAGTTCCAGGACAGCTGGGGCTATAGGGAGACCCTGTCTCGACCCCCCCCCCCAAATGCTGAGTTGTACTTAAAGTAATCCAGTTCCTTTTACAAGATGAGTAAGATACATCAAAATTAGTTGTAAGAGAATTAGCAACTCTGCCCACAACTGTACTAGTCACAGATTTCTCATAGAAAAAGGAAGGAAGGAAGGAAGGAAAGAAGGAAGGAAAGAAGGAAGGGAGGGAGGAAGGGAGGAAAGGAGGGAGGGAGGGAGAGAGAGGGAGGTAGGAAATAAACTGTAGTTTAATATCCATAATGTAAATTAAGACAATGATAGCAACTGGCAAGGTGGAGGAACAGTGACGTGGTAGAAATCAGTGCAGTATGGTAGAGAGACCTTGTTCACTGTTCTGCTTGATATTAGCAGAAGAATACTGTCACATCTCACACAGATGGAAAAAAATACAGTCAGAAAAACATCATTCCGTTATCAGTTTGGAGCTACAAAATTCAAGAATTAGAATGAGAGAAACTAACACCAAGTAGCAATCTGGGAGAAGAAACTGATAAAACAGGAATGAAATAAATACATACCATTGCAATTTTACAATAAAAAGTGAAATGAAGCCTGGTCTTCATGCTTTGTAATAAAGGCTAACATGAGGGGCTGTTACGATGCAGCAAATAGAAGTATACATATTCACTTGATTCTCATGGAACTCTATGAAATGCTTATTTTTAAGTTGTCCATTTTCCAAGTGATAATTTTGAAGCACAGACACGTAGCAGTGAAAGTACCACAGATGCTACAATCTGCAGGAGTCTAGGTCTAGTGGGCACAGCCTCAACCAATACATTGCACTGGCACACCCCTAATTATCACATATATTTAACTTATGTCAAAAATGAATTGTTCTAGAGCAGCACGTGGTGGTGCACACCCTTAATTCCAGCACTCAGGAGGCAGAGACAGTCGGATCTCTGTGAGATGGAGGCCAGCCTGGTCTACATAGTGAGTTTCAAACCAATTGTGCCTACAGTCTGAAAAAAAGACCCCCAAATTTAATTGTTCTATTGAGGAACAAATAAAACACTGAAAATTATTCATATAATGAAATTATTCATATTATCCAAAATTTATTCACATGTATTCATATAAACATTATGTATAACATATTTATCTAATACTGTAAAATTAAAAATCTTACTTGTAGTTTAAGACACATTAAGATATATTTGAACAACTATCTTTCAAATTTCCTTGAACCCAAATAGACAGGGAATAAGAATGCTTAATTCATAAGCCAAATTCTAGTTAAATGTTGTATAAAAATATCCTATCAAGTTTACTGTTACAACACACTTGGTAAATGATATTTTTTAAAATAGCAACTAAATATTGTAACAATTTACACCATATTATATTAACAAGGATTAAGTTAACAATTGGACCATAATTGAAAAATTACTTTTATACTAAGTAAAACATTGGCAAATTTTATCTCAGGGAGTAATTAAAATTCAGTATTTCAGTTCCTGAATATATACAAAGCTTTTACTAAAACATCAAGAGTGTAAAACATGAAGAAATCTGTCTCCTTAGACCTATTCCATTATAATTCATTTGACATGGCTATGAAATGAATTTTGATCCTGAACCTAACCAAACAGCAGATCAATAGTCTAAATTAGATTCAGGGTAAGGTCAGAGAGAATTTATGAAGACAATAATAGGGAAAAAATTCGTGCAGGTTGCATATTGTATACCAAGCACTAGTGTGGCCTGGTATAATCCAGTTTGCAATTTAAATACAGATTGCTAACCATTATACAGTGGGGCCAGGCCTAAGCTAGTTAGTTAGGAAGGGTCATTAAATAGCAACATTCCTGATAAAATCACTTTCACGTATTCAACAATTACAATTCTTGTGAGCAGGACCTCTAAAATGTTAATTTTTAAACTTCATATGTTTATTTCATGATTTCACACTTAGACTTTCAAATATAATAATTTAATCCTCTACCCTCCCTCCAAAACTCAGAAATTTCTCCTTCATTTTCCTGAATATAGTGTGCACAACTGTAAATCTAAGGGAATTAATGCTGTAGTGCCTCTTCTAACAGAGATAAAAATGTAGTGACACTTCTTTTCTTGTAGCCAGTGTCCTAATTATAGGGTAAATGGTGCACATTCTAAGTCACAATTTAGCTAGTCAGTAAAGAAAAGCTTTAATTATTACAATGTTAAACTATTGCCATGACAACACAACACACATCTTCTCCCCCTACTCTTTTTTTTTTTTTTATGTCTTGGGACGACAAATGTTCAAGCAATCCTAGTGCAAACTGTTTCACTTACAACTAATTCCACTCTTCTTCAAACCGTAGACAGCACCATGCAAGCGCTTGGAAATAGTGTAAAGGGACTGCAATTGGCCTCAGTTGTCTTATAGAGGGAAGGCAACTGCACAAGTCTTTGAGTTGTCTGAGACTTCTTCATCTCTGAACAGTCTTTCACAATTTCTGTGATGATAATCTGGTATTAGAGTTGACTTTGGAAACTTGTTTTTCATATTGCTATAATTTATCACCATTAGTATTCATGACATAAGACTCCTGAGAACAAGAATCATGATGAATTCTGTGGTTTAAAAAAAGTTCAAGCCGGGTGTGGTGCCACAAGCCTTTAGTCCTAGCACTTGGGAGGCAGAGGTGGGCGGATCTCTGTGAATTCAAGGCCAGCCTGTTCTACACAGTGAGTTCCAGGACAGCTGGGGCTACAGGGAGACCCCGTCTCAAAAAGACCCCCCCCCAAAAAGAAGAAGTTCAAAGGGCATGTTCTGCTGAAGTGGCAAATGCAGTCATTCCTGTGCATATGTCCTGTACGACCCCACACACCAAAGAGACCCTCTTACTACCCCTTTTTAAGGCCCCAAAATTCTTTCCTAAGTAGGAAGGCTTCCTAGCTTTCTTTGCATCATCATCTCTATCATCTAAAAATTTATAGCCATATATATCCTAGGCAAATCAGAGACAATGAGCAAAAATACCTTTAGCAGCATTCAACCTAGATGTTGAATATGAATTAACAACTTGCTATTTTACTATTTGAGATTTGCATTGTAAGCTATCAACACATAATAAAAATTCAACCCCATTTTTGGGGGAGAAGAAGACACAAATATTTAAGACTAAGTCAAATTCCTAGTCAAGAAAGTTTTCATTCTTTCTTTCCTGTTTGTTTCCTTTCAGTTTTATGGATGAGAGTGCCCCATTCATTACAGAAATATCAAAGCATACACTATACAAAGCACATTGTAATAGAATCCTGAAACTCAGTATTGGCTCAAAGCAATTGTTCCAGATCTTTGGGCCCAAACCTGGAAGCCATCACATTGATCCCTCCATTTTTTTTTTTTTTTTTTTTTTTGGTCTTTTTGAGACAGGGTCTCCCTGTAGCCCCAGCTGTCCTGGAACTCACTCCGTAGACCAGGCTGGCCTTGAACTCGCAAAGATCCGCCTGCCTCTGCCTCCCAAGTGCTAGGATTAAAGGCATGCGCCACCACGCCTGGCTGATCCCTCCATTTTAATTCCCATGCTCCAGGACACTATTCTGCTCTTCTCTTTAAAATGAGAAAACTCTGAATCTAGTTGGTTCTAGCTACCATTGACTCACTTGCTAGGTCTTAACCACAGTTGCTGCTGGCATGGTATTCTCCTTCAATGTTTCTGCTTCTATCCTGTGACTTCCTCAGTGTTTACTCTTTAAAAACAAGAAACAAACAAAAAGCACTAATCCTTTGAAAACAAGTCATACAATTACTCCAAATATAAAACTTCCAGGCTATTCTTATACTATTAAGAGGAAAAGCCTAATGCATATCAGATGTAAAAAAAAAATATCTCAATAGCTGGAGTTGTGTCACATACTTTTAATCTCAGCACTTGAGAGGTAGAGGCAGGTAGATCTCCTGTGAGACTGGATAAGTAGACTCGACATGTAGATAGTGAGTTCTAGGCCAGCTGGGGCTACAGGGAGAACTTGTCTACCCCCTCCCCCAAAGAAAAGTTTAATAAATACTACTGAATAAATTGACAGGTTAAATTTCATTCCATTAAAAATTTAGGCATGTGATGAATAACACCCTAATATCAACAACTGTTTTCAGTCTCAATTTTCTTTCTTTTTTTTTTTTTTTTGGTCTTTACGAGACAGGGTCTCCCTGTAGCCCCAGCTGTCCTGGAACTCACTCTGTAGACCAGGCTGGCCTTGAACTCACAAAGATCCACCTGCCTCTGCCTCCCAAGTGCTAGGATTAAAGGCGTGCGCCACCACTCCCGGCATAGTCTCAATTTTCTAATGTACCATTTAACATCCTCTTAAGTAATCTTCCACTAAGTATTGAAGAATTTAAGGGAATTTGCTCTTCATAACAATAAATAAAGTGTATTTACTATAAAAATACTTGCTTTGACCATAATCCATCTAAAAAAAGTTAAAATATAATAGATAATATGCAACTGCTTTTAGTCTAACATACACCCAAAGGACTGCACGTGAAGAGATTAGGTTAGGAGACAAACCAGTAAGGGACTATGTAGCTTCTAGGAATGTCTGAGGAGGGTTACATAGATTGGGTTAATTGAGAGGGAAGATCTACACTAGCACCATCCTCTGGGCTTGGGTCTTGGCCTGTATAAACAGGGGGAACTAGCTGAGCACAAACACTCATCACTGTTTGCTTCCTGATTATGGATGTGATATAAAAAGTTGCTGTGGGGCTGGAGAGATGGCCTAGGGTTAAGAGCGCCTACTGCTCCTGCAGAGGACCCGGGTTCCATCCCAGCACCCACAGGGCGGCTGAGAGCCGTCTTTAACTTCAAATCCAGTTCCAGGGGAATCCGACGCCCTCTTCTGACCTCCGCAGCATTGCATGGCACAGGTGCACAGACCTGCATGCAGACAGTGCACTCATACACATAAAGAATACATAACATTAAAAAAAAAGTTGCCTCAAGTTCTTCTGCCTGACTTCCCTGACATGATGGTCAGTACATCTGTGAGCTGAAATAGACCTTTCCCCCCGAGTTAATTTTTTTTCAGGCTATTTTATCAAGCCACAGAAAAAGAAACTAAGACAAAAATTGTTTTCAGGAGGCAGGAGATCATTGTTATGACAAATCTGATTAAGGGGTTCTTAGGAGTTTGGAAATGTTTTGTAACTAGAATATGGAAGAGTTTGGGTTAATAGGCCATTCCGGCAGTAGCTTCGAAGACAAGAATGCTGAAAGACATGCAGACAATAAGGTCAGCTCATGAAGCTTCAGAAGGGAAGAAGCACTCTGTTGGGAACTGGGTGAGGAGGCATTTGGTTGATATTTTGGCCAAGAGTCTAGCTTCATTCTGCCCATGTCCTGAGAACCTGAGTGAAGTTAAAAAGAAAATGGGCTGATTGGTTTGGTGGAGAAACTGTTAAGACCTGATTTATCTTCCTGCTGGTTCTGAGACAGCAGCTGTATTGTTGCCACTGAGTACACTGAAGAGAAATTTCCTGGCCTTCGCTGGACAATAGGAAATGCATGCTGAGAGTAAAATCCCACTTGTTAGAGGCCCCATCTGTTTGGATCAAAGTTCATTTGAAGGAACCAAGTCTAATCTGAAGGGATTTCATGCTGCAAGTGTTTACCCAGGACCAGGTACAGAAACTGATGCAGCTGTGCTATAAGGAAGCCAGCTGGAATCTCAAGCTGGCAACAAGAATTGGCAATGTTGTCTCCATGGTTCTGCAAGATTGAGGGAGTCACGGAGTCTTGCACCATAGTGTCAGAGAAGAACTGAGACCAGACAATGCAGGCAATACACTCATACTCATAATAAAATAAAAATAATAAAAAATTTCAGAGAAGGTGGTGTGTTTGGGTATCAGATGTAGTTATGAGTGGTCAACTTGACTGGATCTGGAATCACTTAGGAGCTTAAGGCACAGTTGTGAGGGGTTACGTAGCCTCTGGGCATGCTTCGAGGGAGTACAGTGATTAGGTTAATTAAGGCGAGAGCATTCACACAAAAGGTGGGTGGCAATATTCTCTGAGTCTTGGACCATATTAAGTCTAAACCATGATGGACTATACTCTTGAACTGTGAGCTGAAATACTCTTTCTCACTTGAGTTGCTTTTGTCAAGTTATTTTATCATCACAACAGGAAAAGAAAATAAAACACACACTATTTTATAAAAAGTAAACATACAAAGTAGTCTGAAGCATTAAAAATTCTCATTAATGCATGATCAAAATAACAACAAATCTGAGAGTTATTTAATAACATTTCAAGAAAGTTAAAAGTTCTTCTGATACTGCATATTTTGGCAGTAAATTTTTGTACTTTAGCATGCAAGTTTAGGTTTTCTCTTACTTAGAAACATGTTTCTGACCATCATGAGCCTATCTCCTGGTGAGTTCAGTTAGATTTTTGTAGAAAAATAGTTGTAATCCTTAGGCTGAGCTGACCTAACATCTGCCACATGTCTGTACCTCCCCTGTCTTTTATCATTTCACACAATGCAGCCAATGTATGGGAATGACCTGTTTTCCAACTTTTCTACCATTTTATTGGACCTCAATCTTTATAATGTTAAAAATACTTTTGTTAATTTTATGCATATAATTATAAACAGAGAACTACTGAGATACCTCTTTATGAAAATAGTTTACCTCAGGATTCCTGTGACTAATACATCAAACTTCCAGGAATTATCTATATTGTAAAGAACCCGCAGCCATCTGACTCACAGTATTTATGTGGAAAAATACTCTTTACTAGAGCAGAAAACAGTCTTCAAATTTGATCTGGTTTAAAGGTTTTGCATTTAGCCTTGATCCAAGGAGTTAAGCCATCTGAGAAAGGAAGCAAGTCTGGACATCACATGCAATTCTTTCACAGGACAGATTATTTATCTACTTCATTACGAAAAGTATATTTTATGAATTTTCATTTCAAGACAATTTATCTCAGTTCCATCCATTGTTCTGAGCAAACATTATGTATTGAGACTCTTTCTAACTACATATTGTCCAAATGTTCCTTTTTTTGGTAACATCTTGTTTTCTGTTTTTCTTTTTTACAGTGGCCTGGAATAAGTAATTTCAATTTTTTTGCTATTCTTTAAGAGAAATTTAATTTAAAAAATAAATCTTACAGTAAATAAAATTATGCAGTCTTGCTCAAAGTTTTACATAATTTTTCATTTTCCTTATAACAAGGAACAGTGTTTTTCTGGAATCATGCATGATCATATTTAGAATCACTTTTTTATCCAGCCGTAGATAACTGTAAATGTAATTCCATCAGAACATCAGTCAGAATTTTCCCTATTCATGTCTCCCTACTTTTTCATGTTCTGTTGGATCTCTCATTATTTTTTTTTCCTAATCATTCTCCGGGTGCTCAGAATCCTCGAACAGTGTCAAACCTACATAATTCTGCATCTTCAACAAATTATTTTGCCAGTGGCTTTCATTTTCAAATCAATAACGAATGCACAGAAAACTGGTTTTCATAGTCATCCTGTGAACTCATCAGCATTAATCTCCTTCTAACATGAGCACAGTGCACCTCACCACCTGACATCTTTAATAGCAAAGAGAAGTGGAGCAATGATCCATCCATCAAAAACATTCTCTAGACAATTACTATACGCCTACACGGTGCTGGAAAAAGAGGAGGGCAAAAAAGTAGGTTACACTCCCTTGTAGTGGAGAATTTGGCATTTAGTTTAGAAAATGGCGAAAGCTCTGTAGTAAGAAACAATAAATGCTAGATTATAACCAGAGCTTTAAATGACAGGGAAAACAGCTTATGATTGGGGATGAAAGTAAATCCAAGTGTCTTTCAGTAAAAAGCTTAGAGTAAATAAGGGTCATCATTCAGACAAGGAAAGCATGAGTAAAAGTGGGCAAAGAGCTCAAGGTCTTCAGGAGGCTCAGGGAGGGTACCTTTACTAGTGTGTGGTCACAGAAGATCTATTTGCACTGGTGAGATATGGTGACTGAATTCATTTATTAACGTTTGAATTTAATACACTTATGCTGAGCTTCTGTAACACTTTGTCTAATTACTAAAAGCAGCACAAAAGTGAATCCTTTGGGCAAACAGAGAGCTACATATGCAAAGGCGAAGCCTGTTACAGTCAGATGTCAGGTTTCTAAAAGTGTGAACTAGACATAGGATTAGTAAAGTATTACTTAAATAATTTTTGATAAGGAACTTTATTTCCTTTACAAACTTACTATATTAGTTTCAAAATACATATATTCCAGTCTTTTGTATAAACAGGTGCCGAGTCAATCATCCTGAAACAGAAGATTCAAGAATCTTGTACCGCAAATATTGTTGAAATGACACACTTTGAACATCCTAGCCATGTTTTTAAGCCATATTTACACTTTATTCCAGCTGACATTAATTATTCTTCCACCAAAGTATTTTTTGGACAGGGAACTTTGCCTGTTCTTTCTTTCTTTTATAGCAAAATGAAGTCCTTTTTCAATGTTTTTAAGAAATGCTTTTTTATTTATTTATTTTATATGTAGGAGTGCATTGCCTGCATGGCAGTGGTACATCCATGGGCCTGAAGTGGGAGTTGTATCCCTTGGAAATGGAGTTAGAGATGGCTGTTAGCGGCTGAGAAAGAAAAGATACAGCTTTGCATTGAGTAGGATGTACCAGAAAGTGCCAAACAGAAAAGTTGACCCGTCTGAACATTGAAAGGAAGAAAAGCCTCAGACTGCTACAAACATCAAACCCCTCTGTGGATCCTACTTGTAAAAACTATTTATAATGAGTCCTAACGAAACTTACCTTCTAGGTGCCGCAAAGGTTTTAATATGAGAGACTTTCTTACCTCCCCCCCCATAGAACAAGGAGAAATATGATGATGATGTTGTTCTCCAACTGTAAATTGGAGACAACTATTATAGAGGTAATCTCTTATAAAACCGGTAAAACTGCCTTCTTTAATTGAATAATAGACATAGGAACCGTGAAAAGGATTATTTTCTATTCAGAACCAAATATAATACTAAAGTCTCCTTAAGCTATGCACTTAAGCAAAATATATTAATACAGGAGCTCTGACATCAGTAATGGATTATTCTACCAAGGAGATGTTGGCCAGGGGATCCAAGCCCCACAAAAGGTAAAGGCTCCTTGCCTCTAAACTGGGATACCTGCAAGAAGAGAGGCGATAAGGCCCTGTTGTCAAAGACCTGAAGTTAACATGGGAAAGATGTATTGAGACCACACATGCAAGTGTACAGATGGCCTCTGGAATACCAGAGAGTGTTACCAAAGGCCACTAAACCAATAAAGCAAATATGGGTCTCCTTGAGTCAAGCAAGACTCCTCCATCAGCACCAGCTACACCTCACCTGCCTGGAAATACTGTGCAGCAGAGGCAGCCATATGCCTGCATATCCCAAATCTAATTGGCTATTGGCTCTCTCCTTGGAGGAATAACCCACGGCTGATGCCACAAGCTTACATCCTCTACTGGTTAGGAGATGTTATAAGCCACAGTAAGACCCTGTCATATTTAACAGAAAAAAATGTAATTCATGGATTAATATACCATCCAAACATCTGTGTCTATACCAAAGTAACCTACCATAACTATTAGTACTGTTTAATTACCTATATATCTAATTGCTTGTGCATCATTAGTAGGATTGAAAGGTTATTCCTGGACAAATTGTCAGCCCATGAAAGGAAACAGCCAGAATTGAGCAGAGTCCAAGACAACAGTTCCAGAGAAAGTAGACTGTTTTGCTTGATCAACTTGATTGAACATACAACCCCCCCCCCCCCGCTGGATGGTGGGACCCATGGGCTGTGTGGGTTTGGGCACAACTGCCTGCAAATTGGTTTTACATGAAGGATGCTTGTACTCATAAATTATCACATATTGCTAAAAAAATGAAAAAAAAAACTGAGAAAAAGATGTAGGACGGTTACGGCAGAATGAATGATCTGGGATGGGGTGGGGTGGGGTGGAGGGAAGGGAAAGGGAAATATGCCTGAACTGAATTGGAAAATGATGTATGAAATACACAAAGCATCAATAAAAAAAAAAAAAAGAGATGGCTGTTAGCTGCCATGTGGGTGCTGGAATTTGAACCCCCATCTTTTTGCAAGAGCAGTCGGTGCTCTTAACTGCCAAGCCAATCTCTCCAGCCCTGTTTTTCTATTTATTTTTATTTACATGTATGAGTGCTTTGCTTGCATATATCAGAGTGCACTACCTGTGTGCAATGCCTGTGGAGGCCAGAAGAGGGCATCAGATCTCCAGAAACTGTAGTTACAGATGGTTGTTAGCTAGTGTGTGGGTGCTGGGAACTGAACCCAGGTACTTTGCAAATGCAGCCAGTGCTCAAAACTGCTGAGCCACTCCTCCCACCACCACCTGATCTTTTCTTAGCATTACTTTGTATTCTGTCAGTTTTCACATAAATGTTTCTACCAGCGATGCACTCTCCAAGTATATGGCTCTCATCCCTTCACTGAGCTTAATGCTACTTCTCCATGACTCAGCTGGACATAGTCTCTGTATGCTTTGAATTTTGCATTCTTCACCACATTCATAATTTCTCATACTGAAGTTAGTATAACATGCCTTACATTCAGGCAATTACATTTCTTTACACATCCTCACAGTTTTCAAGTAGCTTGAGTGCAGAATACATTGACTATATCCGGAGGTAAAGACATGTTGAATAAGAGTTTTGAAGGAATGAAAAATCAATCAAAATGGACATTTGCAGACTATTAGTAATGAAGAAACACATGAGTGCCTACTGGGTAGTCTGTTTGTCTGGCTGCCTGAGGAGGTCAAATGTCTACGCCATTTGAAAATGGATGAGGTATTAGAAGCTGTGGTAGTTTCCCGCAAGGCTGCTAACTTACAGGAATGGTAATTCGGAAAGAGAGGAATAAATAAAACTGGAAAGAGCACAATGTCATCTCTTGTCTGAGCCAAGCAGACAAGAGGGCATGTAGCAGAGCAGATGAGGTGACAAAAGGAAAGGTTTAGTCTGGATGTAAGCGCACACCACACCTCAGGGAGAGACGACATTTGAGCTGAACAGTCTCATTTATTATAATGTAATCTCCATTCCCATGTCCAAGGGACTGCATTGTGAACGCTGCAAACTGCTTTTCCTCTCCATATAAAGATAATTTATAGCATGATGATGTAGCCAATGTACATAAAGATTTTTGAGAAGAGTATCAGTTTTTCTACAGGGACTTTGTCTCTTCATCAAGCAGATTGGAATCATTCACAGTAGCCCCCCCCCAATTTAAAATCTTAATCGAGTAGAAAAAGTGAGAAGAGGCCTCCATTTTTCAACTCCAAATTGCTTGTCCTCAGTTGACTTTGTAACTTCAAGTTTTAATTGTTTAAAACCCACATCTCATTGTCTTTTAAACTTCAAATGTTCCATCAATTTGGATAAATTTGAATTCTCATTCCTGTCAGCATTACTTAAGCAAAATATTCAATCTCTCTGGGCTTTGATAACTTACAACTAATCGCGACAGTTAATAACATTTACTTCATGCATGTTAGTGAAGGCTTAGCAGGAGGCATTTCTACAGTGCAAGGGGGATAACAGTTGCCATTTCTTCTTCCTTCCCTAACCCCCTCCTCCCTGCCCCCCACACAAGTAAGGAAGCTCCAAGAGGCAAATGAAATGACAGCAACCTTCTAAGCAAATTGTTAATTCGAATCATACTTTTTCTCTTAGAAAATCTCAGATGCATACAATATATTTTTTTATTTTCTATGATCCAGAGAGAAAAGTTTCTGGCAAAACTACTTTTCTTTTTTTTTAGTCTAAGGATAAAATGCTGATTTTTTTATTGCAAGGGTCCCATTTTTGTATCCAAAGCCTTCACAGGGATTTATTTGCAGCACACGGTCTTTCTAAGAAAAATATCTTATTTTTCCCTTATGTGTTGAATGTTTTGACTGCATGTACACCCATGAGTACAACGTCCAATGAGGCCAGAAGATGGCATAAGATTCTTATAGACGGTTGTTAGCTGCCATGTGGGTGCTAAGAACTGAACCTGGGTACCTCCTCAAAGGTAGCCAGCTCTCTTAACCACTGAACCATCTCTCTAGTCCTCTGAACAAGGTCTTTCATTCTCCCTTAACTAGAGGAAATCAGATGGTCTCTTTATATTCCCAAGATAATATTTTGGAGATAGAATTTTGCTTTTAAGATACTTCTGAAAATGCATAGATCACCTCAGCTCTCTTACCAGTTGTATTTCTTTATGTGAGGTGTGTACTTATCAACTAAAACAGTTTAAGAATTCTGAACACGATGCTGGCACTTATTCACAGTTGTTATTAGGGTAGTGGTCTCTCTTATCTGGTTTCATGATTTCTTGACTTTGTTGATTGTTGTTAACAGAGGTCTGGAAATTAATGAGAAATTCCAGAAATAAAAAACCACAAATGTTAAACTGCACATTGTTCTGCATAGTGTGAGGAGATCTCGCTTGCTCATTTTGCACTGTCTCCCTGGGAACATGGCTCCTCTCCTGTCCAGCATATCCACATAGCTCTTGTTGCCTGCGTCCTCATCACTTGTATGCCATCTTGGTTATCAGATCCATCATCCAACATCACTGTGTGTGCACAGATAATTCTGATGTAGAAGCCCAGTGCTACTTCCCAGGGCCTACATCCATCATCTTGCTTTATTATAATACATAGGCAGGATCATTGCATGTTACAGGAATAAGGGGTCACAGTACAATAAGATACCTTGAGACAAAGGAACCACATCACACAATTTTAATGTTAATAATTGTCACTGTTTTCATTAGTAGACATTATTGTTAATCTCTTATTGTGACTCATTTACCAGCTAAACATCAGCACAGGTTTATGTGTATGGGGAAATACAGCATTTATTGAAGCTGGCACTGTCAGGCATCCACTGGAGTCTTGGGATGTGTCCCTGGTTTTTACATGGGTTTTCAGGGATAGCAATAACGATAATCAAGGAACCACACGGAATCATTTTAAAACAACTTTGCACACACAGAGATATACACACAGTGGGCTCAGCATTTTAGAAAAACAGCAAGTTCTTCTCAAAGTCCCCCCCCCCTTATAGATGATCTAAAAAGAAAAGCAGCATATTAGATAATTATAATAAAATAACCATAATTAAAATTAACATTTACTGGATTCCATTGCATAAAAATCACAGAAAAAAAAAAAAACTATAACTGCTACTGGTTAGAAAAAGTTTGAGCCGGGCGTGGTGGCGCACGCCTTTAATCCTAGCACTTGGGAGTCAGAGGCAGGCGGATCTTTGTGAGTTCAAGGCCAGCCTGGTCTACAATGTGAGTTCCAGGACAGCTGGGGCTACAGGGAGACCCTGTCTTGAAAAGACCAAAAGAAAAAAAAGAAAAAGTTCTCAGGGCTGGAGAGAAGGCTCAGTGGTTAAGAGCACCTAATGCTCTTGCAGAGGACCTGGGTTTGATTCCCAGGACCCACATGGCATCTAAGAACCCTCTTTAACTCCAGTTCCAGGGGAATCTGACGCCCTCTTCTGACCTCCTCGGCATTGCACGACATGGGTGCACCAATCTACATGCAGACAGTATACTCATACACATAAAAAACTAACTAACTAACTAACTAACTAACTAACTAACTAACTAACTAAGGAACTGGGATTTGATTATACGATTTAAACAGCATAGAAGTTTCACATGAAAAATGAGGCCTGCCCATCTTCGGTTTACCTCAGCAGTGACAGTTGGTCTAGAACACATGTCAGAAAGAAGTGCTCACTCCTCTTACGCTCTTAGGTTCCTGTGGGACTGCCAAATGTAAACATTCCATTTATTTACATGAGCTCACATGAATAATGCAACCTTTCCGTTTTCAGGTTAGTTGGATTTTGAACTGCTAGATGGGCTCTAGATTGAGCGTATGTGCTTCTCTGATATGCATTTTAGCGGCCGTTTGTTTGTTATTGGTTAATTAAATGAAACTGGGAAAACTGCAAGTTGCAGTGATCAATATTTCAAGAGAAAGAATTAAACCACCGATGCGAATGCCTTTGCCTGCACAACTCCCTGTCTGCTGCTCTGTCCTCAGTTTTTCTCTCTGAGCCTTGTTCTGTTCTTTCTCTGTGTTCTACTCTTTCTCTCCTCATTATATTATTTCTTTCCTCTGGGTTTCTCTTTCTTTCCTGTTCTTCCCCTCTTCCTACATTTGCTCTCTGAACTCTCACCCCGTTTCACACACACTGTCCTTCCTTACCGGGATGAAGATGCAGGTTCCGTGGTTTGTCTTTGTACACGGGCATGTTTGATTAAATGTTCTTTTAAAGCAGTTTGTACTTCTGCTGGGATATCGGGGGAGGTGTGGCTGATTTTTATTGCGGGTTCCATAGCTTTTAGTGCTGGTTTTCCATTTTCTTTAACTTCTTTTTTCTCTTCAGTCTCAAAAACTTCGGTCGGAGCGCTTGACAGGGTTTGTGGAGGAGCACTGACGCTGGGAGCCACAAGCTTGCTCTTCCAGCATGGCCAGCACAACTTCCAGAAGACAAAAAGTGACACAAGCAGCAAGGCCAGGCCGCAGAAGCTGACAACAACTGCCAAGAGGCTGACCGAAATATCTGGGGGGAAAAAAAAAAAACCACAAGGGGAATAAATATTAACGCCAAACAGAAGGAGACAGAAATGGTGTAGACTTGATAAGAGCAGATATTTGGAGGGTTGTATCCCAGGAAAACTTATCAATTGAGTGCAGGAAACATAAGACACATGTATGTGGTATCCAAGCACAACACAGGGCACTCATAATTTGGCAAACAAAGGTCCCGGCTAAAAAGCCAAAAAGACAAAGTGAAGCTGTGCACAACGGAGAACACATTTGTTTCACTGAGCTCTCTGATTCTCACCCTCTTCCTGTCTAGGCAGATCCTAGCTTTCAATGCGTATGCAGTCTTTCTATGCTGTGAGAATAACAGAGTACTATGGACATATTCTTAGTTGTTTTCAAACTCTTCTAATGATTTTGCATGTATGTAAGTTTTAAGTTTGTATGCATGCTATTTTTAAGTCCTTAATTTAGTTAATGAATTGTGCTATGATCTGAATATCTGTGTCCTAAAATTCCTGTGTGGAAACTCTAGCCATAGAATGTAATGGCTGACGCTTAGTTTTCTTGTGTAGGTTTACAACCACCTAAGAGATAGATGGTAAGACATACCTCAGGGTGTACCGGTGACTATGACAGTTTCCAGATAGGACTGAGGGCAAATGACCTACCTTGACTGCAGATGATATTATCCCATTGGCTAGAGGCCTAAATGAATAAAAAGGAAAGAAAGAGAAGGCAGCAGAGGCCTGGAATTCCCTTCTCTGCTTTTTGCTGCACCATGATGAACCGAACCCCAAGGAAATCATCCTCTCTTGCAGTTGTTCTTGCAGAGATCATGGTCACAGTGATGAAACATGATGAGTACATAGAAGGCCTGACCTCTGACAAGTGACTAGGTCATGAAGATGGAGTCCTTACAATTGGCATAAGAATGGTCTTTAACTGGTAAAAATGCCTTCTTTAATTGACTAATAGACATAAGAACTGTGAAAAGGATTATACTCTGTTCAGAACCAAATATAATACTAAAGTCCTTGGGCTATGCACTTAGGCAAAGTATATTAATGCAGGAGCTCTGACATCAGCAATGGATTGTTCTACCAGGGGGATGTTGGCCAGGGGATCCAAGGCCCCACAAAAGGTAAGGGCTCCTTGCCCCTAAGTTGGGATACCTGCAGGAGGAGAGGCGATAAGACCCTGCTGCCGAAGACCTGACGTTAACATGGGAGGGATGTATTGAGACCGCACATGCAAGTGTACAGATGGCCTCTGGAATGCCAGAGAGTGTTACCAAAGGCCACTAAACCAATAAAGCAAATACGGGTCTCCCTGAGTCAAGCAAGACTCCACCGTCAGCACCAGCTACACCTCACCTGCCTGGAAATACTGTGCAGCAGAGGCAGCCATGTGCCTGTATATCCCAAATCTAATTGGCTATTGGCTCTCCCCTTGGAGAAATAACCCATGGCTGATGCCACAAGCTTACATCCTCTACAGGTTAGGAGATGTTATAAGCCACAGTAAGACCCTGTCATATTTAACAGGGGGGAAAATTGTAATTCATGGATTAACATATCCAAACATGTGTCTATGCTAAAGTAACCTACCATAACTATTAGTGCTGCTTAAATACCTATATATCTAATTGCTTGTTCTTCATTAGTAGGATCGAAAGGTTATTCCTGGACAAACTGTCAGCCCATGAAAGGAAACAGCCAGAATTGACCAGAGTCCAAGTCAACAGCTCCAGAGAGAGTGGACTGTTTTACTTCTCATCCACCTGTGCCCCTTTTCTAAGCCTAGGGAACAATCTGTGGAAGAGGGGGCGTGGTAGAATGTAAAGGCTGCGATTGGGGTGAATGGTGAAACTACAGCGATGTAGTCTGGACACTCATTTGATCAACTTGATTGAACAAACAACCTGTCACCCCCCCACTGGATGGTGGGGCTGTGGGGGTTTGGGCACAACAGCCTGCAGATTGGTTTTGCACGAAGGATGCTTGTACTCATGGATTATCACTTATAGCTAAAAAATGAAAAAAAAACTGAGAAAAATGCAGGACAGTTATGGCAGAATGCATGATCTGGGATGGGGTGGGGGTGGGGGGGAAGGGAAAGGGAAATATGCCTGATCTGAATTGGAAAATGATGTATGAAACGCACAAAGCATCAATAAAAATTAAATTAAAAAAAAAAGGCTCAAAGGAGCTCTTTAGTTCTTCTACCCCATGAGCCCACAAGTAGTTTGCTTCCTATGAGCCAGAGAGAAAGCTCAACTATGGTTTTACTGTATTCTCTCAAATGCATTCAGTAGAACTTTAGTTAGTCAATACCAGTGTTGGGAGACAGGACCTTGTAGAAAGAGTTTGTGGGAAGGCAGATCCCTCAGAAATAGCTGCACAATAGGACATGGGTGATGGTTGGTTGTTATAAAACAAGCCTCCCCTTGATATCCTTCTCTTCAAATTTCTGTCATGAATTGAAGCAACAAAAAGTCCTTGCTGTATGGACTTATGGCTCCAGAATGGTGAGCCAGAGCGAACCTCTTACCATCAAAAATTACTCCATCTTGGGTGTTTTGTTATGGTACTGGAAAACAAAAGCAGGCTCTCATAGCCCCTAAATCTGCAGCACCTCACTCTTGAACTTCCCTTCCCATCCTCCAGACCATGATACATAATTTCTGTTGTTTATATGCTACCTAGTTTATATTTTGCTATATCAGGAATATATTCAGACAAACTGTTATCCAGGTAATTTAAAATATTCTTATTATAATAATTATATTGTGAAATGTTTCAAAGGAATAGTTAAAAAAGACTGAATCAACAAACAAATGGAGGAAAAGCTACAAATCTTCCTTGTGTACAGGAGGCAAAGCGTTAAGTCCTCACTTTGTAAGTGTGGGCCACACACAATCACAGTGACTTCTTATCAGAGAGTACTGTTGACACAGACGGTGATAAAGGTCAACAGCAGCAGTGATGGCCTGTGCTCACGGCATGCTCCCTCGACACAATGTGATGAAAATGGCACTTGACTTCTGTGGTCTTCATGTCCCAGACCCACCGCCCGAGTCTAATCATTCTGAAAAAAGTCAGACAAGTTCTAAAAGAGAGACACTCTAAAAATAGTGACCAGTACTGCTCGAGATCACCAAGTTCATATAAATTTTGAAAAACTTTCCCAGTCAAGGGGCATCTAAGGATACTTATCCACCAAATGCAATGTGTGGTCTTGGATGGGATCCTGGAACACAGAAAGGTCATTAGTTAAGGACTAAGGAATTTAAATAAAGGCATAGACTTGAGTTAATGCACCAACACCAGTACATGAATTATAACAAATGCACAGTTTGAATACAAGATGTAAATAGGAGGACCTGGGAATGCAGTATCTTGGAAACTTATCTTAGTGGCTTTTTATAAGTCTAAGTCTCTTTGAAAAAGTAAAGTCTAAACCAGTAACAATTAGTCTTCAATTACCCATTTCTATCTCTCTAAAATGACCAATGTTAGGTGCTTGGCATTATAGCATTATTAAAAATTTAAAAGTCAATTAGATTCTCAATAAAGGACAATTTTTCTAGATTTGATTAACCTTATACTTTTCTATTATTTCAAATTTGTTTAGCCTCAATATCAAATATAAATCCAACTTCCTTTGGTTGTTTTAAGTAAAAAAAATGTTAGGAATATGTCAAAGACTGAATCGTGTCTGCCTCCTATTCCTCTCTAAATTTATCTTGAAGTATAAACTGTATTTCAGAAGATGACTATATTTAGAAAAGAATTAAGATGAAATAAAGTTCTATGATATGGTCTTAATCCACTGAAATTTGTGCTTTTTTTTTTTTTTGGTCTTTTCAAGACAGGGTCTCCCTGTAGCCCCAGCTGTCCTGGAACTCACTCTATAGACCAGGCTGGCCTTGAACTCACAAAGATCCGCCTGCCTCTGCCTCCCAAGTGCCAAGCCTTATAGAAGAGGGTAGGGAAGGGAAGGGAAGGGAAGGGAGGAGAGGGGAAGGGAGGTGAGGGGGGGAGAAGCAGACCCACAGAGGAAGGGACGATGATGGCTGCACCAAGGAGGACACCTCAGCATTCAACCCTGCCAACACCCTGAGCTCACGCTGCAGCCATGGGGACTATTAGGAAGCAAGTTTCTCTATTGATGCCATTCACTGTGGGATATTTCCTTATGGTTGTTCCTGTATACTAATACTGAATAATTCCAATTTCCTTTAAAGACCATTTCGAGAGAATAACTTTACAGAAATCAGATCAGAGTCTCAGGTCAGACTGTAAATTGCTTAAACTCCAGTTTGATTACACATATTGACACAGCATTGCTCTCCACTGTATACTTATCTGCCACTATCTGACTGTACATCTTCTAATTGATTTTCACTACCAAGATTTTACTCTTTCATCATGTTTCCTTGCATCAAAATAAGGCAGCAAAGTTCTGAGAAAATGGAGGAGAGATCATTCTCAGAAAACCCATATCCTCAAAAACATTCGGATGGGCAGAACTTTGATGAGAAACAGGTCATAGGATTTCCAGGAAGGTGTCCACTGTGGCTCGTGAATATGGATGGGTTCAAGTATCTTCTACATGGGTAGCCAGTAGTGACCATGCAGAAAAGCACACACCAAGTATCCTGCTCTCAACCCCATTAGTCACCGCTTTGGAAATCCTATTCTTACTTATGTCTTTCTGTATTATTTTAGGTTTTAATTTTAAAAAATCTAGTCATCTTGATTTTTCAAAATGTGTAAAAATGGAGCTGGAGAGATGACTCAGTGGTTAAGAACACTGGCTACTCTTCAAGAAGATCTGGGTTTGGTTCCCAGCGCCCACATGGAGGCTAACAACTGAGTTCAACTCCATTTCCAGGGAATCTAACCCTTCTTGTAGCCTCTATGGGCACTGCACACACATGGTGCACTTATACACATGTAAAGCACTCATAAACGTAAAAGAAAAATATATGCATGCTACTTCTTATAACTAATGAGAAACTGGAGTTTTGTTCATGGATACTTCAAATCTTTTGTTTCCTTTGTTGTCCCTTGTTTTTTTAATTTTTTTTTTTCTGCAAGTCCATACCTCTGTCTATGGTATCATATTATAGTGCCAGTATGGCTCCAGAGAGACTGGGGAGGAAGATGAAACTCAAATCAATACATTGTATACAATGAAAGAATATTTGGGGTTCTCTTTTGAGGCTAACTCATGTATACTATTCAGGAGATATTCCTGTTACAACAGTAAAGTCACAATTCTGAATTCTACAGTTCTATAACAAGGATCTGAGTTAATAGGGCCCTTATACAGACAGGACAGATTTTCTCTCGTGTAAGAGAGACTCTTCCCAACTTAAGCTGGTCAGGGTAATCTTATCAATTCCAAGGAGTCTGGGCTCTGCTAGTCAAAGATTTTTCTCCTTTTAAAACAGTTCAACATAGCAGGCTATCAGTCTACACCCAGCTGTGGATGAGGAGGGCACCCTCTTCACAGGTGGCAGATCCCCTGCGGCTCACTTTTGGATGCTCCCATCATTAGTTTAAGTCATGGGGCCACACCACAAACCCAATGGAAAACAGGAGGTTCTACTGCTGTGAAGAAGAGGGGCACTGAGAAGCCACTACAGCTCCTGTTCCATTTCTACATCAGACCTGCCAACACGTCCTTGGTATAAGTGCCATTGTCCTTTCTTTTTTTTTTTTTTTTTGTCTTGCCCTTGAATTCCAATTACTGATAAAAAAAAAAAACACTGTATAAATACCATATTTGATTGATGATAAACTCTGTATTTTAAAACCTCTTATGCTGCTGAGATCACTATACTATATTCTGGTTTGTTCCAGTTGCTCATACCCAGGCAGCAATTGTAGCACAGCTTTTGTCATTTATGTATGCACTTATTGAAAATAAAAAAAGTGTGAAAACCCACATAGGACTTCATTATGCAAAAGCAATAGTATAAAAATCTGTGGCCAATATCCTTTATCCTTAGAAGCCATGTTTTGGTGGAAATTGGTGGTAAAGTGATAAGTCAAATGTGTCATCGCTGCCAATCAACATTCAGCATTTTTGGACAGAATGCTCTAGCAAACTCATGGTATTGCTTATTTATTTATTTATTTATTTATTTATTTATTTATTTATTTATTTGGTCTTTTTGAGACAGGGTCTCCCTGTAGCTCCAGCTGTCCTGGAACTTACTCTGTAGACCAGGCTGGCCTTGAACTCACAAAGATCTACCTGCCTCTGCCTCCCAAGTGCTAGGATTAAAGGCGTGCGGGTTTTGCATTTTTAAATGAATTCTCTTAAGAAAGAAGCTGAATCTTAATACTGTTTATGACATAATCTGTCAATGTTTAAAAAACAAATGCATCAGTGAGCTTAAGTCCAAAACCCATTCATAAGAGTCAGACTCAGAAGCTCAGTTTAAGGTCTGTGTTGAGGCTCAGTGGTAGACTACTTGCCTAGCAGACATGATACCGGGGTTCAGGCCCCAGCACTGTAAAGAAGAAAAAAGGAAGTAAAGCTTAAAATTGTTTCAATCTATTTAGTTCTTTCAGGCTTTCCCTCTAATATTTGTATGAAAGTGATACATGATTTTAAAAATATTTCTAAATTTAAAGGACATTTTTTCCATACATGAGGTAAGAAAGCTTTGAATCTTAGTTTATTGACAACAAGTCTTAGTTTTCTTGGTACTGTATAAAATAATGGAGCATCTTCTTTCATATTGTAAGGACCCCAGCATACACTCACCGAATAAAAGCGTAAAGCTAAATCTGTCTTTCAGATATATTAATAATTCCTGCTGCAATAGATGAGATATTATAATAAACTTCACAACATTTTAGCTGTTACTGCTATAATTCTATGAACGTTGCACCAGAACTAAGGGGAGACTAAGGAGAAAGCAGCAGTCCTTGTTTAAGGTCATTTTTTCAGTATGGACACATTGATATTTATAAACTTAAAAACCGACAGGAACATTTCTTATTCAATAATAACATAACAAATGAACAGCAGACCATAACACATCCCCGGATCCACCCACAGGGAGAGTTCTTGACATCAGTTCCATCATCCCTCTACCTCAGAGGACTTCATCTTTCTGGTCCCAGAGCCATCAGAGCACAGTTTTGCAGAGAATGAGAAGAAAATTGTGGGAAGATGAAGGACAGGGAGGGAGAGACAGGAGTAGCTGTCCCACTGAACCGACTAGGAATCCCTTCCCGTCTCCTATGGAGAATGGTGCCCTGTCTCTGTATGGCCAGCACACATACTCCCAAGCACTTTAAATTGTCTTTGGTTTTCCTATGCCACTTCATGTAACATAAACTCTTTGTAAATACTTGTTACACTGCATTGTTTAGTACATGTGTAGGTGACTTTCCAAGGTTTTTTCCATCCACTGTGGAGCCTGTGGACATATGGGGTTACCTCTATATAAAACGCATGTGTACACAGCCCTGCTAGTCTCAGCTCTTATTATTCATTCGCTATTTAGGATGGACTTGGCTCTATGAAGCAAAGTAAGCCTGTCCCATTAGCAATAAGAACTCTCTCTATACAAGCATTACATTTCTAAATGTGGTCCATACAATTGACAGTATACAAGTCAGAAATGAGAAAATGTAATTTCCTGACCTTTATTAAAACACTCTCCTTGACACACGCACTAATTATGCTTTGGGATCTTTGAACAGAGGACTTTCAGCTCACTTTCATTGTCATGTTGCTTTTACTATCTCATGACAATGCGCTTTAGTAATAATATGGAATATTAGTTCCCTAATTTGGCCAAATTTCTCAGAAAAGACATATTTTTTATTTTTACTGAGTTTTTATAATTAAAAATTAGAAAAGTCAACTTCTTTCTCCTAATATCTGGCTCATAAATTTATTTTTGAATTAGTCAATTCAAAATTGCACACATCTAATATGCTAAAGTGTTCTACATGATCTAGTTACTGATATGAATCAGTTACATTTGGACCAGGATGTGGGGAATCAAGTCACACACTTAAGCCACATGAGTGTGGATACTGAAGTAAATGAACTGAGTGGCAGGTGTGCTCTACTGGGGTAAGTAGGAAATTGAGCAAAGAAGAGTTCTGGGTTTGAGTTGTAATTAGAAGTGGGAACATTTTGTTGACACTATTTTTACATGGTATTAACTATAGCACAACATATAAAAAGAACCAGAACCCAGTGTTTGCCAGTATTTGGTCCAGCAAGGATGTCCTGGGACCACCTCCTCTCATCCCTGCTCCTTCTTGAACATAGGCTAGGTTTTAAGAAGCCCTGCCTTCTCATAATAGCTGCATCAGTAACTAGTTGTGATTTGTGAGTAAATTGTAAACATTTTATTTTGCCTTGGTTTTCACATCTGCAAAACAGTAACTCCTAGCTCTAGCTGGAATGAGTGACAAAGGTTTGAATGATGTGCTCATTCATGGTATCAAGTAGTTTGTATTTAAACAAAGCCACAAGCCTTTTTGCTATTGGAGATTTTTTTTTTATTTTTATTTTTTTTTGTCTTTTTTGAGACAGGGTCTCTCCGTATCCCCACTTGTCCTGGAACTCACAGTAAGACCAGGCTTGCCTTGAACTCACAGAGATCCGCCTGCCTCTACCTCCTGAGAGCTGGGAATAAAGGCATGTACCACCATACCTGGATACTTTTGGAGATTTTTATTCATTTAGTAAATTAATGGTTGAGTCTCTGGTATAAAACATAGATGTTTCTAGTCACTGAGGGTATAGCAGTAAGCAAAACTCTGCCCTCAAAAACATAACAGTCTAATGCTAGAAAGTGCATATTGACCGTATCAGTGTAAATCAGGAGGAATCTTGTTATACTTTCAAAATATAACAATTTTAATTGGTGCTGAAATGGGCCTTGATTCAGGACATTTTTGTTTATAATGATACAAAGTGTAAGCAATATATGGTATAATCTTGTACTGCTTAGCTTTAGGCTAAAGTGTTCTGAACTTGTTTATTGTACCTTAGAAAACCCTGTGATATTTAATAGGTTAAGTTTATTGAGTGCACTTTAGACTCTCATTATTAACTCTGAAGGAGCAACATCATCATAGTAAAGCAAGGAGAATCTGCATTGAGCAGATATACCTAACTTCCTAGAATTTCAATGAATTCAGTATAAATTACTATGTAACATTGTTCCAAATACTTTGAGGACATTAATGGATGGACATACTGTGTTGAATTGCTTTTGCATGAATATGTTGATCTTAAACTCTAACTTTTAAATGACTAGAGTACTGTAATTCCTGCAATCATCATCATCACCATCTAAGTATTTTGTATGTCTGTCTGTATAGGATTTGGATTAAAGCACTGAGAACACAGAGACACATGTAAAGAAAAACTTAGGAGTTGTCTAAAATTTTCTTTTAGCAGCTTTATTCCCATATCGAAACTGTAGGAAATACAATTTTGAAATACTGATGAATGAAATGTTTATTAAAATATTTACATTAATTGTAATCCACAGCTGTGGTACATGACTTTGAACTTCAGTGCTCTCGATTAGCTGTGGCTTAGGAAGTCTGGTTTTTTTGTTGTTGTTGTTGTTGTTTTTTTTTTTTTGGTGTTTTCGAGACAGGGTCTCCCTATAGCCCCAGCTGTCCTGGAACTCACTCTGTAGACCAGGCTGGCCTTGAACTCACAAAGATCCGCCTGCCTCTGCCTCCCAAGTACTAGGATTAAAGGCATGTACCACCACGCCTGGCTGGGAAGTCTGATTTTTAGGCAATCTAAGTTCCTTGAACTTGATAAACTTCTGAGCAGCAGTTGAAGACTGACTAAAAATGAACCTAAACCAGTTAGTAGATGACTATGTATACTCACTTATAGTATATCTTTGGAATAACACCCAGGACCAACATACTGTTTTGCATTTTCAATAAGCTTTTTCAGATATACTGTATTGTGAACTACATGAATTGATAAGTTGATATATCCATTTGAGAGAGGGAGACAATTAATCAATTAGTGTTTTAGCTTAGTTTTGCTTTAAACTTCTCTTGAATCAAATTTTATAAAATTTGTACAAAATGAACTGTCTAATTCACTAGTGATGTTGATTCATATTATGGCTTCAATAAATTTATTTATTTATTTATTTATTTATTTATTTATTTATTTATTTATTGTCTTTTTGAGACAGGGTCTCCCTTTAGCTCCAGCTGTCCTGGAACTCACTCTGTAGACCAGGCTGGCCTCTACCTGCTTCTGCCTCCCAAATGCTAGGATTAAAGTGGTGTGCCCCCACTCCCCGCTGCTAACATTTCTTAAAAGATAGCTTAGTTGGTCTTGACAACCACAGTCCAAATCTTCAACATTTTATCAACACTTGAGATTGGTCAGCTGGACAGGGGACCCCCCCCCCATTATCACTGCTGGGGCTGGGCTGGCCTTCAGTGATCCTAGCTCCCTTAAGGTGGTAATGACCTTAAGTGGGGTTACCTGAACATTTCTCTTCCTATTTTTATGTAAATTTAGAATCTTGAATTGCCACCTTAAGAATAATCAACACCATGTAGGCAGTGCTGATTACTTAAAAAGTGAGTAACTACTATATCAAAAAGAAGCCTTTGATGCCTCCCTTCCAACAATGCATTAAGCATCAACGACCAAAAGTGCTTTTATTTAGGAACCTAAAGAGATGGCAGAAGTTGTGAAAAGATCTACAGAACAATGTGAATCTGAGTGGCCGATTGAGATAACTAAACATTTAACAAATAATGGATGAATTTATTTCCTATGGAAGCTTTTTGAACATTATAGCAGTTTATGTTTAACTGTTACATAATTTGCAAATGAAAAACGCAGACAACAGTTCATCTTCATATGTCACGTGTAATTTGTACAGCATCTTCTCTGGTGAGATATTTCCTATGTTCACATACTGAATGGAATATCCCATTCTTACAGTGCTCCCATAAGGAGAGAAAAATAACCACACAACTGTTTTAGACTTGTTTTTCTCCATTTTTATTCTTAAGTGAAAGTCTAAAAGGAATGAGGACGACCAGCATTTACTATAGTAAATAGCGCTTAGGAAAAGCTCCAACTCTCCAATCCACAAACTGCATTTTACCCGAAACTTAACACCACCACGCACTTGAAAAGGATTTACAAGCTAGTAGGGTATTTGGGTTTCCAGCCTTCGCACAATTTCTACATTGCCAGCCAATGAGAACCAGAAAAGCAGGATTTGGTGTGGGATCACAGGGGTGAGCATAGAAGGAAGGAATCAGGAGCTCTTCCCTCAGCACCAACTGTTAGTAACCAAAGCGCATGTCCTTAAGATAGGTATTGTCACCTCCACTCCTTGGAGTCTTCGTTTCAAGGTATATGTCACTTACCATACACACCATACGCACACGCACGACGTTCACTCAGGCCTCTCCAGTGCTCCCTTTCACTCAGTCACAAGAGTTGAACACTCACTGAACAGAGAGAGGTTGTGTTTATACATTAGAAAAGCATCTGCTTCCAGCACATCAATAACCTATCAGTCCGCTCCGTGGAATGCCTGGCTCCGCCAAGCTCAGATAAGTCCCTCTTCACTTCTGTTCCCATCGTTAGAGCGTTTGAAAACCCTGGCAGATATTCCATGTAAACCACTGTATATAACAGCTAACCCAAGCCCATTCACATCCCGCCACACTGCCCCTTCTTCTGTCCAGGACCCAGGGTGGATGGTGGAGGAATCACTAAGTGTGTTCTTTGCTCTTCCCCAGAACAAGGGGAGGGGTGATCTACAGGCTAGCTGGCCAGAGCTTGGGTTTCAGACGCTTACCTGTTGCCCTGGCTACCCTCCCAGAAAACCGGGCAGGGAGACCAAACTGATCTGGAAAAACAGCGAAAGCAACAGGACGCTATGGAAGGAGTGACCGCCTCTCAGGGGATGCCAAGTTTCAGAAACCGAGTCTGCTAATGCAACAAGTGACCCTGAGGTCATTTACCCTTCTCCCTCCACCCCATCTGCTTCCAAGTTCCTTGGCGGTAGTAAGTGGTGTGAAAAGGATTTACAACCTCTTTCCTATTTGAGACAAACGGCCCGAGCCTCCAGTATCGCTATCAGTAATTCTCTACCCTTTTGGTATCGCTGTCAGGAAACACTAGAAAATCACGCATGCGGTACGAAGGGGCCTCGGACGCTGGCTCTCCAGCGCTCGACAGGTTGCATCTGAAAGTTACACCTAAGGGATCCTTTCTGCTCCTAGGGCAAAGCCGCCCCATCTCTACCCGCAGGTTCTTTGCGGCCAAGCGCTGACACTCCCTCCAGGCCCCGGGGTCCGGCCTGCGACTCGCAGGACAAGCCCGGCAGGTGGGTGCCAGGCGCGCTCGGGCCGGGGTAGAAGCTGGGAGAGCGCGGGGAGTCGCGGCCAGGATGCCGGAGCCGGCGGGTGCGGAGCGCAGAACAGCCCGGGCCAGCCCTGCGGGCCACGGCAGGCATCGGGTGGGAAGGACGCCCGGGTGCTCCCGCGTCCCTTACCTGTGCCGCCTGCGCCCTGGCCCGTGCGGTCCGGGGGGAAGATGCCGGAGCACTTGTCGCGCTCCACCTGGCCCGCGAAGCACAGCTCGGTGACGATGTGAAGCGCCTTCTGGCACAGGCTGCTCACGCCGTCCTCCTTGCGGAAACTCATGTCGGGCTTGGCTCCTGCGGCTTGCTGGCGTCCCTTTGCGAGTAGCCGGGCTGACCCCGGAGGCGCCCCGACCGCCGGCTCCTCGGCAGCAGGGCACGGCCCGAGCACGCACCCTAGGAGCCGGGCCTGGACCCCATGGCTGGTGGCCGGCTCGGGACGTGCGGGGTCTGCGGCTGCGAGGTCTGCGTGGAGCTCAGTGGAGCGCTCGCAGCGGCGTGGGGCCCGGAGTGCGGAGGACCCGGGCGCAGAGCGAAGCCTTCCCGCGCCGCTCAGAGCCAGGCGGCGGCGCAGCCAATCGCAGCGGCGCGGACGCGCGGTAGGGTGGGGAGGGGCGCTACCCCCCAGGGCGCCTGGGGCCCTCTGCTCTTCCCATGCCCTTTCAATTCAACTTTTCTGGTCTCCTTTTCTGAACACCCAAAACAACACAACAACAACAGCAGCAGCAGCAACAACAACATAGCGAGTATAATCAAACGACGGGTCTATGCAAAGAAGAATGACACTTCTGTGTTTTTTAAATGGCTTGGAACAAATGAAATAAGCCACTTGTTAGGATTACATCACAAATGTGATCAAGAGGTGCTGCTCAATCTCTTGTTAGCAGTTTAGTGCTGAAAAGACAGGGCATGCGATAAACTGGCGCCAGGTTCCTTCCAGTCTGTCATAAGGACACGATTAAATGCAAAGACAATGCTTCCAAGTCTTTCTTCTCAGCCTGTTTATAATTTAAATAGGACATCCTGAATTCTGTCTATAATTATCTAATTCAAATGTTATAAGCCACTAATAGTGTTGGAGGTAAAAAGTAAAATTATTAAGAACATTATAAACATATCCAAGTAATTTCAAAGCCATTTCCACATAGTTTCGTCCTGTATCATAACCTGAGGATTCGTTCAACTTGAGAGCCTTTATTTTTTAATATTTTTATTTATTTGTATTTCACATGTATGAGTGTATTGCTTGCATGTATGTAAATGCACTCGTGTGGTGCAATGCCTGCAGAGGCAGAGGTTAGACAAGGGTGTCATATTCCCTGGAACTGGAGTAAGCATGGTTGTTAGCCACCATATGGGTGCTGGGAATTGAACCCAGATCCTCTCTTAACTGCCGAGCCCTGAGAGTCTTTATTTTTTTTTGCAGAATATCCTGAAGATGTTAGTTTGACTATAGTGGTAGAATAAGTAATTTTGTTTTAAATTACTAGTCACTCCATGGTACATTATGTTTGTTGGACAGATATCATGGTGATGCTTACTTGCAATACTGGGCACAGCACTTCTGTGGTAAACATTCATTAGTTGAATCATTTTGACGTGATTCATAGGACAGTTGACCTATGAATTTTTTTTCCATGGAGCCCCAAATCTGCAGGCTTTATTTGCATTTTTTAAACACACAATAATTTGGGTGGTTTTTTATTAATACAATACTTTTATTGGCATTTTATGACATTTATAGAGGCATATTTTGGAGCAATACAATTGGGAGGGAACCACAACAACATAAGGACTGGGTCAAAGAACAGACTGACATAGTTAAGTTCTGCCCAACACAATAAACCTTTCCAGAGGAAAACTTTAATAAAAAGACTGAAAGATGCAGGACATGTATGGCAGAATGCATGAACTGGGGTGGGGTGGGGGGAAGGGAAAGGGGAATATGTCTAAACTGAACTGAAAAATGATGTAATTTTGGGTGGTTTTAAGATCAGATTAAAGAAATAGTTTAACTGTTGGTTTAAAAATATTGAACATCCACATCTTATCCTTTCAAGGCTCAGGGATCTTTGCAGAGGGGTAGAAAGATTACAGGACAGAGAGGTGGTGGAGGACCACAAGGAAGCAGTGTTTTCCAGCAGACAACAGGCAGTTATACATAGGAACTCACAGTAGCTGTGATTGCAAGGACAAGATCTGCCCTAGCTCAAGCCAGAAAAAACCCAAATGGAGCCCACCATCGTAGCTGAGGAACTATTGGCAACTGACAGCTGGTGAAAGACAAAGAGTCAGTTTTCTTTAATGTTGTGATGCCTGACTCCAGGGGTTGCATCCACACCCAAGACTCCATAGACAAATAAAAATATAGGACACGAAGCGTGTATGGGGGTGTAGTAAGGTAGGAGTGGAGGTGGGGGAAGGGTTCTGAAGATGGTCAAAATATATTATATAAAGTTCTCAAGCCAATAAAAGTTTAAGATTATTAGATGTCTGCTCTATGCACAAAGTTGAGCAGCACACTTTAAGAAAGCCGTGTCCACTTGTTGCTGCCCTCCCTTTCTTGTAAGTCTATTCAGACCCACGTTCGACAGTGAGCTTTCATACATAGTATGTATGCTTTCATACACAGTATGTGAACCAAACACTGTGTGGGAGGAGCAAGTGTAAGTAGTATCTTTACACTACTTACAGGCTCTAATTGCTAAAGTGGGGTAATGCAGTTCTCCCTAACGACCTTTTTATTTTTTTCTGATTTCAGTTTTAATATTAAGTAAACAAATTCTGAAAGTAACGTTACAGTATTTATTTATGCAGACCTGGGCATTTTGGGATCTCCTTGATGTTTCTGTAACTGGCTGGGTAAATTTCACCTGGGTATTCATTTTCCTGAATTCATTGGTTTGAAGTCACTCTTCTTTCATATAAAATGAATGCAGTAAAATTCTGATTTTTCTTAGCTCTTGTCCTAGTTTGTCTTCCATTGCTGTGACAAAACACTCTGACCGACACCAACTTGGGGAGGAAAGGGTTTATTCAGCTTACATCTCCTGGGTCACAGTTCATCACTTAGGGAGCCCAAGGCAGGAACTCAGGGCAGGAACCTAGAGGCAGGAGCTGAAGCACAGGCCATGGAGGAGTGCCGTTCACTGGCTTGCTCCCCTGGCTCATGCCCAGCCTGCCTTCTTATACGGTACACAGCAATCTGCCCAGGGTGGCACTACTCATTGTGGGCTGGGCCCTCCCACACTGCTCAACCATCAAGACAATATTCCACAGATGTGGCCACAGGCCAATCCAATGGAGCCAATTCTCCAATTGAGGCTCCCTCAACCCAGGTGTGTCAAGTTGACACTAAAGCTATCCAGCACAGTTCTTCAGCCCTTTTCATGGATCACTCATTAGCAAATGAATCAAAACACTTTGACTTGTTCTTCAGTAGTTCAGATAAGAGCTTTGATGAATATACTACATTCAAGGTCATTTTCTTTTTCAGTGCTAAAGATTAAAATGACAAGTATTTAAATTTGTTTGTTGTTTTTTTAAAAATGATTTTGCCAGTTATTTCATTTACCAAGAGCCTAAAAATTAAAATTTGCCACCACCCATGGTAAAGAGAATGCCAGTAGGCAAAGGAAAGTGAGTGGGTTAGATCAATATCACTGAGCGCTATTTGCTATTCCAAACACCAGCAATGGTATAATGTATAATGGTCTCTAGCACATCTTTCTTCTGAATGGCCTCTGTATTGAGTCTAAGAGGAATCAGTTTGGAGGTGAGGCTTTTTGAAGTGAAATCCCATGAATTGGGGGGGGGCTGACAACAGACAATTTTTAGCATTTGATACTGTGTCTTCCATACTTGTGTGAGACTCTTCCATTCCCTACTTCCCCCTTCCCAAGCCTTGAGGGAGGATAAGGGATATATGGAAATCTTTTCCAAGACTATGCTTTCAAATATTTTTTGACCCCAAGACAGGAACTAAGATGATGGCTAATTAAAAAATATCAATCTGAAAGTTTGGCCATAAATGTTTCTCCTCCTCCTCCTCCTCCTCCTCCTCCTCCTCCTCCTCCTCTTTCTCCTCCTCCTTCTTTTTCTTCTTCTGTCTTTTTGATACAGGTCTTCCTGTGGCTTCAGCAGGTATGGAACTCATTGTATAGAGCAGGCTGGCCCTGATCTCACAGCTGGGATTAAAGGCATATGATGCCATGACTGGCTCTAATTTTAATTTAAAGCTTTCTTGCTTTCCTTTTCTAGAGTCCACACACAGCTCAGACACACAACCAACCTTACAACTTCTATTTAAAAATATTTTTACTAATTTTTGAAAATTTGATACAAAATATTTTGATCGTATTCACTGCACTCCTCCCTGTAGCTGCTCTCCCATATCACCCCATCTCCACCCCGTTGCAAATTTGCATCCTATCTTTTATTTAAACAACAACAACAACAACAACAAACCACCTCAGAAGTCCAATTTGTGAGGCGACCTACTGGGGGTTCTACCCTTAAAAACATGTCTCCCCTTCCTTCTATCAAATGTCCATAGCTTTTCAGCTGGGGGTAAGGGCTTGTGAGCTCCTCCATTCTCCATGAGAGAATGTTTACTGGTTTGAACTTGTGAAGGTCTTGTGCAGGAAGCCACAGCTGCTGTGACTCACGAGTGCAGTATTCTGGTCAGAACCAGAAGGTGCGCTTTGTTCTGGTCCTCCATGATGGTCCCTGTGCCTTGGGCAGGTGATACACATGTCGCATTTGTGGGTTCACACCCCACTGACACATTCTCTGTACTTTGGTCAGGTGTAGTTTCTTCATTAGAGGTTGTTACACAAAAAGAATCTCTGGTGAGGCCTGAGAGCTGCACTAAGCTACCTGTGTAGAGAAATGAATTTAAAGGGTAGTTTGATACTATGTCCATTTAGTGGGATAATAGTAGTAGATTCACCCCAGGGGCCTGTGAGTTTCACAACCATTGGTTCTTGGTCATACTTAGTATGTATGACTATACTTAGTATAGTAACAGATATGAGTTCCCTCTTGTGGATAAAGCCTTACATCCAATCACAAAGCAGTTTGCTACCTCCATAACATTCATTTCACTATTGTACCCATAGGAATGTCTTGTTATACTAGTCATTACTGTAGTTCATAAAGTTTATACCTGGGACAGACTCTTGAGGATTTCATCCCCCAGAAACCTAAAGTACCTCCTAGGACTATGGCAGCCATCCAGCAGGGGGAAGCTTTATGGCCAGTGCCAACTTGATTTCTCAATTTCCTATGACCATCGTGTGGTACCTTCAGCAGTAGCGTTTTACTATCAAGTTCTGGTGGGCAATCAAGAGCAGTGGCAAGAATATCATTTTAGGAATTCCTGGAATACCCTCAACCAACAAATGGAGGGGAGGTACAGCATACCTCCCAGTGGGCTTTTTATTTGGCAACTTATGACTTCTGGAAGGAGCATAAGCCCCTATGTAGGATAACTGCAAATAAACTCTCATATGTGTGTGCGTGTGTGTGTGTGTGTGTGTGTGTGTGTGTGTTTGTGTGTGTGTAGAGAAAGAGAGAGAGAGAGAGAGAGAGAGAGAGAGAGAGAGAGAATAAGAAAAAGAGAGAGCTCATAAAATACTAGGTTCCCTGAGGGAGAAGACTATTAGGAGACAGGTGTTACTAAGGGAGAATGAATAAAACCAGGGTATTTAAATGGGAGGGGAGAGGAAGGCTTATAGAAGGTAATTTGGGGTGAAGAGAAAGAAGGAGCTCAAGAGAAGTGGGATGATAGGAGACTGGTATTATCAAGGGAGAAATGGGGTAAATGGGGACACTTTAAATGGGGAAGACGCGGGGAGAGGGTGAGACAGGGAGGAGGAGAGACGAGAGATAATGTCTACCTAGAAGAAAAAAACCTAAGAGAATCATATTAGTCTAACAACCTAATGACAAATTACACATATAATATTGCTACATAAATCCATGTGCATACCTGAAGGCTACATAAAAAGAAACAGTGTCAGACAGGTGAAACCTTCCTTTGAGTTGTTGGTCATGGTAGTCCACAAGACTCTCAAAATTATGTAGGTGATTTCCATAGATTGCCTCTCAGAACCTGAGGGTAAGACCCTATTGCCAAAGACAAGACTTACTTTGGAGACCAGATTTGCAGCAATGGAGCTGAAACTGACCTGGAAACACCTCCCCTGAAGGCTAGCTCTCATAGCTTTGGAGAGCACTATGCAAGGTAATAAGGAAGAACAGCAATCATTGGTCCTGTGAGGTTCATATCGAGGGGAGACCCAGTGCAAAAGTATACAGGACTCCTGGGCGTGTGAGTGGCATGCCTGACTTGGGAGCAGGATGACCAGTATTAAAATGGTGGGGAAGCGGCAGTTTTAAACCCAGGCATACAAGGAAATAAGCATACGAGGAAGTGAGGGTGAGGAAGCAGGGGATAGGGCATGGGAGGGCCTGCAGCTGGCATGAGGAGGAGCATCTCCAGAGAAACTAGGCCCATGTTCTTGCCTCCGGTGAGGCACAATTGCAGGATGTTGCATCAACCCTTTCTCAGATTGCAAGAATGCAGTCCAGGGTGATTGCTTCTCAGAACTCTGCCTTGGTTGGCTTTCTGGAATCCCTGACTTAGGTGGGTTATGACCTTAAAGGTCCAACAGCAGCTTTAAGACCAAATCCAGATCAGTGTTCAGCAGAGCATATGACATCAGTACATTAGTGACACTTTTATCTTGGAGCAATCAATGGATACCTAATTGGTCTTAAAGCCCACTCAATGGGAGGACACTCATGCATGGTACTCTAATTATAGCCAAATACACATGGCTGGAGAAGTCATAGGTCTTAGAGAAATCTTCAAGGCTGTCACATCCCTAGATTAATGTAACTTCTTACTAAGTGCAAAATATATCCTTATATTTACCGACAAGTATCCGAGACAACACTCATCAAATAAGTTTCTTTTGCACCAGAATAAGACTATTACAGAGTACCACACAGATATTGTCTGTCAATTGCCCAAGAGTAAGTGCTACATCTACAATGCAACCTACATCTAAGGCTCACACAACATAAAACAAGGGGCTAAGAGGACAATAATTACTCTCTTAACTGTCATTAAAGAAGTTCCTTCATGCAACAAGGGGCCAGGAACACAAAAGGTCATAACCAAACCATGGAGATTAGGAATCTGCAGAGTGTTGGTCCAGACAAGTCTCCTATATTAAGCTTGGTGCATGGCCATATGGAAATAGACTCCTACAAGCTCCCGGGACCCTGCTCATATGAACCTACAGCAATGGTGTCAGCAGGCACAAGACCCAAGCAAACTCAACCAGACAAAACCCAGAATGGAACTGGGGAAATGGGAAGAAGATCTCAATATTAGCTGAAGAAATACTGGCAGGTGATCATGCAATAAATAAATATATCTATACAAAATAAAAAACAATATAAAACAAAAATAAATTTTAATTTCTAAGCTAATGTGCTCTCTTTTTACAGTTGTTTTAACAATTAGTATTGGAAACTGTGTTTCATGCTGTAATATGTTTCATATTCAATATTTTGGCATGTAGGGTTATTCTTTTCTCTATTATTATTGATGTTAATATTTCTTTTTTTACAACGAGCTTGCTTTTATATAGAAATGTGACATTCAAGAATCATTTAACTGTGTTCTCTAAGTGAATACAAGATGTGCAAATTTTTTTTTTCTTTTTTTTTTTGAGACAGGGTCTCCCTGTAGCTCCAGCTGTCCTGGAACTCACTATGTAGACCAGGTTGGCCTTGAACTCACAGAGATCCACCTGCCTCTGTCTCCCAAGTGCTAGGATTAAAGGCATGCACCCACGCCTGGCTGCACATTTTTTTTTAAGACATAAAAAATTAGAGACAAGGAGATGGCTCAGCAGTTAGGAATGCAGAGAACCAGCAAACACGTGAGGTGGATTGTAAGTCTGCTCCAGCTCCAGTTCATGGAAACTGTCACTGCCTTCTTGTGTACACAGGCATCCACACATATATGTGTATATGTATGTATATTCACACAGAGATACGTACACATAAACATAAATAGAAACAAAAATCACAAAAGGAGAAGTCAACAAAGCTTGCATTTAATCCTTAAAATTAATATTGTATTATAACATTTATGAATCAGAATATCAAAATGGCACATATATCCACTAGTTGAAATTATTTACATAGTAAAATTCAATTTAGTGGGTTCTAATTTAAAAAGAAATTAATGTTTGTTTGTAATACTATACCACAGTTTTTGTGTATACTTTTTGTTGGTCAATTTTCCTGACATGTCAATGAGCTTCTTTCCACAGGCGCTGTATACCCATCCCTAAAGTAACAAAATTCTCTGACTGGTATTTTCATTTGAAGGGCTTTCTTAATAAAAGAATATTTATAATTTAGATATTTTTTTCACCCTCAAGGCCAATGGTTACAGATTTATGTTTCTTAATTCTTCATAGAAATGAATTGGCTTGGAATTTTAAGACAGCAAAATATTTTATATAAAATTGAACATTTAATATAATAAAAAATACTGTTCCCTTTCATCCCTCACCTCACTTGAACATCTCTTCCCATCACTGCTCTGTTCCCTTTTCTATCACCTGTGTTCTGCTCTCCACTCCCTTCATTTCTTGCCTTTCCCTCCCCACCTCTGGTCACTTTTTAGTCTCCTAGGATGTACAGGTATTCCAAACTAAATACATATATCTAAAGATTTGATAGTAAAATTCACATAGGAGTGAGTATATGTGACATTTGTCATTCTGGGTTACTTCAATCAGAATGAATATTTTGTGCTCCATCGATTTATCTGCAAATTTCATTTTTCTTAACAGCTAATTAAAATTCCATTGTAGCCAGGTGTGGTTGTGCATGCATGTAATTCCAACACTCTGGAGGCAGAGGCAGGCAGATCTCTATGAGTTCAAGGCCAGCCTGGTCTACATAGTGAGTACCAGGACAGCTGGGGCTACAGGGAGATCCTGTCTTAAAAAGACCAAAAAAAAGAAAAAATTAAAAAAATAATAAATAAAATTCCATTGTATACAGATAGCACATCTTCATTATTCATGCATCTATTGATGGACATCTAAGCTATTTCCATGTCCTAGCTACTGAGGATAGAGTAGCCGTGATAGCTCTACATCCTACTAGAGCTCAACGATCTCTGTGGCAGGAAATAGAATCTTTGGGTCTATGACCCAGAGTGGTTATTGCTAGGTCATATGCTAGATATATTTCTAGGTTTTTGAGGATCACCCATACTAGTCTCCACAGGGGCTTCACTAATTTGCATGGCTGCCCCCCAAACACACACACACTCACACACATACACACACACACACACACACACACACACACATATGCACACACACACCATACAGATCTCCCAAGCAGTTTTAATCTGCATTTCCCCAATGGCTAAGGAGTAGCTGGCAGATTTTTTTTCCCATTCTGTATGCTGCTTCTTCAGCTGATTAACAGTTTTTCTTTTCTGGACAGAAGGATTTTTTTTTTAATTGTGTATGAGTGTACTGTCTGCATGTAGGTCTGTGAACCCGTGTCGTGCAATACCGTGGAGATCAGAAGAGAGTGTTGGATTCCCCTGGAACTGGGGTTAAAGATGGTTCTCAGCCACCATGTGGGTGCTGGGGATCCTGGGTCCTCTGCAAGAGCAGTTGGTGCTCTCAACCGCTAGGCCATTTCTCTAGCCCAAGACAGAAGGATTTTAATGTCACAAAGTCCCACTCATTGATTGTTGGTCTTATTTCCTGGGTGACCAGAGTCCTATTTAGAAACTCCTTACCTGAGCCTCTCTCTATTCCAAAGTATCTGGCCTACTCTCTCTTCTAGAAGTTTCAGAATGTCAAGGTCTAACATTGAGGTTTTTTTTTTTTTTTTTTTTTTCCATTTGCAGCTGATTTGGAGGGTGAGAAAGAATGTTCAAGTTTCATTCTTCTACATGTATATATTCAATTTCTCCATTTTTTTTTTGTTAAAGATGCTGTCTTTTGTCAATGCATGTTTTTTGCATCTTCGTCAAATTTCAGGTGCTGTAAGTACATGTACTTATGTCTGGGTCTTTGAAATGGTCCTATTCCATTTACCAGTGTGTCTATTTTTGCACCAGTGTCATGTTGTTTTTACAACTATGACTCTACAATATAACTTGAAATTAGGAATAGTGATACTTCCAGCACATTTTTTGTTATTCAGAATTGTTTTGATTATCTGAGGTCTTTTGAGAACCTATATAAATGTTAAGATTTTTTTCAATTTCTGTGAAGATTTGCATTGGAATTTTGATGGAAATTTTATTAAATCTGTAGATCGCTTTTGGTAGGAAGGCCATTTTCATAATGTTAACCCTACCAATCCATTGGTTGTTATAAACCTGCTTAAATCACTTAATTCATCTTGTTTTAACTTTGCTAGGTCGTATCCATCTAGAAATTCATCCATTTCTTTCTTTTAGATTTTCCAATTTAGAGGAATATAAATGGTTAAAATATGATTTTAAGATTCTCTGAATTTGCCGGGTGTGGCAGCGCACACCTTTAATCCTAGCACTCAGGAGACAGAGGCAGGTGGATCTTTGTGAGTTCAAGGCCAGCCTGGCCTACAGAGTGAGTTCCAGGACAGCTGGGGCTACAGGGAGACCCTGTCTCAAAAAAGACCAAATAATTTAAAAAATTCTCTGAATTTTCTCAGTCTCTGTTGTAATGTCTAATTTAATCTTTTCATCTCTAATTTCAGTACTTTGAGTCTTCTCTTTCTTCTGGTTAATTTAGCTAAGGCTTTGCCAATATTATCTTTTCAAAGAACCAAATCTGAGGCTCAGAGAACATCATGAAAGAGGAGGTAGAAAGCCTCTAAGAAGTAGAGGGACAAAATACCTGCTGCTAGTCAATGCATTTTAGATTGATAAGGAAGCCACAACAATGAAATATTCATAGCATGGTACTATAATGAAATTTAAATAATGGCAAAGCTACTTGATTTGTCAAGGTGAATAGGGTGGGGGTTCATGAGGTTCCACCTGGAGATGAAGTGCTATAGGCAATCAATGAACGCTGAGGGAGAGAGACGCCGGTCATACTGAGACATTCAGTCTCAGGGTCCTAGCAGCTACCAGTCTTTCTAGCATGAAGACAGCCATTGCTGGACTATACAGGTCTAATCAAGTTGACAACCAAGATTAACCATCACAGACAAGTACTACTGTTGCCAACCTGACACCTAGATTTACATATGTTATGGTTAATTTCCAAATGAAGATGATAACAAGATCAGAATTCACTAAACATGACATGACTATCCCATATGAAAACACAATGCACTATTCTTCCCCCAGAATAAATAGCAAAAATCTCATCAGAAATGCTTAGCCTTTTAATATCCTATAGTATAAACATGATAATATTAATAACACTTACCTGTGGGTATTATATCTATCACTGTTATATGACATAGCAAAGATCTAGGAAAGGAAAGAAAATACAAATATCTGAGATATATATATATATTTTTTTTTTTTGTTAAGAATTTTTTGCATATATATATATTTTGCATATATATATATATGCAAAAAATTCTTAACAAAATAGGGCAGAAACATTCATAGCATTTACAATGATCAATGAGGAAAAAACATAAGTTATGGCCCATAAATCAATATATAATCACATATTTGCCAACTTTTTCCTTCAAAATAAAATGCACAGCCATGTGTACTGCCTGAAGTTCTGTCCCACTCTAAAGATTTCCCTTCACCAGTGTCCTTCATGCTTTTCCAGGAAAGGAGCTGTAATGCTGCAGCTGTCCACCTCTGCGTGGTGCCTGCACAGTATGCAGAACCATCTAGGAAATCATGCCCCACTCTTCCCTTGCTCAATCATAGAGTACACACCATGAGGACATAGGTGGAGCAGAGGGTGTGCTGGATAGTTTTAGTCCCAACTTGACACACCTGGGTTAAGGGAGCTTCGACTAGGGAATTATCTTCATTGAACTGACCTGTGGCCATGTCTGTGGAATATTGATTGTTGGGTGATGCAGGCATGCCCAGCCCACTATGGGTGGTGCCACCCCTGGGCAGGTTGCTATATATTATATAAGAAAGTAGGCTGGGCATGGGGCAGGGGAGCAAGCCAATAAGAAACATTCCTCCATGGCCTATGCTTGAGCTCCTGCCTCCAGGTTCCTGCCCTGAGTTCCTACCTTGGGTTCCCTGAATGATGAACCTGGGAGATATAAAGCAAATAAACCCTTTCCTCCTCAAGTTGGTATTGGTCAGAATGTTTTGTCTTAGCAATTGAAGAGAAACTAGAACAGAAATTGGTAACAGCAGTGGGGTGTTGATGTGACAAGCCTGACCTTGGTGTTTTGGGGAAGGATTATGGAAGTGTTTGGAATCTTGTGCTGGAAAAACCCTTGAGTGTTTAGAGTTTGTTGTTGTGGAACTTGTAACAGTTATGCTGAAAGAGTTGTAGATGATGAAGACCTTGTTTGTGAAGCTTCGAAGAGAAGCAGAGAGCATCAGGGTTGTTTGTTTGATATTTTTGAATTGAGAATCCATGGGTTCTTGTCAGGTGGGGCTGAAGAATCAGTTGTAAGTAACAAGGGACCAGAACCTGCAGCGAAACGTTTGTTTAACTGGCACAATTGATGCTGGTTAGCTGGGGCTGAAAAAATCAGTTGTAAGTAACAAGAGACCAACATCACTGTGGTGAAATCTTCTGGGAAGAATTTCCTCAGGGTCAGCACACAGAAGCTGTGGTTCAAAGGGGGCCTGACCCTCCATCTCAAACTGAAAGCAGGACTTGGTAATGTGTAAGAGTCTCCTATATGGTTCTGGTGTTGAAATGTGAAGGGGTCACAGAGAGTAGCTGAGGCTTGGCACTGTGAGAGGTCAGGAAAGACCATTGGTGAAAGTGCACCTCAGTTGCAGTGAAGACCCCAGGATTGCAGGGAAGAGAAGCTGATGCTTTGCACCAGGAGGGGTCAGAAGTGCCCACTGGTGAAGGTGCTGCCTCAGTTTCAGTGGAGACCCCAGCTTTTGGAGATGCCAGGACCATGGGATGACCACCAAGAGCAGCAGCAGGTGTGGAATGGAGGTGGCCTGGGCTTGCGAGATGAGCTGTGTGTGCTGTGGATGGCAGAGTCAGAGAAGGGGAGCTGATGGAACCCTAGAAGCTCAGAAGATCAAGAGTGAATCCCAGGTTTCCAGCCTTGAGCTATTTTGCTGGTCTTAGGTGTGCCTGATTCTTCCCTTTGAAATAAGATAGTACCTGTTTTGGATTTTACAGGAGCCCACACTTAAGAGACTTTTAAAAGAGATTGTGAACTTTTAAGTGTTTGGATTTTTAAAGGACTGTAGGGATTTTTAAGGTTGTTCTGCCTTATGTTGTGATATTAATGTTAACATCATATATTGGAGATAACAAATTGAAAGCTAGTATGATGTGTTTTGAATGTCAAGTTGATAGGGGGTCACTTTTGCTGGACAGCTTTAGTGTCAACTTGACACTAAAGTTAAGGGAGCTTCAACTAGGGAATTGTCTCCATTGAACTGGCCTGTGGCCATGTCTGTGGAATATTGTAGTGATTGTTGAGTGATGTGGATGTGCCCAGCCCACTGTGGGTGGTGCCACCCCTGGGAAAGTTGCTGTATATTATATAAGAAAGCAGGCTAGTCATGGGCCAGGGGAGCAAGCCAGTAAGAAGCACTCCTCCATGGCCAATGCTTCAGCTCCTACCTCCAGGTTCCTGCCCTGAGTTCCTACCTTGGGCTCCCTGAGTGATGAACTGTGACTGTGAGATGTAAAAGAAATAAACCCATGGGGCTGGAGAGATGGCCTAGCGGTTAAGAGCACCAACTGCTCTTGCAGAGGACCCGGGTTCAATCCCCAGCACCCACATGATGGGTGAGAACCGTCTGTAACTCCAGTTCCAGGGGAATCCGACACCCTTGTCTGACCTCCGCGGCATTGCATGACACGGGTGCACAAACCTACATGCAGACAGTACATTCATACACATAAATAAATAAAATAAAAAAAAGAAATAAACCATTTCCTCCCCAAGTTGGTATTGCTCAGAGTGTTTTGTCTCAGCAATTGAAGAGAAACTAGAACAGAGGTATTGTAACAGTACTAGGAACCATAGCCATTTGTGTAACTTCTTTGTGAAATTCACTCATGACTTTAGAACCGCTCCAGCTCAATCACATACGTGTCACTTCCATTTCATGATAGATTGCTACTATTCACATAGAAGTTCATGCCTTTGTAGTTCAAATAACACCCAACTGATAATGGGTGGCTCATGTTGTATGGGTGCCCCATTGTTAAATATTCAGTGGTCCAATATATCAGCCAAAATAACATCTCTCAAAGAGATAATTGTGGTTTGTTGTAGAAGATGGTAGAGTCTTGTTCCAAAATCCCAAGGGCCTCTACTGTGGTTCAATGATGGATCCCTGCCAAAGACTCCACATGGCAACTACCTGCAGCTGGCACAGACTTGTCCTTCATCTCAGAAGGAGTGTCCCTGCATGTCCTCCTCCATTGCACTTGTAGAAATCTTACTGAAATAGAAGATTTTGAATTATGATTAGACATATTTCCCATCCTCTGATAAAAATATACTTTATAAACAAATCCAGAGTGGTTACCATTTTCTATTTCTTTAATTCATTCATCATAGTATCATCAATACAATTGACCATTGTGATATTTTGTAGAAAGGACAAGTGATCAAAATACCCAAAAAGTTGTGACCCAGGGCCGGAGAATTAATATTCCCTGAGGTAGAACAGTATGTATGGCCTCTGAATTGCCAGCTGAAAAAGCAAATTACTTATGGTGGTCTTTATGGATAGATATGGAGAAAAATCATTTGCAAGATCAATAACTATATACCAGGTACCAGGAGATGTTATAGTCTGCTCAAGCAAGGAACACATCTGGTTCAGCAGCTGCAGCTGGAACCACTGTTTACTTAAGCTTATGATAATACACTCTTATTTGTCAGACCCACACATCTTCAGCACAAGTAAAACAGGAGAATTAGAAGATATGAGAACCATCATGCCTGTATCTTTCAGTGTTGGCACTAATTTCTATAATCCCTCTAAGGATGCAATATCATTTGATTCTTGATTTTCAAATGCAATATCATTTGATTCTTGAAACTCCAGTGGCCTTGATTTTGCTTTTCTAAATATTAAAGCCTGGACTCTATAGGTCAGGGAACCAATGTGCATATTATGACCACTTCTAAGTATACATATTCCACTTATGCATCCTGGGAATGGGGAAATTACCAGAGGACAATCTTAAGGACTCACTGTGAGTTGGATAGTTGAGAAAACTCCATTGATCACCTGACTTCCAGCAGCCTCTAGTTTACCTGAGCATTTTGTTGTTTGGGGGACTCCTGGAATCAATGACAATTTAGATCCAGTCTCTAGTAGACCCTGAACAGTCTGATTATTCCCTTTCTGCAGGATAAAGTTACCTTAGTGAAAGGGGTATCTTTGGGAAAGGATGAGAGAAAGTTAAAGTTTTCAATACTGTAACAAAGCTGCCTTCAAGGGGTCCTGGCTTCCATTTCACTTAAGGGGTTCTGTGCATATAAACTGATTCAAGTCTGGAAATGGGTTGAGGGAATATGAATCTTTGTTGTCATGACTCTAGGTGGCTTTCTGTTGTTTTTCCCCTCTAGAATTATTCTGATTGTGCAGATTGAGCAAGAACTTAGCTTCTTGCTGATTTTGCTTCTTGAGCTCATTCTTTTCTGTGCTTGCTTGTTTTATGTTTGATTTTTTTTTTTACAGTTCTCTTTTTTAACTAGTGTCCTTACTTTAACTGCCAAGCAACAAAGGTATACATGAGGCGGACATTATGAACACTGGCTGGGCTATGTTGTCCATTACTGTATATTCAGTGCTGCCAATTGACCCTTACTATTCCACAACCCAATAGAACCCATACATTTAAGTTATCCAATTGAGAAGCTGTGGATCTTAGTGCAAAATCTGGTCTACAGAGAAGAACCAGGACAGGGATCTTCAAGAATCCTGCTGCCACTTTCACAAATCCCTCTCTCTGTTAATGAAGGATATGTCTTCTGGGTGTTTGTGGAAGATTAGGCGAAGGCCTATATGAATCCACTACAGCATCCAGATTTCCCTTAGCCTTTGAAGACTCTCATCAGCATTGTGATAATGGGTATGGGTGTATCTAGCTCACTCACAGTAGGCTATCTTTTAGCCCAGTATCTTGTCTAGTCAATGAGACACTCTTAACAACCTTTAAACTATGCTTGCTGCAACATTAAACCTAGACTGTCTGCTCAGTGGACCTGTATGGATAAACTTTGCCTGATCAAGGTCTATTTATGTTCTACACTCTCAAAATTCATTCCCACACACACTCCCAGATTTATTTTGTATGAATTAGAAAACTCTAGAAGCTCTTTAGTGTTACTTCCTGTCTAGTTGAGGCTCACATCCTACTGAGACTTGAGTGTATTTATAGGTCTAGAGGCACAGACGGATAGGCACTAAGGGGCATCAGCAGTGTCTTTCATCCCCTTCCAGCAGAGTCCTTGCTGATTTCAAATGCAATGCAGGATTAATTCCTTCAGGCAAGGCTGGAGAGGCCAGTACTGTCTGTATCAGTCACTCAGGGTAAGGAGAATATTTCGTCAGGCAAGATAAACACATCAGAATTAGAGTCAAATGCCGGTAGCTCATCCAGGTCCTTCCATCTATCCCCATCCCTAGTTACAAGATTGACTGATTTCCAGTCAGTGGCCCCATTATAGCTGCCCAGACCCTTCATTGCTGAGACTCAAACTTGTGTGGTAAGTGAGGCAATCATTTGATGTGGGGCTTGAGTTTGGAGCTTGGCTTTTTATACCTGAGGCTCCTTGAGAGAAGTTTTTCTTTCAAAACACACTTCAAGGCTTTACTTATATACATTTTGAGCTAGAAAATTTAATCTCTGAGCTTATTAGTTTCTGTTTTTGTCTGGCTTTTGGGGGGGGTCAGCATTTGGTTTTATTAGGATATGTTATATATTCTGCCAGCATTTCTTGAGGAATGATAGCAAGTTAGCTAGATGGATGCTGTAGAGAAGCTCATCATCTGTCATTCTAGGGGCTGGAGAGATTCCCACCACCACCATGCCTGAAAACAACTGTCTTGTCTGTAACTCCAGTTCCAGGGGATCCAACACAATACAGGTGCACTTACATACATGCAAGAAATACACATTAAATTAAAAAATAAAATATCTTTCATCCTCACATGACCTATAATAGCAACAGCTAGACCCAGCACCTTCTTAACCTGGAAAGTGACCGCTGATGGCTGCATCGACTTTGGCCACTGTTTGTATGCCATCTTATTGATCAGAGACTCACTGACAAAAAAGGCATTATACCTCTTGGCCAGCCTCATGACCAGCTTCTTGTTTGTGATGAGTTTCTTCAGGGTCCATGTTGGGAGGCCCATGCCTTACTCCTTGATGGTTCTGTGCCCCCAGGACATACTTAGAACTGTGGGGCCAGGAGTAAGCTGCTGGTGACTGAGAAGCCTGCTGCTGCCTAAGAAGCCTACTGGTGCCTGAGAAGCCTGCTTTTGTAGGAAGCTTTTCTTTTTATGCCAAACAGGGACCACAAGGCCCTGCTTAGGGGGATGGGGACACAGTGCCTGCTTTGCAGACACTGTGGGGGGCTGGTCCCTCAGCACAGAGACCAGCTGGCTACTTCCTGCAGCCCAACCTAAGTGGTAACTCCAAGTTAGGTTCTTAACCTGGACCCATGAGATACGTGTTCCACTCTTGGCCATGACTTCCCACCTGCCCAGAGCCTGGACAGGAATTTCACTCACAACACCAGCTACCCAGGTTGGTGATCGACAAAGGAATCTCTTTCCAACCCACTGGCCACCTGAATGAAATGCAGGCCTACTTTAACCTCTATGTGTGCAATAATTAATAAAAACAATGGCCGGGAAATTCTGTGATGATGTTACTATGGAATTCAAATTTACTCCTTGCCATAGCTTGCTTTTATAAACCAAATGATGCAGTTCCCGGGACCAATGATAAGCCCCCCAACTTGGCCATGCAGTGCTAGTTGGAAATCCAGCTTTCAATTCAAGCTAGATTTCTCTACATCTCCCACTGTTTTTAATTTTTGAGAGGCAAACAAGCCCATGAGAGAGGTTGGCATCTATAAGGGAATCTGTTTCTAAATACATGATTGCTTAAACATATCTTGAGTGCCGGGTGGAAGCAGGGCAGACCTAAGATTTTTTTCTTTTATACCAAAACCACTTTGCAAGCAGCTATGCCCCAAACTTATACAGTCCAAGATCCCCATTGTCCAGCTGGAGGGGCTTGCATGTACAAGCATGTTGATCAAATAAGAGTCCAGTCTATATTGCTGTAGTCTCACAATTCACCCCAATCTTTGCAGTGCTTACAATCTACCATGTCCCCTCTTCTGCAGATTGTTCCCTAGGCTTTAGAAAAGGGGCACAAGTGGGTGAGAAGCAAAACAGTCTTTCTCTGCAGATGTTATTTTGGATTCTGACCAGTTCAGGCTGTTTCCTTTCATGGGTTTGCAGTTTATCCAGGAATAACCATTAAATGCTACTAATGAAGCACAAGCAATTAGAAATACAGCCATTTAAACAGTACTAATTATTATGGTAAGTTACATAGTGGGCATAGACACAGATGCTTCGATAGTATGCTAATCCATGAACTAAAGTTTTTCTGTAAAAGATGACAAGGTCTTACTGTGGCTTATAACATTTCCTAACCGCTAGAGGACATAAGCTTGTGGCATCAGCTGAGGGAATTATTCCTCCAAGGAGAGAGCTAATAGCCAATTAGATTTGGAATATACAGACATATGGCTGCCACTGCTGCACAGTATTTCCAGGCAGACGAGGTGTAGCTCTGATGGAGGAGTCTTGCTTGACTCAAGGAGACCAATATTTGCTTCATTGATTTAGTGGCATTTGGTAATGCTCTCTGACATCTCAAAGCATTTTTCCATGCTTACACCAGGTCTTTGACAACAGGGCCTTACCACCTCTCTTCTTGCAGGTATCCCAGGTTATAGGCAAAAAGCCTTTAACTTTTGGGGCTTGGATCACCTAGCCAACATCTCCTTGGCAGAATAATCCACCACTGATGTCAGAGCTCTCCTGTATTAATATATTTTGCTTAATTACACAGCTTATAAAGACTTTACTATTTGTCCTTGAATGGAGAATATCTTTTCACAGTTCTTATGTCTATCAGTCAATTAAAGAAAGCAGTTATACCTGTTTTATAAGAAATTGCCACTGTAACAGTTAGCTCTGATTTACAGTTGGGGGATGACTTAATTACCATTATGTTTTTCTTTGTTCTATGAAAAGGAGATAAGAAAGTCTCTCATATTAAAACTTTGTGGCACTTGGAAGGTAACTTCATTAGGACACATTATAAATAGTTTTTACAAATAGGATCCACAGAGATGTTTGATGCCTGCAGCTCAGGGAGTCTGAGGCTTTCTTTCCTTAATGTTCAGATGGGCCAGCTTCTCTGCTGGTATTTCTTGGTACATTCTGCACAATGCAAAGCTGTATCTTTTCTTTCTCAGCCATTAAGTTGGTGATGTTTTGACCTGTGGGAACATGCAAATCTTTTCCCATAGTTAGTTTTAAGATTGAAATTGAAAAATTTGACAAAAGTTTTTTTTTTTAATTTTTAATTTTTTTTTTATTTTTAAGGGATTCTACAATACAATGACACAGTTGTTTGCAGATAACAATGATGTTACTCAGTATGTCATACAATTAAGTAATTGGTGCATTTTGCAAGTATCTATGTCCAAATTTTGAACAACCCAAGGTTCCCATAGTCCAGTTGGAGAAGCTTATATGCACAGGCATGTTGATCAATCAGGTGTCCAGACTATATTCCTATAGTCTCATGATTCACCCCTATCTCTCCACAGCCCTTACAATCTACCACGCCTCCTCTTCCGCAGTTTGTTCCCTAGGCTTTGGGAAAGGGGCACAAGTGGGTGAGAAGAAAACAGTCTAATTTCTTTGGAGTTGTCATTTTGGACTCCGGTCTGTTCAGTTTGTTTCCCTTCACGGATTGACAGCTTTCACAGTGATACCCTTTTCAGTCATACTAACAAAGCTCAAGCTATTGGATGTACAGGCATTTAAGCAGTACCACTTATTGTGTCAAGCTAAGCTGTGAGCATAGACACAGATGCTTGGATGGTATGCTAATCCGCAAACTGTGGTTTCTCTATAAAGGGTGACAAGTTCTTATTGTGGCTTATAACATCGCCTAACCACTAGAGGACATAAGCTTGTGGCATCCGCTGTGAGTTATTCCTCCAAGGAGAGAGCTAATAGCCAAATAGTTTTGGGATATAATATAGACACTTGGCTGCCACTGTTGCACTGTATCTCCAGGCTGTTGAGGTGTAGCTGATATTTTCGGAGGAGTCTTGTTTGTCTCAGGGAGACCAATATTTTGCTGTATTGCTGTAGTGGCCTTTGGTAACGCTCTCTAGCATTTCAGAGGCCAGTTGTACGCTAGCAGGTGACGTCTCATAACATTTTTCATGCTCACACCAGGTCTTCGACAACAGGGACTTACTGCCTTTCTCCTTGCATATATCCCATTTATAGGCAAAAGGCCTTTATAATTTGGGGGGGGGGGTTTGAATCCCCTAGCCAACATCTCCTAGGCAGAATAATTCATTGCTGATGTCAGAGCTTTCCTGTAGTAATATATTTTGCTTAATTACACAACTTATAAACACTTTACTATTGAATTTGGCTCTAGATAGAGAAATATCCTTTCACAGTTCCTATGCCTATCAATCAGTTAATACGTTGTGCCTGTTTTATAGGAAATTACCACCGTAACAATTGGCTCTAGTTTACAGTTTGGGAGTGGTTTCATTACCATCCTGTTTTCCTTTTTTCAAAAAAAAAAAAGAAAAAAAAGGGGGGGGGGGGTAGGAAGGTTTCTCAGCATTAGGGTCCATTATTAACAGTCAACCCCAATATTATTCAGAGAGATGCTCAGTGACCGTGTCTCAGGCAGTCTGATGTTCCTCATTCCTTAGTGTTCAGATGGGTCAACCTCTCTGCTGACATTCCCCAGTTCATCCTGCACAGCCATAAGTTGTATGTTTTCAGGCATTTAGATTGGTGACTTTTACCTGTGGGAACATAAAATTCTCCTCCCATTGTTATTTTCAAGATCAGAAAAATTGAAAATTTATCAATAGGATTGAAACACAGAGTTTTCCATTTGTATCCCAGAAAGGATAGTACCCCACCTCCCCCCTCCCTCTTTTTTTTTTTTTTTTTTTTTTTTTAGGTTTTTGTTTTGACCTATAGATGCCTAAGTTGTATTACACATACCCATAAGCAGGAGCCAAGGCATAAGCTTTCATTACATTTACCCAAACTGGTTCTCATTGACTGTATGCTACTTATTTAAAAAGTTTTAATATATCACTGTATCCTCCTCTTTTATTTTAGGTTTCTATTTTTTGACCCATGAATCTCAAAAAGGCAGTTGTATTACACATACCTATAGGCAGGAATCAAGGTGTAAATTTTCATTAAATTTACCCAAGCTGTTTATCATTGACTCTATGTTGTTAATTTGGGAATCAAATTTAATTCCCTTAGTTAAATCATCCTACAGGTAAAAGAAAATGTTACAAGATGATACTGTACAACACAAAAATTATAGAAACACATTTGTATGCATTAACCCCAAAGTTGTCATTATATAAATTATAAGTAAAACAAATGTGGACAATTTATATTTCCAATTAGCTTAACTATATTACCATTTTTATTAAAATCCTTCTAACTAATGTTGTTTATATAGACATTTTTACTTTTACTAAGTCCTAAAATGCCATATAATATGTAGACAAAGATTCGGCAAATTTGGATACTCATTAACCACATATCAATTAAATGTTCCTTAAAATTCTTCCACTAGACTGTGACTTCAGAGAAATCACGTCCAATAACTTATATTTATTTGTATTTCTGTGTAAATCTCTACTGAAATACCTATATATAAATGTATAATACTTATTTCCTACATATCACTATAAATCTTATAAAGTGGGTTTATAACAATCATTTTCTTTTCAGTCCTTGGAGGTGGTTTTTCCAGGCCTGGCACAAAACCCTATTTTAAAGATGTTTTACCTAGTTGTTAAATGTTTTACAATACACATTTAACCGTACTTTAAATTATATCTAAATTAAAACAAGATTATTTCTTAAAACCAATGTTAGTTTTTGTCTCAGGCATTGCAGGACTGTAGTTGGTAGTGGTACCATACACCCATAAAGTAGTTAACTGCAACAGCACTTGTACAATTAGCAATTTTTTAACCAAGACAAGTAAATTACACAAATGACCATAGAAGTTTAACTATATTAATAGAGCTGCATCCGAGTTGGAGGGGCCAGTTCCAGCTCAGAGGCTTTTTTTTTTTATGTGTATGAATGTACTGTCTGCATATAGGTTTGTGCACCCATGTCGTGCAATACCACAGAGGTCAAAAGAGGGTGTTGGATTCCCCTGGAACTGGAATTCTCCTGGAATTGGAGTTACAGATGGTTCTTAGCTGCCATGTGGGTGCTGGGGATCAAATCCGGGTCCTCTGCAAGAGCAGTTGGTGCTCTTAACCACTAGGCTATCTCTCTAGCCCCCTCATAGGCTTTTTAGACTTGTACAAATGCATATCAACATTTACATAAACCCAATTAAAGATTGTTAACACCAAAAGTGCAAACCAAGTTTTGTATAGGTTGAATCTATAAAGTGATTTACAGTTGACTTTTTTAAAACACAGGAGTTGGGGCTGGAGAGATGGCTTAGCGGTTAAGAGCACTGGCTGCTCTTGCAGAGGACCCGGGTTCAATCACCAGCAACCACATGGTGGCTGAGAACTGTCCATAAACTTCAATTCCAGGAGAACTCCAGTTCCAGGGGAATCCGAGACCTTCTTCTGACCTCCGCGGCATTGCACGACATGGGTGCACAAACCTGCATGAAGACAGTACATTCATACACATACAAAAATAAATAAAAATTAGAAAAAAAATAAAACACAGGAGTTTAGAAAGTTATAGGGGTTAAAACAAAATACTCATACATCCATACACACATGTGCATGCGCACACATACATACAAGCATACACAAACATATGTACAAAGGAAAAAAGGTCGTGAGATCAATCTGTGTGAAGAAAGTGACATTATTGTCTTATGCTCAATGAGAAAAGGTCATTTCCACAAATAAGGTTGGGTCTGAGTCTTCACAGAGGTCCACCTGCTGTCTCCTGAGTATTGGAATCAAAGCTGCATCTTCAGAACACAATGAAAGATACTCCGGGGCAAGAGTACCTGAGAGCGGCTTTTCCAGTCACACAGAGAATAGTAAAGCCAGCCTTTTCCCCAAACATCTGCTGTTTCCAGTGTTATTTCCGGAGTAGGAGAGGGGCACGCAACAAACATTGGACTAGATTAACCAGAGTATTTACAAACAGCTACAAACTGAAAAGCTTCATATTTTGCCTTTGGTGTTTCCAAGGCAGGGCTTGCCCACAGTCAGAGCTGGTCTGGTAGACTAGGCTGGCCCTGAACTCACATACATCCACTTGGATTAAAGGTGTGGGCCACCATGCCAGGTTCTACAAGCCTGGAATTTACAAGCTCAATTTGCATCATAGAAGACTGGCCTCTAGAAGAGATCTTGGGGGAAGTTTAGCAGACAAAAGGAAACTTCAGCAGAATTAAGCACTATTTTATACTATTTAACACTATTTACAGAAAAATTTTTAAGGAGGACTTTTAAGACACATTTGAACTGTGGCTGGCTTTTCACAAGCTTCCATGCAAACCAATGCTGGTAGACAAATTCCTGGGTAAGGAGTTGCCTTTACAACCCAAGCTGGCCTGTGCAAAAGTGCAAATGAGTGCCTCTGTAGAAGGCTTGCAGCAAAAAGCTTGAGCTTGCTTGCTCCATGGGTATGCCAGTCCTTCCAGCCTCTGTGACCTTTGCCACCTGTACTGTGGCCAGAAGGTGGAAGCCGGGGCTTCTCCTGGGGGCCAAAACCGAGGCTGCAGGGCAGGTTCTGAGCCCATTTCAAAACCTCCAGAAGGCAAGTGGATGGGAGAGGAAGGACTCCTCCCACAATTTCTCTGAATACCCACAACCTGGGAAGGCTGGGGAAGCAACAGATGCCCTCAATTCAGGGAAGCCAAAATAGCAGCTAGGGGCTCCATAATGGTGTCCTGCTGAGTGGATGAAAACCCACGAGAGAATGCAGGCTTCCCAAAGCCTATCATAGAAAGGGTCTCTGGCACACAGGCCAAGTCCCCATCAGCGCCATCCACAGGCTCACCAGCAGAGTCAATACGAGAATTCCCTCTGCCTCTATTCTTAGTCCGTGCCTTCACTGATTTGGAGATGCTAAACTTTCTCCATGCCACAACTTGAAACACAACAGCCACAGCAAACCACAGCACACAGTCAACAAATACCCGTCATATATCACAAAACAATTCCTCCTGAAACATAGCTTCCTTAAAGGTGTCATTTCCCATCTTGCAGAGATTCTCTCTTACTAAACTGGTCTCCTTGCCCCACGTTTGTGGCTCCATATGTAGGAAGCTTTTCTTTTTATGCAGAACAGGGACCATAAGGCCCTGTTAAGGGGGAGTGGGGACACAGCATCCACTTTGCAGACACTGTGGGGAGCTGGCCCCTCAGTGCAGAGACCAGCCAGCGACTTCCCATAGCCCAACCTAAGTGGGTAACTCTAACTTAGGCTCTTAGCCTGGACCAAGAGACACGTGTTCCACTCTTGGCCATGACTTCCCACCTGCCCAGAGCCTGGACAGGAATTTCACACAACACCAGCTACCCAGGTTGGTGAACCACAAAGGAATCTCTTTCCAGCCCACTGGACACCGGAACAAAATGCAGGCCTACCTTAGCCTCTATGCATGCAAAAATTAATAAAAATAATGGCCGGAAATTCCCTGATGATGTTACTATGGAATTCAAATTTATTCCTTGCCACAGCTTGCTTTCATAAACCAAATGATGTCAGTTTCTAGGAACAATCATAAGCCCCCCAACTCCATGCCACTGCACCCTGGTGCCCTACCCAGCATCGTGCACCTAGGCCATGCTGCTTGCTCCTCCTTGAGGTGGGGCCAGACCCTTGGCCATGCGGTGCTAGTTGGAAATCCAGCCCACAATTCAAGCTGGATTTCCCTACATGCTTCCTACTATCACAGTTCCTCACACTAATCTGCTGATCTAGTTCACAAATCTTGCTGGGCTGGCCCTGATTCCTGTTCAGGATTCCCTGCCTCTTATGTGCTGCTCATGCCTGCTCAAACCTTGAAAACTTTAAAAAACTTTTAAAAAGTCATTATTATTATTATTATTATTATTATTATTTTTGCTTTATGCTGACACAATCTGAAGTAACTAGCCGACATCAGTATATATTTTATTTTTTCTATAATTGTCAAAAGTTTTACATGACCCACTGAATTCCTTGCTTCTCTCAGTGGGTGAAGCAAGAGTATCAAATCAAATTTATCTAATAAATCATTGTAGTTCACTGAAATGGCTTATCAGAACTTTCTATGCTACCAAGGAAGACTTTAGTAACTTTACTTAGTTGAAATAGTGACCCAGTTCAAGTTATCACCAAGCCCACCAGAGAAATATAGCCTTACTATTCTGTTCCTCTAGAATCATTACTGGTACCACAGTCTTTTATTCAGGGCTCTCTAGAAGAATAGACCAATATAATAAATACATAATAAAAGGGTGTTATAAGATTGGATTACATGATATAGGCTGAGTCATCCAATGATAACCATCTACTTGCTGGAGGGACTGAGAACCTAGAAGATGTTTGGTATAATAGTTTCTTAAGGGCCAGGAAAGAGGAGAAAAAAAGAAAAGATGGCAAGATCTAATCTGGCCAACGTATGCATACTCAGGTTTGTTACATTGCTGTAATCTTAATGTCATAGCCCTGAAGCCTTACAGTGCCCACTTAAAATGTACATTATATTGTAAGGGAGACAAAAGGGCTAGAATCAGTTAAGTCAATGAAGCTAGGTGCCTCAGAAGTCCCAACCTGAAACAGAAAACCTGGAGAGTCCCTGGAGGAACCTACTACTTAGTCCATGGAAAAAGCTGAAGTAGTTGGCTTTAGATGTCAGCAAAAGACTGCAGTAGTCAGAGCAACACCCATAATGGTATAGATGCACTCTTGGTGGAAAAAACACAATTTGCTACCTAAAGAGGACAAGAGATATTTATTCTGAAGCTAAATACAAATTACCATGACCTGGGTTACCCCAAATTTCATGTTCTAATCTAACAGCTTTGTGAAGTTTTTATAGTAATAAAACAAAGAAATTTATAACTAAAATGAAAAAAAAAATCCAGTAGGTGCATTCAAAAAGAGATCTGAGCAAAATGGAAGATAGAATACAGACTTTTGTTCTGTCTTATCTCATCCTTTCCATCAAGGGCTCTTGATAGGTTCATTTTCTCTGCCAATTAAATAATTGAAAATCAGAAAGCATTTCAGACACAGCAGGCAACAATAGGAAGCACATTATTAAGAGTGAAGAAGTGCAAATACAGGAGAGAGAGAGAGAGAGAGAGAGAGAGAGAGAGATATTCTCTATAAGTGGAAAGGGGATTTGAAAATCACAATCCCAGCCCCCCCCAGGGTCTGGTTTTATAAGCACTCTTTGTGATACAGGGTAAATTCCTCTCCTCTAGTTTTGAATTTGTCACTTTATTATTATTATTATTATTATTATTATTATTATTACTATCTTGTTTGTTTGTTTGTTTGTTTTTTCAAGACAGGGTCTCCCTGTAGCCCCAGCTGTCCTGGAATTCACTCTGTAGACCAGGCTGGCCTTGAACTCACAAAGATCTGCCTGCCTCTGTGAATCACTTTAAACAAAGAAGAAAGGGATGGTGGCTCACATTTCCAAGCTATGTCCAGGATCGATCTTGACAACTTATCTGGAATGGGGCTGTGGACTGCTGGGAGAAAAAGCCTGTTTGGAGTGATGAAGCTGGAAGTTTGCCATGTTTGCAGCTTATCAGTGGGCTTGTTCCCTGCCCGTCTCTCAGGGTCTTCCTAATCCCTAGTCCCTGACAAGGACAGGAATAAAAAGGTTGAAGAAAATGGAACCTTGACAATCAGATTTGCAAAACATCATTAACCTACATGTACACCACGAGATCCCTAGAAGAAGGAGAGACAGAAAAGAACACAGAGAAGTTTGAAGAAATGCTAGCTGGAATCTTTCCAAAATTGATGAGGCATGATATAACTCCTCAAAAGGCTCAATGAATTCCAAGTAAAAACTAATCAAAGACGTCCATTCTGAGACACATTATAATCAAACTTTTGAAAGAAAACGAATCTTGAAGAAGAGACAAATTGCTTGACCTGTACATGGATTGTCAGTAAGATCATTTGTCAATTCCTTAGCAGCTTTAAAGCCAAAAGATAGTGGGTAAATGTGTTAAAAAAATAAATTATATATAAAAACCCTGCATATTTTGCTAAACTGCTTTTCAAAAGTATAGTGAAATTACAGTGTTCTCAGAAAGAAAAGTTGAAGGAATTCTTTATTAAGCCTCCTCTGAGAGAGATTCCTGAAGGAAAGTTAAGATCTCAGTAAAAGTAAAATTATGGGCAATGATTCAGACTACTATAGTTTAAAAAAGGTGAGTCTGAGACCTAGTGTTATCTGTGCTTTGAGGGTTTTTTTTTTTTTTTTTTTGTTGGTATGCACTTCTTTTTTAAAATTTTTATTGAGCGCATTTTATACAATAAAATTTAGACTCATTCCCCCATCCATGCCCACCCCTCATGCCCCCCGGCCTCCCATCAGAGCTCATGGATTCTGTCATAAACAAGTCCTGTCTTGTATCTTTTTCTCTGTCTTTTATAACCTTTTGGTGCACAGGATTACTGTTTTGGTCAATTTTTTGAATAGGTTTCTCTTTCTTTTTTTGTTCCCATTTGATTTTATATTATTCCAGAATATGCATATATACACTCCACACATAAATCAAAGTTACAAAATCTGAAAATAAACTATATGTTAATTGCAAAGCACATTTAGAGATTCACATTTTAGCAGTAAAGTTGCATGCAGGTAAAAAGAAGTATAACTTTACATTCTCTCTTTTTTCTAGAATATGAATATTAATATTCCTTCATAATAGAACAAACCATAGGACTACATAGGGATAAATTATGAATGGTTGTAGCATGTATCAATAAAAAGAGAAAATATTATTTTACAAAATATTAACTGTTAAATATAATCTTTTTTTTTTTTTTTAACAAAAAGATGTCATGTTTTCCCCAAGGAAGTGCTTGAAGGCTCCTCCTTGGCAAACCTAAACAACCATAAATCATGCCCCTGTGCTCCACACTGGGGTCCCTCCTCAACCATGGTCACCCAAATGAGGTCTAGCAAGTGTATGTCCTGTCTTGACTTTCCTGCACTAGCCTCCATGACATAACATGGGTAGTCAAACAACGGCAGTCTACACTCTGAAGAGGCTGAAATCCCAGTAGCCACTCAGTCTACAAGCTGGATATCTCAGTAGTCCCCATCTGGCATTGAAGGTTTGAAGGATTCTTGAGACTTATATCCGAAATACAACTTCTCGGACCTTATTGATTATTTATTTCTGGTTATACTTTCCTTTGGATGCTTAATACCACACAGTCAGCCCAGATTAACCAGGATTTCTGTTTTCTCAAGGATAGTTGAGGATCTGGTCCTCAAGGGTCACTCAGATTTTTGGGGGGGGGAGGGGCCCTGGCTCCTTTTGGTTTTTCAGCCACCAGTTCCATCCACTTGAGTACACAGTTAGGTCTTGCAAGACCAGGCTTCTCTTTTTGAAGCATGAGCAGACATTAATCTATAGGGTGGACACTGGCTGAAGTCCCATTAGTGGATCTCCAAGACCTCCCTGCACAGGGAAGACTGGTGACTCACATTTGCAGGACACTTCAGGAGATGCCCCTATGCATATTCCCCTGAGACTTAGTTGACCTCTGAGGGCAAGGAACAAAGTTATCCCTTAGGTCCCTTGGCCAAATTGGTATGGATATTAAGTATGATCATTAAGCACCCAGAAAGGCTAAGTTACACCAGACTGATACATCACACCAATACTAAAATTGTGTCTTCTGGAAAACAAACTCTTATTTCCATATCAATTTCTTGATTCACTTTTTTCCATTTTAACTATATGTTTCACTGTGATATGTATACATGTCCACCATCATATACCAAAATCCATAGACTGAAAATAAGTGGTAGGTTAGTTCTAGGACCTGTCTAGGAATTCATAATGTAAGAGCACGGTTGTGTTCAGATCATGAGGAATATAGCGTTAATGTTGCTTAATTTGCCTTAGAACTAGGTACTTGGTGCTAGCATCCACAGATGAGGGATACCATTTGTCTTTTGTTTTTTGGGGGGACTGTGTTGCTTCATTTAACATAATATCTTCTAGTCCCGTCCATTTACCTGCAAATTTCATGATATCATCTTTCTTTACCGCTGCATAGAACTCCACTGTGTAGATGTACCACATTTTCTCTATCCACTCATTGGTTGAGGGGCACTTGGGCTGGTTCCAGCACTTTGCTATTGTGAAGAGAGCTGCAATAAACATGGCTGTACATGTATCTTTGTGATAGGATGAGGATGCATCTTGTGGGTATATACCCAGAAGTGGTATGGCTGGGTCAGGTGGTAGGCTTATTCCAAGTCTTTTAAGGGTTCTCCACACTGCCTTCCATAATGGTTGTAAAAGTTTGCATTCCCACCAGCAGTGGATGAGTGTTCTCCTTTCCCCACAACCTCTCCAGCATTTGGTATCATTTATTTTCCTGATCCTAGCCAGTCTTATCAGAGTGAGAGGATATCTTAAAGTGGTTTTGATTTGCATTTCCTTAATTATTAGCAACATTGAACACTTTTTAAGATGTTTCTCTGCCATCTCTATTTCATCACTTGTGAAGTCTCTGTTCAGCTCTGACTCCATCTTTTGAGTGAGTCATTTGTTTTCTTATTTGTTTTTTGAGTAGTTTATATATTCTGGAAGTTAGTGCTCTGTCAGTTGTATCAGCAGTGAAGGTTTCCTCCCACTCTGTGGGTTTTCTCTTCACTTCCCTGATTATTTCTTTTGCTGTACAGAAGCTTTTGGGTTTTATAAGGTCCCTCTTGTCAATTGTTGACCTTGTTTCCTGTGCAGCTGCAGTCTGATTTAGAAAGTCTTTTCCTATGCCTATGTCTTGTAGTCTGCTGCCAATTTTTTCTTCCATCACCTTCAGAGTTTTGGGTTTCACGTTGAGGTCTTTGATCCATTTGGAGTTGATTTTTGTACAGGGTGAGAAGTAGGGGTTTAATTTTATTCCTCTACAAGTGGTGAAGCAATTTTGCCAACACCATTTGCTGAAGATGCTGTCTTTCCTCCATTTAGTCTTTTTGGCCCCTTGTCAAATATGAGGTGGCTGAACTTGTATGTGCTCAAGTTTGGATCTTCAGTTTTGTTCCATTGGTCTATGGGTCTGTTTTTGTGCCAGTACCAGGCTGTTTTTATAACTATAGCCCTGTAGTATAGTTTAAAGTCTGGTATTGAGATCCCCCCCTGTATTACTCTTCTCACTCAGAGTTGCTTTGGCTCTTTGGGGTCTTTTGTTTGTCCATATGAATTTAAGGATTTTTTTCCAAGCCTGTAAATTAAGTCTTGGGGATTTTAATTGGGATTGCATTAAATCTGTATATTGATTTGGGTAGGATGGACATTTTTTACTAAATAAGTTTTTCCAATCCATGATCATGGGAGGTCTTTCCATCTTCTGATATCATTTTCAATCTCCTTCTTCAGGGGTTTATAATTTTTGTTGAAGAGATCTTTGGTTAGGTTTGTTCCTAAGTATTTTATTGTTTTCAAAGCTATTGTAATTGGGAAGGTCTCCTTATATTCCTTCTTTAGTTGCTTGTTGTTGGTGTAAAGAAAGGCTACTGATTTTTCTAGGTTAATTTTGTATTCCAACACTTTACTGAAACCCCTAATCATTTCTAAGAGTCTTCTGGTTGAGTTTTAGCATCCCTTAAACTATCATATCATCTGCAAAGAGGTATAGTTTGACTTCCTTTTTTCCAATTAGTACTCCTTTAATTTCCTTTTCTTGCCTTATTGCCCTAGCAAGTGTTTCAAGCACTATATTGAAGAGGAGTGGTGACAGGGGCAGCCTTGCCAAGTTCCTACCTTTAAGGGGAATCCTTCTAACTTTTCTCCATTTAGGATGATGTTGGCTGTGGGTTTCTTGTATATGGCTTTGATTATGTTGAGGTATGATCCCTGCAATCCAATTCCCTCTAGGACTTTAAGCATGAAGGGGTGTTGGATTTTTGTCAAAGGCCTTCTTTGCATCAATTGAGATGATGGTGTGGTTTCTGTCTTTCAGTCCATTTATGTGTTTTATGATGTTAATTGATTTATGTATGTTGAACCATCTCTGCATCTCTGGTATGAATCCAACTTGATTATGATGGATGATCTTTTTGATGTGGGTCTGTATGTGATTTACAAGTATTTTGTTGAGAATTTTTGTACCTATGTTCATTAATGAGATGGGTATATAGCTTTCTTTTTTTGCTTGTATCTTTGCCTGGTTTGGTATTAGAGTGATGCTAGCTTCATAAGAAGGAGTTAGGGAGAATTCTCTCTGTTTGTATCCTTCTGAATAGTTTGAGTAGCAGGGGTTGTGGAACCTCTTTAAATGTTTTATAGAATTCTGCTGTGAAACCATCTGGACCAGGGCTTTTTTTAGGTGGGAGGTTTTTAATTACATCTTCAATTTCCTCAAATATTATGGGCTTATTTAAGCTGTCAATCTCTTCTTGGTTTAGCTTTGGTGATTCCCAGGATTTCAAATATTCATCCATTTCGATAGGTTTTCAAATTTAGTAGAGTATAGGTTTTTGAAGTATTCCTGTATGATTGTCTGGATCTTATCTGTTGTGATGTTTCCCCTTTCATCACAAATTCTATTGTTTTGGAGTTGCTCTTTCTTTTGGTTAATTGGGCTAGAGGTCTGTCTATCTTGTTTATTCTCTCCAAGAACCAACTTTTGGATTCATTGATTTTTTTTGTATTGTTTTCTTTGTTTCTATTTCATTGATTTCTGCTCTGATTTTTGTCATTTCTTCTTGTCTGTTGCGTTTAGGGTTCATTCGTTGTTGTCTTTCGAGTGTTTTTAGCTGCAGAGTTAACTCATTTATTTCTGCCCTTTCTGTTTTTTTTAATGTAGGCACCCAGGGCTATAAACTTCCCTCTTAGGACTGCTTTTAAGTTGTCCCATAGGTTTTGTTGTGTTGTACTGTCATTGTTGTTTAGTTCCAGGAATGCTTTTATTTCTTTCTTTATTTATTACTTGACTCATTCATTGTTCAAGAGTGTGTTGTTTAGACTCCATGTGTTCGTGTAGGTAGTAGGGTGCTGCAGACCATCCCAGTGGGTTGGGCTCACTCAGTCTGCGGGATCCAGGTTCTTGGAAGGACGGCACAGATTAGGCAAAATGACAGAGATCACACCAGAGATGGCTTATGAATCTACTGCGTTTTTACTGAGATCAAGTCAAGTTTTTATATCACAAGCAGGGAAAGCGGGCTGGGAAAGCAGGCTAGGGAAGCACTTCCCCGAGAACAAAAGGCTCAGTACTAAAGGAATTCGCACCTGGGTTTACAAGGACAGCAAGTCAGATAAAGTTTACACATCAATGGAAGTTTACACATAGTATACTGCTCACACTGTCTTGGCAGGGGAGATAAGCAACAAAACAGCAGTCCTAAAAACACAAGCCATAAACAGTTTTTCTCTGTTTCTTTGAAGTTCCAATTTGATGTTTCTCATCCTTCCTGGGGCTTGATTTTCCCAAGGCCGCTAGTTATCTCCAGGTTGTGATTCGAGCCAAAAGCCTGGGAAAGCCTCTTAATTAGTTCTGTTTTTCTTTTCTTTTTTTTTTTAATTTATTTATTGTGTATGTGTATGAATGTACTGCATGCAGGTTTGTGCGCCCATGTCGTGCAATGCCGCGGAGGTCAGAGAGGGTGTCGGATTCCCCTGGAACTGGAGTTCTCCTGGAATTGGAGTTACAGACAGTTCTCAGCCGCCATGTGGGTGCTGGGGATCAAACCCAGGTCCTCTGCAAGAGCAGTCGGCACTCTTAACTGCTAGGCCATCTCTCCAGCCCCGAGTTCTGTTTTTCTTAAAGGAGAAAAGCCCGCCGTGTGCCTCTAACTAAGTGTTACACTTTAATATGCATAACTGTAACTAAAACTTTATCTTACTAATTCTATTAGATGTAGCTTCCTGCTTAAAGGACCGAGCCTTTATTTTTATTAAATCTGGAAGAACACTTTTATTATTTGTAACTGACCTATGATATCACTCAGTGTAATGTTTTTCATTCATAATATCTTTGTGGGGACTTCTAGGACAAAGGAGCCTTTAGATACTGTTTCTCTGTATGATTTTACTTAAGTTCATGAAGCTTCTGTTCGCCTGATTAATTTCCAGACACATTTAAACTGTTACTTCCCTTGTCTGGACTGAGGTTGTGCGGAGCTCAGGAAAAGAGTCAAGAGACAGTGTATCAAAGTCCTCAACACTCATGAAGCATACCATCTTTGTAGTGCATCATGATATTGGAAGGTAGCCGAGCACTCTGCCAGGACCAACCAGGGAGCTAGCCTCGCGAGGCTACATATCTCCTCGTCTGTTATTATGACTTTTGTCATTGCTCACACAGACGACAGCTGGAGTTGGTGTAGCATTAGGGTCTTATCCTGGTGTGTGATGTTGAGCTTTATTGCACTGTGGTCTGAAATAGAATGCATGAAATTATTTCAATTTTTTGTATTTGTTGAGTGTTTTTTTTTTTTTTTTTTTTTGTGTCCCCAGTATGTGTCAATTTTGGAGAATGTTCATGGGGCTGCTGAGAAGAAAAGGTATTCTCCGGTGTTGCGTTGGGGGAATATTCAGTAGATGTCTGTGTAGGTTCGATTTAGGTGTATGCATTGTTAAGATTGCAGATGTCTCTCTGTTGTTTTCTTTGTACAGTTGGTCCGTGCCAAAGGGCCAGGGGGTATTGAATCTCTATATAGATGTGCTGGGGTTGATCTGGTACCTTGAAGTCCTTAGGATTGGTTGTTTATAAGGATGGTGCACTGATTTGTTTGCATATAATTATCAATATGGGAAGTCCATTCATGGTCAATTTTCCTTTAATGAGGGATGCAATGGCCCCTCTTTGTCCCTTCGATTGCGTTCTACTTTGAAGTCTATTTTGTCTGATTATTAAAATAACAACCCCTGCTTTTCTTTTTGGTGCAGTTGCTTGGAAGTATGTTTTTTCCTATCTTCACTTTCAGTTGGCACCTTTTCTGAGAGGTGAGGGGGAGTTTCTTGTAGATAGCAATAGAGCATAGATTCTGGTTTCCTAATCCAATCTCCCAGTCTATACCTTTTTTGGGGGGGCTTGGACACCCCTGGCCAACATCTCTTTGGCAAAATAATCCATTGCGGATATCAGAGCTCCTGTATAATATATGTCTTATAATGCACAGGTTAAAGAGACTTAGTATTATTTTTGGTTCTGAACGAGAATAATTTTTCACAGTTCCTATGTCACTAGTCCAATTAAAGAAGCAGTTTTAACCAGTTTGTCCGTAGTTTGTCTTCCATGGCTGTGACAAAACCTCTGACCAACACCAACTTGGGGATGAAAGGGTTATTCAGCTTACATCTCTCAGGGCACAGATCATCACGTAGGGAACTCAAGGCAGGAACTCAGGGCAGGAACCTGGAGGCAGGAGCTGAAGCACAGGCCATGGAGAGTGATTGTTCACTGGCTTGCTCCTGGCTTGCTCTCGGCATTGTCTCTGGCTCATGCCCAGCCTGCTTTCTTATACTATTACTGCTCAACAATCAAGACAATACCCCAGATATGGCCACAGGCCAATCCAATGGAGCAATTCCCAATTGAGGCCCCCTCAACCCAGGTGTGTCAAGTTGACACTAAAGCTATCCAGCACATTGACCCCTTGTCAACTTGACACACAAAACACATCACTATTAAACCACCTTCCAGTTCTTATCCCCAAAAAATGATGTTAACATGAATCAAAACCTAAGACAGTACAACCTCAAAGCCTCACAGTCCTTAAAATGTCCAAACACTTAAAAGTTCACAGTCCTGTTAAAAGTCTCTTACTGTGGGCTGCTGTAAAATCCAAAACAAGTACTGTCTCTTATTTACAAAGGGAAGAATCAGGCACTTTCAAACAAAACCTAAGTCCAGCAAAGTAGCTCAAGGCTGAACACCTGGGATTCACTCACGATCTTCTGGGCTCCAAAGAGGTCAGCAGCCCCCCTCTCCGACACTGCCGTCCGTGGCACACTCATCTCGCAGGCCCAGGCCGACTCCATTCGACACCTACCGCGGCTCTTGGTGGTCGTCCCAGGGTACCGCATCTCCAAAAAGCTGGGGTCCCCTGAAACTGAAAACAAGGCAGCACCTTCACCAATGGTCTCTTTCTGCCTCTCCTGTGCAAAGCCTCAGCTTCTTCCATGACCCCTGCAATCCTGGGGTCTTCACCAACCGAGGTGCACTTCCACCAATGGTCTTTCCTGACCCTCACCACAGTGCCAAGCTCGGCTGCTCCTGTGACCCCCTCAATTTTCAACACCAGAACCATATAGGAGACTCTTACACGTTACAAGTCTGGCTTCTGGCTCGAGATGGAGGCTCAGGCCCTTTCTGGGTCACAGCTTCTGTGTGCTGACCTTGAAATATTCTCCCCAGAAGATTTCCCACAGTGATGCTGGTCTCTGTTACTTACAGCTGATTTTTCAGCCCAGCTAACCAGCATCAATTGCCCCAGTACCACAAAAGTTTCACTTCAGGTTCTGGTCTCTTGTTACTACAGCTGATTCTCAGCCCCAGCTGACCAGAACCACAGATTACACAGTCCTGATGATCTCTGCTTCCCTTTGAAACTTTCACAAGCCAGGCCTCCAATCTTCTACAACTCCTTCAGCAAAACTGCTCCAAGCTCCACAGCATGATCTTTAAGCATTCAATGATCTTCCCAGCCCAAAGTTCCCAAACCTTCCACAATCCTTCCCCAAAACACCAAGTCAGGTCTGTCACAGCAATACCCCACTCGTCTGGTACCAATTCGGTCGTAGTTTTGTCTTCCATTTCTGTGACAAAACACTCTGACCAACCCAACTTGGGGAGAAAGGGTTTATTCAGCTTACTCTCCCAGGTCACAGATCATCACTTAGGGAACTCAAGGCAGAACTCAGGCGCAGGAACCTGGAGGCAGGAGCTGAAGCACAGGCCATGGAGGAGTGATGTTCACGCTTGCTCCTGGTTGCTCTCGCTTGCTCTCTGGCTCGTGCCCAGCCTGCCTTCTTATACTATTACTGCTCAACAATCAAGACAATACACCATATATGGCCACAGGCCAATCCAATGGAGCAAATTCCCCAATTGAGGCTCCCTCAACCCAGGTGTGTCAAGTTGACACTAAAGCTATCCAGCACACCAGTTTTATAAGAGATTACCTCTATAACAGTCAGCTCTAATTTACAGTTAGAGAATGACTTCATTACCACCATGTTTTTCTTTGTTCTATGAACAAGAGGTAAGGAAGTCTCTCATATTAAAAACTGTGCAGCACCTAGAAGGTAAGGTTCATTAGGACCACTATAAACTTTGTTACACATATAGTCCAAGAGATGTTTGATGCCTGTAGCAGTCTAAGGCTTTCTTCCCTTTTAATGTTAAGATGGGTCAACTTCTCTGCGTGTATTTCTTGGTACAACCTACACGATGGAAGGCTGTATCTTTTCCTTTCTCAGCCATTGAGTTTGGCGTTTTGACCTGTGGGAACATACAAATCTTTTCCCATAGTTAGTTTTTAAGATTAAATTGAAAGTTTTTGACAAAAAGGTGTTAATATATAACTATATCAACCCTTTTTTTATTTTAGGTTTTTATTTTTTGACCCATGAGTCTCAAAAAGGTAGTTGTAGTACACATACCTATAGGTAGGAATCAAGTGTAAATTTCATTTAATTTATCCATGATGTTTTGGGTGACTGTATGTTGTTAATTTGGGAAGCAAACTTAATTCCTTAAGTTAAATTATCCTACAGGTAAAAGAGAATGTTACAAGATGATACTGTATAACACAAAAATTATAGAGAACATTTGTATATGTTAATCCCAAAGTTATTGTTATATAGATTTTAAGTAAAATACCATGTAATTTTAAATTAAATATAGATTAGTAGAATATAGATCTGTGTCCCTCTCCCTCCCCTCCCACCCCTCCTGATTCACCATTTCAGTCAGTTTTCTGATGCAGTCTTTCTGTCATTGTTCTTTTAATATGCATCCCTCTCCAAAAGAAATATTTACATCCGGGTTATTGATGCTAGCATCCACAGATGAGGGATACCATTTGTCGTTTGTTTTCTGGGACTGTGTTACTTCACTTAATATAATATATTCTAGTTCCATCCATTTACCTGCAAAGTTCATGATGTTGTCTTTCTTTACTGCTGCATAGAACTCCATTGTGTACATGTACCACATTTTCTCTATCCACTCATCAGTTGAAGGGCTGTGCATGACTTTCTTAAACTCTCTACTTGAACTGAATTGTATGAAATCTAAATGAATATAGACAAATATTTACATCATCTCAGTTAAATTAAGCACAAAACATTATGAAAATATTAAATAAACTTGGAGCTCTGGATGAGCTTGTATTTTATTATCATTGATATCATTTAGCAATAAACAAATTCTACTTCAGAATTAAGTGATTTTAGTGTTTTTATTTTCATCTTGATGACTGATTCAAATTGAAACAAAGGCTAGCTTGGCATTTAAAGTCCAGCAGCACATTAATCTCCAAGGGCTTCTTTGGATCTATGGGTATTGCTTTTAGTAAAGATAATGGCAAATAAGGGTTACAATAAAATTCTTAAGAATTTAAAATAAGTACAGAATAGTTTCTAAGCATCCAGAATAGTTACTAATTACTGTATTAGTCACTTTTCTGTTGCTGTGATAAAACCACCATGAGCAAGGGAATTTATAAAAGAAGAGTTTATTTGAGCTTATGATGGATGGTCCCAGGTGAATTAGAGTTCATCATGGTAAGGAGGCATGGTGGCAGGGGGTGCCAAAGCAGAAAGCCAAGGTTCATGTGTTCAAGCAGGCACAGAAAGCAGAGAAAGTGACTAGTGTTTGGCAAGGTTTTTTTTTTTTTTTTTTTTGGTCTTTTTTTTTTTTGAGACAGGGTCTCCCTGTAGCCCTAGCTGTCCTGGAACTCACTCTGTAGACCAGGCTGGCCTTGAACTCACAAAGATCCGCCTGCCTCTGCCTCCCAAGTGCTAGGATTAAAGGCGTGGCAAGGCTTTTTGAACCCTGTAAGCCAGTCCCCAGGGACAAGCTTCCTCTAACATGGCCATAACTTCTCAAGATCTCCCAAAACAGCACCACCAACTGGGGACAAAATGTCCAAATACTTGGAGCCTATGGCAGCCATTCTCATTCAAACCACCACATTCCATTCCCTAACCCCCACAGGCTCATTACCATATAAAACACAAAATGCATTTATCCCAACCTTAAAAGTCCTCATAGTCTTTACCAATCTTAATACTGTTAAAAAGTCTACAGTCCTCTGGGACTGTGTTACTTCACTCAGCATAATGGCTTTGTGCTCTATCCATTTACCTGCAAAGTTCATAATGCCATCTTTCTTTACTGCTGAATAGTACTCCGTTGTGTATATGTACCTCATTTTTGTCATCCACTCATCTGTTAAGGGGCATTTGGGTTGGTTCCAGCTCTTCGTTATTGTGAAGAGAGCTGCAATAAACATGGATGTGCATGTATCTTTGCGTTAGGATGAGTCTTTGGGGTATATACCCAGAAGTGGTATGACTGGGTCAGGTGGTAGGCTCATGGCTCATTCCGAGTCTTTTAAGGGTTCTCCACACTGCTTTCCACAGTGGTTGTACAAGTTCACATTCCCACCAGCAGTGGATGAGTGTTCCCCTTTCCCTACAACCTCTCCAGCATCTGTTGTCTTTTGTTTTCTTGATCTTACTTAGTTGTATTGGAGTGAGATGATATCTGAGAGTGGTTTTAATTTGCATTTCCTTAATTATTAATGATGTCAAAAGACAAACAGTGAATGGGTTTCCTCATTCGTGGATGCTAACACCAAATCCCCCAGATGAAAGACAAGCTGAATAACATTATTGTTATATTTCTGTTTATCTGAAAGCAACTATGTTGTTATAATATGAATCTCTCAATGTGTTCTAGAATCCACCCACTATTTTCAGACTATGTAATTACTGTATATGGGTGAAGAGTATGTATCCATATTTTAGAATAATATAAAATTAATGGAGTAAAACGTGAATTCCTAATCATAAAAAAGACTGAGAGAAAGATGCAGGACAGTTATGGCAGAATGCATGATCTGGGGTGAGGTGGGGGGAAGGGAAAGGGGAATATGCCTAAACTGAACTGAAAAATGATGTCTGAAATACACAAAAAGTCAATAAAAAAAAAGAAAGTCTACAGTCCAAAGACTTTTCTGAGACCCAGGCCAATCTCTTAACTGTAAGCTCCTGTAAAATCAAAAGACAAGTTACATACTCCCAACATACAGTGGAACTGAATACACATTCACATTCCAAAAGGGAGGAATAGAGGCATAATGAGGAAATAGAGGACCAAAACAAGACCGAAAACCAGCAGGGCAAACACCAAATCCAGTAGCTCCACGTGAGACCTCTGGAACTTTATTTCCAAAGGGCTTAGATGGCTCAGCTCTTCCAGCTTTGCATGTAACATGCATCCCTTTTTTGGGCTTGTACCACTCCCTGTGTGCAGCTCTCCTTGGCAAATATCTCACAGTCTGACATCTCAAATATCTTCTTGGGATCTCCACTGCCAACCAGGCTTCACCTTCACAGCTTTTTGCAATGGCCTATCAAGGGCATTTTTTTAAATGCAAGGGCACTCTTGTTGCACTCTGCCTGAACTCAGAGGATGAACTGATGACTCCTTCACTCTTGCATCTTTATAAATGCCTCTAAAGCCAGCATCATGTGAATGAAATTGCCAAGTTTGGCCGCAAGTTTGGGATGGACCTTGGCCTACTTCAACCACATTCAAAGCTTCTGTCTGCCCTGGACTTGTTGGAGCAGAAAATCCTTGCAGAGCTTTTCTTTCAAAAGTTGGAGGCTTAGTTGGGTATGATCTTGCCCTGAAGATACTCTTTCCATTGGTTACTTATAAATTATTGACTTGAAATACACCCATTAATATAGAAAATTTATCAGATGTCTGATTTTTTTTCCTTATACCTAGGAGATTTGTATTTACCAGAAAACTTTGGTGGGATGAGTCCAAGTGTGATTTCTTTTTTTTTTAATTTTTATTTTTTAACAATAAGTAATAAGTTACGAGTACAAGAATCCTTCATGTAGAACCAATTTGCAAGCAGCTATGCCCAAACCCACACAGCCCATGTCTCCGACCATCCAGCTGGTGGGGCTTTTATGTACAATCATGTTGATCAAATAAGTGTCCAGACTATGTTGCTGTAGTTTCACCATTCACCCCAATCGCAGCCCTTACATTCTACCACGCCCACTCTTCCACAGATTGTTCCCTAGGCTTAGAAAAGGGGTACTGGTGGACGAGAAGCAAAACAGTCTACTGTCTCTGGAGATGTCGTTCTGGACCTTGATCAGTTCTGGCTGTTTCCTTTCATGGGTTGACAGTTTGTCCAGGTATAACCTCTCAATCTTAGTAATGAAGCACAAGCAATTAGATATATAGGTATTTAAACCGTACTAATCATTATGGTAGGTTACTTTGGTATAGACACAGATGTTTGGATGGTATGCTAATCCATGAATTATATTTTTTCTGTAAAAGATGACATGGTCTTAGTGTGGTTTATAACTTCTCCTAACCACTAGAGGATGTAAGCTTGTGGCATCAGCCATGAATTATTCCTCCAAGGAGAGAGCTAATAGCCAATTAGATTTGGGATATACAGACATGTGGCTGCCACTGCTGCACAGTATTTTCAGGCAGGTGAGGTGTAGCTGATGCTGATGGAGGAGTCTTGCTTGACTCAAGGAGATCAATTTTTGCTTTATTGGTTTAATGGCCTTTGGTAACACTCTCTGGCATTCCAGAGTCCAATTCTACACTTGCAAATGTGGTCTCAATACATGTTCCCCATGCTTGCATCAGGTCTTCTACAGCAGGGCCTTACCACCTCTCTTCTTGCAGGTATCNAGATGTTATAAGCCACAGTAAGACCCTGTCATATTTAACAGGGGGGAAAATTGTAATTCATGGATTAACATATCCAAACATGTGTCTATGCTAAAGTAACCTACCATAACTATTAGTGCTGCTTAAATACCTATATATCTAATTGCTTGTTCTTCATTAGTAGGATCGAAAGGTTATTCCTGGACAAACTGTCAGCCCATGAAAGGAAACAGCCAGAATTGACCAGAGTCCAAGTCAACAGCTCCAGAGAGAGTGGACTGTTTTACCTCTCATCCACCTGTGCCCCTTTTCTAAGCCTAGGGAACAACCTGCGGAAGAGGGGGCGTGGTAGAATGTAAGGGCTGCGATTGGGGTGAATGGTGAAACTACAGCAATGTAGTCTGGACACTCATTTGATCAACTTGATTGAACAAACAACCTGTCACCCCCCACTGGATGGTGGGGCTGTAGGTGTTTGGGCACAACAGCCTGCAGATAGGTTTTGCATGAAGGATGCTTGTACTCATGGATTATCACTTATAGCTAAAAATGAAAAAAAAAAAACTGAGAGAAAGATGCAGGACAGTTATGGCAGAATGCATGATCTGGGATGGGGTGTGGGTGGGAGGGGGGGAGGGAAAGGGAAATAAGCCTGAACTGAATTGGAAAAAATGTATGAAATGCACAAAGCATCAATAAAAAACTAATTAAAAAAAAAAAAGAAAGCAATTATACCGGTTTTGTAGGAGATTACCTCTATAACAGTCGGCTCTAAGTTAAGGTTAGAGAATGACTTCATTACCATAATGTATTTCTTTGTTCTATGAAAAGGAGGTAAGAACGTCTCTCATATTAAGATTTCTCATCCCCTAGAAAGTAAGGTTCAAATAGGATCCACAGAGATGTTTGATGTCTGTAGCAGTCTGAGGCTTTTCTTCCTTTTAATGCATAGATGGGCCAACTTCTCTGCTGGTATTTCTTGGTACATACTGCACAATGCAAAGCTGTATCTTTTTTTTCTCAGCCATTAAGTCAGTGACATTTTGACCTGTGGGAACATACAAATCTTTTTCCATAGTTAGTTTTAAGATTTAAATTGAAAATTTGACAAAAAGGTTTAATATATAACTCTATCCCCCCTTTTTTATTTTAGGTTTTTATTTTTTGACCCATGAGTCTCAAAAAGGAAGTTGAGGTACACATACCTATAGGCAGGAATCAAGGTGTAAATTTCATTAAATTTACCTAAGCTGTTTTGGGTAACTGTATGTTGTTAATTTGGGAAGCAAACTTAATCCCTTAAGTTAAATTATCCTACAGGTAAAAGAGAATGTTGCAAGATGATATAGCATAACACAGAAATTATAGAGAACGTTTGTATATGTTAATCCCAAGGTTATTGTTATACAGATTTTAAGTAGAACAAATGTGGACAACAATTTATATTTCTACTTGAAACACCCGTATGTAAGTATTCAAACCATTGATGTACAGAAGCTTTTGAGTTTAATGAGGTCCCATTTGTCAATTGTTGATCTTTTCCTATGCCTATGTCTTGTAGTCTGCTACCAACCTTTTCTTCTATCGTCTTCACAGTTTTGGGTTTCATGTTGAGGTCTTTGATCCATCTGGAATTGACTTTTGTACAGGGCGAGAGGTAGGGGTTTAATTTCATTCTTCTACAGGTGGTGATCCAGTTTCGCCAACACCACTTACTGAAGATGCTGTCTTTCCTCCATTGTGTCTTCTTGGCCCCCTTGTCAAATATGAGGTGGCTGAAATGATATGTGCTCAGGTTTGGATCGTCAGTTTTGTTCCATTGGTCAACTGGTCTGTTTTTGTGCCAGTACAAAGCTGTTTTTATGATGATAGCCCTGTAGTATAGTTTGAAGTCTGGTATAGAGACACCCCCTGTATTGCTGTTTTCACTCAGGGTTGTTTTTACCAAGCCTATGAAGAAACTCTTGGGAATTTTAATTGGGATTGCATTAAATCTGTACAAGAGTTTGGGTAGAATGGACATTTTTACTATGTTTATTTTCCCAATCCATGAGCATGGGACGTCTTTCTATTTTCTGATATCTTCTTAAATTTCCTTCTTCAGGGGTTTAAAATTTTTGTTGTAGAGATCCTTGGTGTCTTTGGTTAGGTTTGTTCCTAGGTATTTTATTGTTTTTGAGTATATTGTGAGTGGGAAGGTCTCCTTTTTTCCTTCTTCAGTTGTTTGTCATTGGTGTAAGGAAAGGCTACTGATTTTTCTAGATTTATTTTGTATCCTGCCACTTTACTGAAACTCTTAATCATTTCTAGTAGCTTTCTAGTGGAGTTCTTAGCCTCCCTTAAGTAAACAATCATATCATCAGCAAAAAGGGATATCTTGACTTCCTCTTTTCCAATAAGAACTCCTTTAATTTCCTTTTCTTGCCTTATTACCATAGCAAGTGTTTCAATCACTATATTGAAAAGGAGTGGTGACAGGGGGCAGCCTTGCTGAGTTCCTACCTTTAAGGGAATGCTTCTGTCATTTCCCCATTTAGGATGATATTGGCTGTGGGTTTCCTGTATATGGCCTTGATTACATTGAGGAATGATCCCTCCAATCCAATTCCCTCTAGGACTTTAAGCATGAAGGGATGCTGTATTTTGTCAAAGACTTTTTCTGTGTCAATTGAGATGATTGTATGGTTTTTGTCTTTTAGTTGACTTTCGTATATTGAACCATCCCTGCATTTCTGGAATGAATCCAACTTGGTCATGGTGGATGATCTTATTGATGTGGATCTGTATGTGATTTGCAAGTATTTTATTTAGAATTTTTGCATCTGTGTTCATTAAGGACATGGGCCTATAGTTCTCCTTTTTGGTTGTATCTTTGCCTGGTTTTGGTAATAGAGTGATGCTGCCTTCATAGAAGGATTCTGGGAGAACTCCCTCCGTTTGTATCCTTCTAAACAACTTGAATTGTAATGGTTGTAAGTCTTTTTATAGACTATTCTATATTTTATAGAATTCTGCCATGAAACCATCTGGGCCTGGGCTTTTCTTGGTTGGGAGACTTCTTATTACATCTTCAATTTCTTCATATATTATTGGTCTATTTAAGATGTTGACCTTCATCGGGACTGAGGTAAAAAAAAAAAAAAAAGATGTTGATCTCTTCTTGGTTGAGCTTTGGTGATTCCCAGGATTTCAGATATTCATCCATTTCTTCTAGGTTTTCAAACTTAGTAGATTATAGGTTTTTTTAAATGTTCCCATATGATTTTCTGGATCTTTTCATTGTCTGTTGTGATGTTTCCCCTTTCATCACAGATTCTATTGATTTGGAGTTGTTCCTTCTTTCTTTTAGTTAACTGGGCTAGAGGTCTGTCTATCTTGTTTATTCTCTCAAAGAGCCAACTTTTGGATTCATTGATTTTTTTTGTATATTTTTTTTGTTTCTATTTCATTGATCTCTGCTTTGATTTTTGTTATTTCTTCTTGTCTGCTGCATTTAAGGTTCATTTGTTGTTCTCTCTCAAGTATTTTTAGCTGCAGTGTTAGATCATTCACTTGTGCTCTTTCTGTTTTTTTTTTTTGATGTAGGCACTTAGGGCTATAAACTTCCCTCTTAGAACTGTTTTTAAAGTGTCCCATAGGTTTTGCTGTGTTGTATTATCATTGTCATTCAATTCCAGGAATGTTTTTATTTCTTTCTTTATTTCTTCCTTGACCCATTCATTATTCAGGAGAGTATTGTTTAGTCTCCATATCTTCTTATAGGTTATAGGGTTCATCCTGGTGTTGATATTGAGTTTTATTGCACTGTGGTCTGATAGAATGCATGAGATTATTTCAATCTTTTTGTATTTATTGATTTTTTTCCTGTGTCCCAGTATATGGTCTATTTTGGAGAATGTTCCATCAGGTGCTGAGTAGAAAGTTTATTCTCTGGTGTTTGGGTGGAATATTTGATAGATGTCTGTGAGGTCCATTTGGTGTATTGTATCATTTAGTTCAGATGTCTCTCTGTTTATCGTTTGTCCTGTTGATCTGTCTAAAGGACTTAGTGGGGTATTGAAGTCCCCTAATATTAGCGTGCTAGGGTTAATCTGTGCCTTGAGATCCTGAAGAATTGTCTTTATAAAGTTTGGTGCACCAGCGTTTGGTGTGTATATATTCATGATTGTGAGATCTTCATCGCCAATTCTTCCTTTAATAAAGATGTAATGGCCCTTGGGCTGGAGAGATGGCCTAGTGGTGAAGAGCTCCGACTGCTCTTTCAGAGGATCTGGGTTCGATCCCCAGCACCAACATGGTGGCGAAGAACCACCTTTAACTCCAGTTCCAGGGGAATCTGAGACCCTCTTCTGACTTCCACAGCATTGCACGACACGAGTGCATAAACCTACATGCAGACATTACATTCATATACAAACAATATAAATAAAATTAAAAAATATAAAAAAAAAGTAATGACCCTCTTTGTCTCTTTTGATTTCTTTTGCTTTGAAGTCTTTTTTGTCTGATATTAAAATAGCAATACCTGCTTTCTTTTTTGTGCCATTTGCTTGGAATATTTTCTTCCATCCTTGTTTAAGTTGATGCCTATCCTTGAAATTGAGATGGGTTTCTTGTAGACAGCATATAGATGTTTTTTTTTTTCCTAACCCATTCTCCCAGTCTATGTCTTTTGATTGGAGAGTTTAGTCCATTAATATTTAAGGTTATAATTGAAAGATGGATGTTGCTTCCTTTCACTGTATTATCCATTTGGATTTTTAGTCTCCAATTCTACTCCTGCGGTTATGTTTTTATTAGTTTCTTTTCCTAGGTGCTTGGGGATAATTGCTCCTCTCTTTTGCCCTTTGAATTGCTTCAAGTATTTTCTGAAGAGTTGGTTTTCCAGCCATGTAGTCTATTATGTTGTTTATGACTTGGAAGATTTTTCTCTTTCCTTCAACTGTAATTGACATTTTTGCTGGGTATAGTATTCTGGGTTGTCATTCATAGTTCTTTAACACAGGAAATGCTTTGCTCCATGTTCTTCTTGCTTTCTTGGTTTGTGCTGAGAAGTCAGTTGTAATTCTGAATGGGTTTCCCTTTGTGTGTGACTTGTTTTTCTTTTGTAGCTTTCAGAATTTTGTCTTTGTTTTGGGCATCTAGCATTTATCTATGATATGGCGTGGGGATTTTCTTTTCTGATCTTGTCTATTTGGGGTCCTATGTGCTTCTTGTATTTGTATGGGTTTGTCTATTTTTAGTTTGGGGAAATTTTCACCTATTATTCTGTTAAAGATCTGATCAGTGCTATTCTCTTTAGATTCTTCTCCTTCCTCTATTCCTATGATGTGGATGTTTGATCTTTTCATAGTGTCCCATATTTCCAGGTTGTTCCACTTTTGTGTATTTCTAAATTTTTCATAATCCTTATTTGAGCTTTTTAATTGCTCTGTGTTATCTTCCAGGTCTGGTATTCTTTGTTATGCTTCCTCCATTCTATTTCTGAGGCTTTTTCCTTTCCTTTCTTCTTGATTGGATGAGTGTGCTATTTCCTTTTACATTTCATCCTGTGATTTCTTTAGTATTTCCATTTCCTTTTGAGCTTCTCGATCTCTTCTTGCTGCTCCTTAATTTGCTGGTTGGCTTCCTTTTCAGTGTTTCTACTTCCTTCCATAGTTTGTTTTTTTCTCCCTCTAGTTCTTTCTGGAGTTTGTCATTCTGTTCCTTTAGTTCTTTCCAAAATTTGTCATTGTATCCCTCTAGGTCCTTTATGAGTTTTTCATTCTCTCTCCTTAGTTCTCTGACTTCTTTATTTTCTTTAATTTCTCTGCAGAGGTCTGCAATTATTCCTCTAAGGTCTGTTTCTTGGGTCACCTCTAGGGGGATCCCACTGTAGCTATCTCCTGCAGGGTTGGTAGAGCTTGGTGTGGAATTATCCTGCACCTTTCCCGTGTTATTCCTTCGCCATGTCTCTGGCATGAGGGTTTCCCTTTTTTTTTTCTTCTTGTATTCCTATGCCAATCACAAATGTATTTTCCCTATGTTAGAGGCTGGTTTTGCTTGCCTCCTTCTGATGCTTTTTTTTTTCCTCCTCCTTGTTTATGGGGTATTGACTTGTCTAGGTTTCAGGCTTTCAATTTTGTTTATATATTGGTTATTGGAAGTCTAAGTCACTCTTCCCTTCCTGTTCTGAAGGTTCTCCAAAAAATCCACTTGGATACTCTCTCATCAATTCCAGTTGGGGGGGGGGGGCGTGAAATGCCTGACTTAACCTGTGCCCCCAATTTAAATTCAGTTCCTTGGAATAAACATTTATTTCTCTGCCCATCTATTATTTCTCTATCATCCATCTCCTATTACCCTCTCTCTCTACACCTGTCCGAGTTCTGTTATAAATGTTGGTACTGAGAATAGTCCTAAAAAGAGAGAGTGATATGTTTTACAAATTGGCTCTGAGTTTTCCAGAATTTATTCTGTAATCTCATTAGGTTGAAAGGCACTAATGACCCTTCTTTGAGTGTTCATAAAATTGCTGGTAGTCAGTGACATGATGTGATTACAGAGAAAATCAAAATTATATGTTTCTGCAAATCAAATATTCACAAAAAATAAGGTTCTGGATGACCATCCATTCAATAGCTTAGAACGTTTCCATCAAAGCAAGGAATCTAATCAGATCAGCTGGTTATTCCCAGTAGCAATGGGAAAAGTAGGAAGGGAAAAAAATGAGCTTAGAGGCCAAGTTCTCAGATTAGCTTCACATGAATCATCACAAGGCTCTTATATGTGCCCTAAAATAAGCCCTTACCTCCTGCTGGACTCAGCCCTCTGAAACAGGAAAATCAAGATGAAACCAACCCAGGGCTTCATTGTGTGAGTGGATGAATTAAATCAAATCTTTCACCTCACAGGATATCACTTGTTAAAGCAAAAGAATAGATTAAAAATGAAATTCTGAATATTAGAATAGAAAAATAGACCACAAGGAAGTGTACTGAATCCTAAACTCCGCTGTCATTTTTCACAGTGGAAGCAGAACTTCCATTCCTGTTCTGAGTATAATTTATCCCACTTCATCTTCCCCCAAACTGTAATAGGCTCATTTGACACTGTTTTCTTACGAAAGGCCATTTATTTATTAACATAACATACCAGCATCAAACCTTTTGGGTTTTAGACTCATGATTAGGTAGAATGGAATTCCCATCAAGTCCTCACATGTAAAGTACAAAGTGTCACCTGGCTAGAAGTATGCTTGTTATACACCCAATCAAAAACTACATGATTCTTCCAATTTATATGGATATAAACATGGTATAATGTGTGAAATAGATATTGAAAGTATGAGATTATGATGCCAGACACAGTTTAGATTAGGCCAGTTTTGTTGATATGGGTCCACAAATAAACATTCTAGATTTCCTGTTTTAGTTTGAGAAACTACAAAGTGCTTTACCAGTGTTTAGCTAGTTGCTTCAATCATATAACTGTCTGCACTATGGAAGGGTGAAATAACAGAGCAGTCTTTGTACACTATAGAGGAAGTATACAAAAACTTAGGGCAATCAGAATGATGGAATAGATTTATCATGTAAGAATTGCTTACCCAATTGTATAATATGTAGAGGTTGGGAACTACTAAGAAGCCATGGGGGTCAGGATCCATGAGAAGGGAGATAGAATGCTGAGATATAAAGAGGGAGAGGGGAATAATACAATCAGAAGGGTTAGATTGAGTGGAGAATGGGAGGATAGAAGAGGCAGAATGGGAAGGGCAACTAACATGTCAGGCCTTTTGAGAAAGTTATACAGAAACTCATTACTACAGACACTACTGAAAATATATACATATATAATCCAAAAGGAGTTTAAATGAAGTTACCCTATGATTGGGGATAATTCCTACCAGATATCCTAGGCTAGCAAATATATGCCCTAATCCCTGGGAGAACAAACATGGAGAAATCAAACTGGTACTGACTTGACAGCTGGCCTGGAAAGATATGCCCACTGGTACAGGGGTATGAATGTTAGTGGAGTAACCAAGCACCTACTGATTGGATGTAAGGCCTGCTTCACAAGATGGACTCCATACATGGCACTGCTATCAGGGGCAAGAACCTTTGTCTAGACAGGTGACAGGCTTAGGGTTGAACCTAATTCTACTATTCTACTAAATGGATCTAACATCAGACCCATAGATCAGTGCATCTCTCAACTCTCACTAGAGAAGCTTCTTCTTGAAGCAGATGATCTACAACTGGCCAATGTGCAGAGAATATGAGACTTAAATTAGGTATGTGTTACACCCTTCCCTCCTAAGGTTCAAGGGTCACTGTAAAAGATGTGGCAGGAGTGCAAGAGCCAGAGAAGTGGACAACAACAAAGAAGCAGTGTTTTCCAGACAGCTGAACAGGGGCACATATGAACTCACATCAGTGGTGACAGCATGCCAAGACGGACAGGCTCAAGTCAGACAAAATCCCAGCATAGATAGGTAGGAAGTTAGAAAAGAAGCTCCCAGTCTAGCTGAGGAACTATTGGCAACTGGAGAGGGAGAGCCAGTTCTTACAGGCTTTATTCTGTAGGTTGAATTGACCCACATCCAAGAGCATCCGGGGACACAAATTAGACTCAACAGGCCTTAAAAAGAATAACAGAAGACATGAAGTTGATAGGGAGAATAGTAAGCTCCATGGAGGGAGGAACAGGGGGGGAGGTGGAGATGAGGGAATGTAGCTGAATGTTGTCAAAATATACAGTATAGAATTCTCAGAAGTAAATAAAAATATTGACAGAAGAAAGAGTTCCTGGGACACCTACCTTTTACTGTAACTATGAGAAATTATTTGTGAGAACAGTTTGCACATTTCCTTGAAAAGTTCTGTAACTACTTTTGTTTTCAGGTCAGAAATGAGAATGAAAGCTACTGATAATGATAGGGGAATCCTAAATGCAATGGAGATAATTCCATAGAGACTCACAGGGCCACGTGGTGGCAGCCACCAAAGATGGGGTGAACACAGATTACAAAGCAGGCAGCAGGCACAGAGCCAAACCAGGAAACACAACTGGGCTTCACAGAAACCTGCTTTACTGGCTAAGTGATAATGGTACTACTGGAAAAGAGATACATAGACAGCCTGTTAGGTTATGATTCAATTTGCACAAGTAGAAAAGTTCTAGTACAAATAAACAGAAGATTGCATGAATACAGACTTGAATAGAATATCATAACCCTCATTCCCAGAATTGTCTATTTATGATTGTACTATCACTTGAATGGAGGGGAATTTGTTTACCTTTGAGGAGTCATTTTACCATTTGGCTAACAGTTTGTTCTGTGAGTTTTTCAGACAAATTTCCCTTTTACCAGGGTGGCAATGCTTTAAGCCCATCCAGGAAAATAACTGTACAGAAGATCATATTTATTTCTAGTTCCAGGAAACTGAAAATGTCATTGTGTTTCAGCAGTCAGAGTAGGGGACGATGGGCAGTTTAGCAGCTTATGGATGTATCCTTAGCTCAGGCTGATGTCAAAGACAGCTCAGTAAGTTCTGCACAACCCTGCAGTAATCTCTCCAGTTCCAGAGTATGTCAGTGGAATAGATGTATTCACCTACAGATGGAATTACTGTATTGCTTTCCTATCCTGCAGAGCAAGTGCTGCTATCGAGAAAGGCCAGGTGGAAGGCTCAAGAATTGCAACTTTCTAAGAAAATGGTAGGTCAGAATCAATATTACAGAATAAAGGACTTGAAATATGTAGGAGTGGTGATTTCCGTCACACCCCATCTAACTAGCTTATCTGTGCAGAAAACATATGTGTGTGCTTACATATGAGTTATGCTTAATTCTCACTCTAGAGCCTACTTGTATATATCTTTATCATTGATTTCTAGAATTAAAAATAAAGACACGTGGAGAGTAGCTAAACTGAAGCTGTTAGAATTAACTATTTTTGTTTATATGCTTTTTTCAACTTTTTCATCAATTTTTTTGCAAATTTTGTAATATTTTGTTCATATTTATAATGAGATGTAAAGGACACCATACTGAGAGGTACCACACAGAAGCTTCACTAAACCTGTTTTAGTGACAGTAAACCTGTTAGGCTATGGGAGTGGATCCAACCCTGAGGCCCCAGTGCTCTTCCTCCAGCAGCTCGTGGCTCTGGCCTGTGAGAGCTGTGGTGCTCAGGCCGTGCTGGGCACAGTTGTGATGGGTCACCTCTATCTACTGAATCTGACACAAGACATAGAATCAGAAAGGATTATTCTCAAGTATTAAGATTTACTGTTTGTCCTGTTGGGTTTTAGATTTACTTTTATTCTTTCCGGTTTCTCCATTTGGGTGTGGGAATGTCTGTTCTGTGCACTTCTACCTTTGGTTTGGGGAAGTATGTAGCTTCTTATTCATGGGCTCACAGCTGGATAGGAATTTTCCCTATGGGGGGGGGCTTTCAACCTCACCTGTATTGGATTAATATGATGTTTAAGTAAGTCTAAACATCACGTTTGTACTTTTGAATTGATGCTGAAATGAATTAGGACTTTGGGGGTCATTGTGATAAAACTAATAACATGTGTGTTTCTCTCTCTCTCTCTCTCTCTCTCTGCGTGTGTGTGTGTGTGTGTGTGTGTGTGTGTGTATCAGAAGAACATGAATTTCAATTGCTAAGGGAAGAATGCCAATATATTTCAAAATCCACACTTAAACTGGAGCTGGGTATATTGGCTCCCACATATAATCCCAACACTTGGGACATGGAAGCTAGATGATCTCCATGAGTTTGAGGTCAGCCTGGGCTACAAAATGAGATCCAGTTTTAAAAACTCCAAAATAAAAAAATGTGACCACCACTTTGATGGTATTAGGGAGTGGGGCCCATAGGAAGTGATTAACTCAAGAGGGAAAATCCTTATTCCTGGGATTGCTGCCTTTTGAATGGCCTGAGTAGGAAGGTTCATCCTTTGTCCCTTCGATCATGTGAGCACCTCAGTCTGTGTCCTCTAGTAGTGCATATGCTGTTTTGGAAGCAGAGTGCAAAACATAACCAAAAGAAGTTGGCTATAGTGATATAAAAATATATTGCTCAAGTCAGAAATTGCTATAAGAGATTAGAAGGTGATTGTGTATTGACACAGTGCTTACTCATCAGAAAATATGAAAGTCAAAAGAAAAAGACTAGTTAAACATCATAGCTCTAATTGAATCTTAAGTAAATGTTTACAGAATTGAAGGAAGAAACAGACAGTTCTAAGGAAGTAGCTGAAACTTTCAATATCCTTTCTCATCACTTTTAATAACAAGTAGAACCCTAGGATGTAAAAATCTAAGGAAGTAGAGGACTTAAAGGATGCCACAAAACATTTAGATATAATACACACATAGAAAGTTCTACACAACAGTAGAACACACATTCTTCTTGTATGCACACAACATTCTCTGTGATAGAACATTAGGTTACCAGACATCTTTTTCTTAGTACCAAGGTTTGAAATCAGGGCTTCAAGCATGGTAGGCAAGTACTATACTTCAACACCAAAATATATCTGTATCAATTTTAAAATATTTTATTATTTTTATTTTTGTGAATGGCCTGCATGTGTGTAAGTGCACCTATATCATGCAAAGCCTGTGGAGGTCAGAAGAAGGTATCAAATCCCCTGGAACAGGAGTTGTGGATGGTTGTTAGCTGCCATGTGGTGCTGGGAATCAAACCTGGGTCCTCTGCAAGAGCAGCCAGTGCTTTTAACTGCTAAGCCATCTCTCCAACCCCCTAAATCAATTTTAAAAGGTTGAAATTATGTAATGTACCTTTGTTAGTTACTATAGATTGAAACCAGAAATTAATGAGAGGACAAAAGGAACATTCATACATATATAGGGAATATCACATCCTTCAATCACCAACGGATGAAAGACAAACCTCTGAGTGAAACTAGAAAATCTAAGAAATGAATAAAAACAATCACAATTATGAACCCATGTTCAACACAAATGTCCCAGGTTAAGCTCATTGGGACATAAAACAACAGAACAGTCATTGTGCTGGTTAGTTTTTGTCTCCTTCTCACAAAGCAGTCACCTGAACAGCAGAAGAAATTTCAAAATCAGTATGAAACAGCTCAGCTCAATCATTAAATGAAATTGAGCACATTTTTCATAATAAAAATACTTAGTTGGTGAACCAAGATTAGGTTGGAGCTTCCATATCTTATTTTAAAAGTTATGAAAATCCTGTAATTCATAACGATGGTGAAATATCAATGGTGAAAGACTGAAAGGTTTCTCACTAAGATAAGAAATAAGATAAGCATCTATTTTTCCAATGTTATTCAGCATTATACTTATGTTAATTAGGGAAAAAATCACAGGAAAACAAATTAGAAGAGATAAAATTATTCCCACAGATCATATGATCTTGTATATAGAAAATCATTCAAACTCATGAGACAAATGAAAGTACACAGTGAAATTTCAGGGGACAGCATCAACAAACCTGAATCAAGAGCAATGAGCAGTGAGTGGTGGGGATGTACCTTTAATCCCAGCACTTGGGTGGCAGAGGCAGGCAGATCTCTGTAGCACTGAGGCCAGCTTGATCTCCACAGTGAGTTCCAGGCCAGCTGGGAGTACCAGGGAGCCCTGTCTTGAACACACACAGACAGACAGACAGACAGACAGACAGACAGACAGACACACACACACACACACACACACAAACAAACGGAAATAGTCTGTGTTCATATAGAACAGAAAGCAATACTGTAAAATGGCAATGTGAGCTAAATGAGGTAGAATCAATGCAATTACCATAAAAATTCTTATGTTCTTTTTGAGGGGGCGGGGGAACAGAACTTGGAAACATTAGATTCTAAATTCACATAAAGATCTCTCAAGGGCAAACAGCAATAAAAAGAAAAGTGTGCAAACTCACATTTTCTGCTATCAAAGCTAGTTAATCAAATAATGTGGCACTAATATAAGCATAGATATACAGACAGACTAATATAAGCGTAGATATACAGACAGACTAAAATCTAGAGCCCAGAAATACACCCATAAAACTTTGTCTAATTGATTTCTGACAAATATGCCAAGTCCACCGATCAGAAAGACCTCCATCACTGATCCCAACACAGTTGAAGATACACATGCAAAAATAAAGATGCTAACTTCCTCACACTATATGCAAAAATTGACTCCAAATACATCAATGACCTAAATATGAGGGTCTCCACTATAAAACCCTTAGAAGAAAACTTCTGAACTCCAGATATTATGTTAGGAAATTATCTGTAAATTGTATATATATTTATATAATAGTTATTGTCCAGAAATGCACAAGCAAAAATGGCATTTTAAAATTGACCATGTTTGAATATATATTCTTTCAATATATATATTAAATCGGTTTATCTATTACAGAAATGCAGACCCAGACAGCAACGAGGTACAATTTCAGGTCCACTAGAATAACAATGTTGGTTACAGAAATGTGAACAAATTAGGACCTTGATGATCTAGCAGAAATAGTGCAATTACTAGGGAAGGGCAGCTTTCTGCTTCCTCAAAAAGTGCAAAAAGAATGGTCATGGGATCCATACATTTAATTCCTGGTTGTACATCCCAAATAACCTAATTCAGAAACCCCTAAAATACTTGGATATGAATATTTGTAGCATCGTTATTTACAAAATTAACAGGTTCAACAACACCAATGTCCTCCACAAGATGAATGGATAGAAAGATATTCTGTAGACATAGATGAGGACATTATTCAGCTTTTAAAAGGGAATGAAATACTAAAATATACATATGAAGCAGATGAACTTCAAAAGCATTAGTTATATAAAAATATCCAATGCAAAATATTCCATATTGTATCATTTCATTTATGTGAAACCATTAGTGCAGTATTAGTAAGCATAGAAGTTGGAAAGCAGATTAGTGGTTGCTAGGAACCAGGGAAAAGGGTATGGCCACTTAACACAGGGTCTCTTTGTTGGGGAATTAATATGTCCATGAACTAGAGAGAAATAGCTAGTGGCTGTTAGTATTGTGAGAATATTAAATGTGCTGAATGATGTACTTTAAAAATGGTTAACGCTCCATCAGATCAATTTCTCCTTTAAAATATATGAAAACCCCACTATATCCCAGTTACTTAAAAAACTAATGAGAAGACACTGAAGTACTATTAGTCATGGACCAGTTAGACCACAGAAGCTGCCCAGTAAATTGAATGCAATGAGGAGGTTTAAAATAAAAGGATTGTTAAAGATGATGATTTTCCTTCTCATAAAAAAGGAAAGTGAATAATGCAGAAGGTAGAGGGAGGATACTTACGGCTGATGACAAACACCCATGGAGGCACAAATATGGACAGCAACTTCCCAGGGTTGAGCTCAAGGCCTTGCTGGAGAGTGTGTGGTGGAGTACAAGGGTGGTGGAGGTCATTGCTGAGGTCCTGTACTGAGGAGGTCCCAGGCAGTCTTCTGCAAAGGGGGAGGGGGAGTTCCCGTCCATGCTCCTCTGCTTGGAAGTGAAATGTGGGAGAAGCCATGCCTGGAGAAGCTTGCTGCCTGCTGCACTCTGCAGGAGTTTATCAAGAGGAGGACATGAAGCCAGGAAGAGAAGACCCTCCCTTCGGCCCTCCCACCCCACCCACATCACCAAATACTTGCAAAACTCAATATTGTACCAGCTAGCAATTCATTTTGTTTCTTTATTCAAGAAATAAAAGAAAAAGACAGCATATTGATAATTGGCACAAATTTATCACAATCAAATGAGTTCAGACAATTTTATTACACAAATTAGCTGACTGAGAAAATTCTGTTCATTCATTCGATTATTTCATTGTTATCCTGGTTTGTGATATTACTTCCAATTATCAGAGAGTTGGCAAGCTATATTCCTTAGGGGGGAAAAGTTATTTTCTAAATTTTCAGGCTAAACTATAACCTCCAATGAAAGATATTAAAGTGTTGTAATGAATTTTTAAAATATTTTATTAAGAATAAGGAACACTGAATGATAATGAAAGCCATAATTTACCATTCAGACACTCACATGCTGGTCCTTACTTTTCAATAGAGCTTACACAAGAAACCAGCTCAAGAAGAAAACTGGCTCTCTAGGCGAGTACACTCAAATAAAACTCTGATGATTAAAATAAAACTAGCCATATTCTGAACAAGCAGTGTAACCATGGCATTAACTATTATGGGAACAACAAATGATACAATTACAGCATCCCTTTTAAAAGATGATTACTTTTTCTATCATTTTCTTAGAGCAAAGAATAATATGTTAGAAATACATTATTACACTAGAACATTTATAAAGGTTATTTTATGGGATAAAAATTCTGTCTCAACTTTGACATTTGATTTTGAAAAATGGGCTTCACTTCGAATTTCTAGAGCAGCAGGAGACCATTATCCCATGACGACACTTCATCACGTTGACATTATCTGTTAATTATCTTTGCCTCCACTAATTTTGTGCCTGGGATGATGGATATGCTGGTTCTTACCAGTTATATGCCTGCTCTTTCTTTTTTCACAGATGAGTCTGAAAAGGATTCAAACCTTAATTAAAAGTGAAACTGCAGAAAAGCTTAAACTTTAGAAAGATTTCTAGAGATACTGTGATCATGCACAGTGATTCTAAATAACTCACCTCAGATATGCCTAGAGCATGTGAGAGGGTCAGAAGCCCCTCTCTTCACCACATTCCTCTTTTCAAACAACTTCCGAGTAAGTTTTGAATAAGTTTCTTATCTTATCTCATGAATGCACTCCACACACATTAAGAAGCACTAAATAATAAAAAAAGGAAATCTAACCATTGGGAGGGAGAATAAGGGGATCACATGAAAAATAGAAAATAAGTATGATGGCTCCTTTCCACAAAAAATGATAACCTTGTTAACAAGATGTGGGTTTTTTTGTCTTTTTTTTTTGGAATTGGGTCTCCCTATAGCCCCAGCTGGCCTGGAGCTCACTCTGTAGAGCACGATGGCCTTGAACTCACAGAGATCCACCTGCCTCTGCCTCCCAAGTGCTGCGATTAAAGGCATGCACCAACATGTCCGGCTTAAAGATGATTCTTAGCAGCCATGTGGGTGCTGGGTCCTCTGCAAGAGCAGTCGGTGTTCTTAACTGCTGAGCTATCTCTCCAACCCCCTTTTTTGTCATTTTTTATGCAATATAATTTGATGGTATTAGATCCCCTTCCCTATCTGTACTTCCCTTTATTGCTCCCACCCAATTTCATGTACATTATATATATATTATCCCTGAATAGGACAGATATATCAAACAAGGCTCTGGGATCATTGTGGAAGAAAGGGAAGAAGAGCCAGAGGTAGTGGAGGACTCATATGAGAATACTTCATATACCTATACTCTATGAACTTTGAAAACCTAAGAGAAATGGATGATTGTCTGAAACCCTGGGAATCAACAAAATGTAACCAAGAAGAGACTGACAGATCAAACAGACCCATAATATTTGAGGAAATTGAAAATGTAATAGGGAACCTCCCAACCAAAAAACGCCCAGGCCCAGATGCATTCACAGCAGATATTCATCCATTTCTCTTAGGTTTTCAAACAGTAGAGTATAGATTTTTGAAGTATTCTCATAAGATTGTCTGGATCTTTTCTTTGTCTGTTGTGATGTTTCCCTTTTCATCATGAATACTATTGATTTGGAGTTTTTCTTTGTTTTGGTGAACTGGTCTATCTTGTTTACCCTTTCAAAGAACCAGCTTTTGGATTCATTGACTCTTTGTATTGTTTTCTTTTTTGTTTCTATTTCATTGATTTCTGCTCTGATTTTTGTTGTTTTTTCCTATCTCTTGGGTTTAGGGTTCATTTGTTGTTGTCTCTCAAGTGTTTTTAGCTCCAGTTTTAAATAGTTTATTTGTTCCCTTTCTGTTTTTTTTTTTTTTTAATGTGGGCACTTTGGGGTATAAATTTCCCTCTTAGGACTGCTTTTAAAGTATCCCACAGGTTTTGTTGTGTTGTATTGTCTTTTTTGTTTAGTTCCAGAAATGCTTTTATTTCTTTCCTTATTTCTTCCTTGACTTTCATTATTCAGGAGTATGTGTTGTTTAGTCTCCATGTGTTCTTGTAGATAGTAAGGCTTGTTCTGGTGCTAATATTGAGCTTTATTGCACTGTGGTCTGATAGAATGCATGAAATTATTTCAGTCTTTTTGTATTTGTTGAAGTTTCTTTTGCGTCCCAGTATGTGGTCGATTTTTGAGAATGTTCCCTGGGGTGCTGAGTATAAAGTATGTTCTCTGGGTTGCTTCCAGCTCTTTGCTATTGTAAAGAGTGCTGCAATAACATAGATGTGCATGTATCTCTGTGGTAATGAGTCTTGTGGGTACATACCCAGGAGTGGTATGACTGAATCAGATGGTAGGCTCATTTTAAGTCTGTTAAAGTGTTCACCACACTTTTTTCTTAGTTGCTGAATTTTTTTTTTCTTTTTGGTCTTTTTGAGACAGGGTCTCCCTTTCTTCCCAGCTAGCCTGGAACTCGCTATGTAGCCCAGGCTGCTCTTGAACTCACAGTGATCCATCTGCTTCTCACTCCCAAATGCAAGGATTAAAGGCATGTGCCACAAAGCCTGGTTTTCAGTTACTTTCAGTTTTTGCCACATAGAATAATGCCTACCAAAGGAAAAACATTAAAACGTTTCCCCAGTTTTGAAGGAACTGTAACCCTACTGCATGTAAGTTTTCCTTATTAGAGGGTAATTCTACTGACTGAAGATTCCCAGAGTTATAAATCAAAGTTGATTGAGGTGGCCATTATCATCACGGGATAGAGTTCAGCACAGCCATAGCAACTCTATTTCTGCGGCCAGATGTGCCTCTCATAATAATTTGCTAGGAAATCTCAGAATGCTCCTGTCCAGTATTCACTGAAGGATGAATATTGCTGGTAATTAGTACGGTCAAGGAGAGAACAGACACATATGTGCTAGCAGAGAATTTTGAGAGTAAGATAATGACATGGAAGATAGATGAATTTATTCCATTTTTAGGACAATTCAAACATATTGTTTGAGAATTTCCTTGATTTGTTTTTTTTTTTTAATTTTCATTTTTTATTGATGCTTTGTGTATTTCATACATCATTTTCCAATTCAGTTCAGGCATATTTCCCTTTCCCTTCCCCCCACCCCACTCCACCCCATCCCAGATCATGCATTCTGCCATAACTTTCCTGCATCTTTCTCTCAGTTTTTTTCCATTTTTTAGCATTAAGTAATAATTTATGAGTACAAGCATCCTTCATGTAAAACCAATTTGCAAGCAGTTGTGCCCAAACCCACACAGCCCATGGGTCCCACCATCCAGCAAGGGGGCTTGTATGTTCAATCAAGTGGATCAAATGAGTGTCCAGACTATATTGCTGTAGTTTCACCATTCACCCCTATCGCAGCCCTTACATTCTACCACACCCGCTCTTCCGCAGATTGTTCCCTAGGCTTAGAAAAGGGGCATAGGTGGATGAGAAGCAAAACAGTCTACTTTCTCTAGAGCTGTTGTTTTGGTTTCTGGTCAATTCTGGCTGTTTCCTTTCATGGACTGACAGTTTGTCCAGGAATAACCTTTCAATCCTACTAATGAAGCACAAGCAATTAGATAAATAGGTATCTAAACAGTACTAATTGTTATGGTAGGTTACTTTGGTATAGACACACATATTTTGATGGTATGTTAATCCATGAGTTACATTTTTTTCTGTTAGATATGACAGGGTCTTATTGTGGCTTATAACATCTCCTAACCATTAGAGGATGTAAGCTTGTGGCATCAGCCGTGGCTTATTCCTCCAAGGAGAGAGCTAATAGCCAATTAGATTTGGGATATACAGGCATATGGCTGCCACTGCTGCACAGTATTTCCAGGCAGGTGAGGTGTAGCTGGTGTTGACGGAGGAGTCTTTCTTGACTCAAGGAGACCTATATTTGCTTTATTGGTTTAGTAGCCTTTGGTAGCACTCTCTGGTATTCCAGAGACCATCTGTACACTTGCAAGTGTGGTCTCAATACATCTTTCTCATGTTTACATCAGGTCTTTGACAGCAGGGCTTTATTGCTTTTCTTCTTGCAGATATCCCAGTTTAGAGGCAAGGAGCCTTTACCTTTTGTGGGGGCTTGGATCCCCTGGCCAACATCTCCTTGGTAGAATAATCCATTGCTGATGTCAGAGCTCTTGTATTAATATATTTTGCTTAAGTGCATAGCTTAAGGAGACTTTAGTATTATATTTGGTTCTGAATAGCGAATAATCCTTTTCACAGTCCCTATGTCTATTAGCCAATTAAAGAAGGCAGTTTTACTGGTTTTATAACAATTGGCTCCAATTTACAGTTGGAGAATGACCTCATCATCATCATATTTCTCCTTGTTCTATGGGGGGGAGGTAAGAAAGTCTCTTGTATTAAAACCTTTGAGGCACCTAGAAGGTAAGTTTCATTAGGACTCATTATAAATAGTTGTTACAAGTAGGATCCACAGAGGGGTTTGATGTTTGCAGCAATCCGAGGCCTTTCTTCCTTTCAATGTTCAGATGGGCCAACCTTTCTGCTGGCACTTTCTGGTACATCCTACTCAATGCAAAGCCATATCTTTCATTTCTCAGCCATTAAGCTGGTGACATTTTGACCTGTTGGAACATACAAATCTTTTCCCATAGTTAGTTTTAAGATTTGAATTGCTTTTTTTGCGGTTCTTAGCCTCAGCCTTTAATGGCTGCACTATCCCCACAGCCCATTCCCCACTTTCTTTTTGGTAACATTTGCTTGCAATACTTTCTTCCTTCCCTTCACCTTAAGTTGGTGCCTATCCTTGAAATTGAGATGGGTTTCTTATAGACAGCATATAGATGGATTTTGTTTCCTAATCCATTCTCCCAGTCTATGCCTTTTGATTGGGGAGTTTAGCCCATTAATATTTAGGGTTATAATTGAAAGATGGATGATGCTTCCTTTCACTTTATTATCCATTTGGACTTCTAGCCTCTGATTTTCCTCGTACGGTTATATTTTTATTAGTTTCTCTTCCTAGGTGTTTGAGGATATTTGCTCCTCTCTCCTGCCTTTTGAATTGCTTCAAGTATTTTATGAAGAGTTGGTTTTCTGGACATATATTCTGTCATCTTGTTTATGTCATGGAAGATTTTTCTCTCTCCTTCCACTATAATGGACATTTTTGCTGGGTAAAGTATTCTGGGTTGGCATCCATAGTCCTTTAACACTGGGAATGCTTTGCTCCATGCACTTCTTGCTTTCATGGTTTGTGCGGAGAAGTCAGTTGTAATTCTGATGGGTTTCCCTTTGTATGTGACTTGTTTTTCTTTTGTAGCCTTCAGGATTTTTTTCTTTGTTTTGTGCATCTAGCATTTTAACTATGATATGGTGTGGGGAGTTTCTCTTCTGATCTTGTCTATTTGGAGTTCTATGTGCTTCTTGTATTTGTATGGGTTTGTCTATTTTTAGTTTGGGAAAATTTTCACCTATTATTCTGTTGAAGATCTGATCAATACTGTTCTCTTGAGATTCTTCTCCTTCCTCTATTCCTATGATGTGGAGGTTTGATCTTTTCATAGTGTCCCATATTTCCTGGTTGTTCCACTTTTGTGTATTTTTAAATTTTTCATAATCTTTATTTGAGCTTTTTAATTGCTCTGTGTTATCTTCCAGATCTGATATTCTTTGTTCTGCTTCCTCCATTCTACTTCTGAGGCTTTTTCCTTTCCTTTCTTCTTGATTGAATGTGTGTTCTAATTCCTTTTTCATTTCATCCTGTGTTTTCTTAGTATTTATTTCCCTTTTTGAGCTTCTACAATCTCTTCTTGGTGCTCCTTCGTTGGTTGGCTTCCTTTTTCAGTGTTTTCTACTTCCTTTTGGGAATTTGTTTTTTCTCTTCCCTCTAGTTCTTTTGGGAGTTGTCAATCTGTTCCTTTAGTTGCTTTCTGAATGTTTGTCATTGTATCCCTCTAGGTCCTTTTTGAGTTTTCATTCTCTCTCTTTAGTTCTCTGAATTCTTTTTATTTTCTTTAATTTCTCTGCTAGGTCTGCAATTATCCTCCAAGATCTGTCCTTGCGGGGCACCTCCAAGGGGATTCCCATTGTAGCTATCTTCCTCCAGGTTTGGTAAGAATAAAGAGCCTGTTGCGGATTATCCTGTACCTTTCCCATATTGTCTCTTTTTCTGTCCCTGGCATATGGTTTTCCCTTTTGTGGTTCAAATCACAAAAGTCTTTTCACTATGTTACAGGATGGTTTTGCTTGCTCCTTCCGATGCTATTTTTTTCCCTTTCCTCCTCCTTGTTTATGGAGTATTGACTTGTCTAGGTTTCAGGCTTTCAATTTTGTCTGTATATTGGATATTGGAAGCCTAAGTCACTCTTCTCTTCCTGTTCTGAAGGTTCTCCAAAAAAATAGGCCACTTGGATACTTTCTCACCAATTCCTTTTGGTGGCGGCAGGGGTGGGTGGGGTGGGGTGGGGGGTATGCCTGACCTAGCCCGTGCCCTGGTACCTGCCTGAGCAACTTCTGGGTTCCAACAAAGTCAGAGGCACCAAACCCAACCCTGACCAGCTGCAAAGTCAAGCCCAGGTGCCCCCGCCCACAGAAGGGCTCAGAGCTGCGACTCTCTTGGGAGCAGCCCAAGAGACACTCTCCCTGATTTGTTTTTAATCAGTTCCACTGCTACCTTTCCCTTCTAATTCTTCCCATGCTCTACATCGTTTACCTCCCAATTCCACGTGCACGAGTTTTGTATGCTCACTGAATCCACTAGTGGTGCCATTATGTGCATGAGTACAGGGCCAAGACTGTTGATTACTTTTCTTCTCAAAAACTGTGCATAGTATCTTCAAAGCATTGTGAAAGCTAGCCAGCAGGGACGGAGCTTCATGGTCAGTACTAGCTTGATTTCTCCATGATTTAGGATACAAGTACATGGTATTTTCACCAATAGGGTCTTACCATCAAATATTAGTGTGTAGCCAATAGCAAAGGCAGTAGCCTGTGGTCTTTTGGTGGTCTACAAGAACTCACTGTCCAACAAAGTGAAGGGAGGGAGATAATCTGTATCTCAAAGTGGGCTTTTCTTTTCATTCAAGCCTTGTCTATGCTAGGATTTTGACTGATTTCAGCTTAGACAGGACTTGCACATGGTGTCACCATTGCTGTGAGTTCATATGAGTAAATGAGCAGATATCTGGAAGATTCTATTTCCTTGTGGCTGTTCACCCTCTTTGGCCCTTACCATCATTCCAGCTCCTCTTCTGTAATGATCACTGAGCCTTGGGAGGCATAGATTTGAAATAGCTGTCCTATTCAAGGACCAATATTCTGTGGCCCCTTGTTCTCTGCATATTGACTAATTGTGGGTTTCTGTATTAATCTGCTACATAAAGGAACTTTGGCAGTGAGAGTTAAGAGATGAATTTATCGGAAGTGTAGAGGTTGCATTGAAGATGCATCACTTAGGGTTAAGTGTCTCATAGACACTTATTTTCTGCATTTGACCAGTTCTGGAATTCTGTAATAGTCTCTCATCTGTTTTGAAAGGAAGCTTCTTTGATGAGGATGAAAGGTATACTTGTCTGTGAATATGAGGATGCATATTTAGAGTAAAGAAATTATGTTGATCCAGAGATGTGACCAAAGTATTTTTTTTTTCTAGAATCTACTACTTCTCTGGCCATATGTATTTGGCTATGTTTACAGTACCATGGGTTCCCTCCCATTGAGTGGGCTTTAATTCCAAGGAAAAGAAAAGTTCTACAACTGCACCAATATTGATTTGCTGGAGCAGTCATCGTTTATTAGGCTTCACAGCTGGGGAGGACCATTGATTGATCTTCTCCCTTGCCTGCTGGTAGAGTATCCTCTGATTCCATGAGAGCTAATGTTCAGGGAGGAGGCTTCCTGGTCAGTTCCATCTTGGTTGCTCCATGTTCTGTATCCCAGGTAATTCTCTATTATGTCATATTGATAATTACCACAACCATCACACTTTGTTAGGAATCCAAAATAATATCTTCATTTTTATTTCCTATTTTCTTACTTTTACACACACACACACACACACACACACACATTAAGTGAGGGCTAGTCTGACAGAATCACTGAAGTATCAATATTACTTAAGGATGTAAATAATTGTGATCTTTGAAATTGTGATCTGTATTTCCCACAGGCTTTTGTAATTGTCCATGAGTAATTGTCCATAAGTCTAGAGAATCTGAGTCAACTTTCAAAGCTAAATGTGGCAGAGGGCTGCGGTTCCAGTGGGTGGGGTGGTGCTGATTTTGCACAGGGCTTGGTACACAGGCTGTATATATATTCTAATTAAATAGTCTTTTAGACAGGGTAATACTATATAGATGTGGTTGCCCTGAAACTTGCTCTGTAGACAATGCTGACCTCCAATCACAGAGACCTGCCTGTGTTTGCCTCCTGAGTACTGAGTTTAAAGACTTGCATTGATTAATTAAATAAATTTTTGTTGTTGTGTGGTTGAGCTAGCATAGCTATGAGAGGAAGTAAGAAGAATGCTTGGAAAGAAGTCTATTCTATTCACAGGTGTCAGACAGGAGACTAGAGCACACTTGCATGGTCAATAAGAAGGAATCAAGTTTGACCAAAGGCAGAAAACAAGGGCAAGGAGAAGGTCTGGGCTGGAGCCATATTGGGATTTCTCTGGGAAATATAAGGGAAGGCAGAACAAATAGTTTGGCTTTTTCATGGAGGCTTTGACAGTGATGTTCATTTCTACTCTCTCTGACTCTATGATGATCCAGCACTGTATAAACATTGGCTCTGTGTATAATGCATAAGTGTGTAAAGGAGGCTTTCAATTTGGGCTTGATTGGTTTCTATAGAAGAGAAGCTGCTGACTCTTATTTCCATAAGCTGACTAACCCAAGCAGGGAAAGTATCCTTGGATCAGCAAGGTTTTTAAAATGCCAGGAATCTAAGTAAGCATACCCAAAGAGATAATTGTATATCCATGTTTACTGCTGCACTTGTTCATAAAAATCAGGTAATGGAATCAGCCTATCCATATATAAATGGATGGATGGTAAAATAATGTGTCAAGTATGTACACAATGGAGTTTTAGTCAGTCATAAAGAATTAAATCATTATCTCATTTTCAGGAAAATGGACGGAATGGGACATAAGCAGACTCAGAATGACAAACAAATGTTGTATGTTTTCTTTCTGAGGAGTCATCCATTTATTTATAGATCTATTATCTATGTATCTATCTACCTATCATCTATGTGTGTATGTACATATCTATGTCATCTGTCTGTCTATCTGACTATATTTATCACCTACATATTCTCCTACATATCTACCCCTGGCACAAGAGACAAATGGGAATTATGTTGGGAAAGGAAAAAAAATAAAGGAAGGAGGTAAGAGGAGAGAGCAGAGCAATTAAGTGAAGAAAAAGACATGTTTTCTCTTATATGAATCCAGTTTAACAATACACATGGCAAGAAAGCAAAAGTGAAGCTATCTGGGAGAGAAAGGATATTATGGGAAAGAAGAGGGGTACCCAGGATGGTAATGGGGTATGTGTAGAAAATACCAAAATGTCCATTATTTTGTATACTAACTAAAAACTAAATAAAAATACTAAAGTATCTTAAAATAAGTAAACAATTTTCTTAAAATGATTATTAACATTTTAATTTAATAACATAAAATACGACAATGAATTGCATCAGCAAATCAGGAAACTGAAATATAAAGGAAGCATTTAATGACAATTGATAATTGATATGTAAAAATGCTTATCCAAGGAAGAAGGTTCTATAAATACCATAATAAGCCACAGATAGATTAGTATTGTAACAGGAGATTTAATTTTGTAGACAAATGGATCAATGAAATCCTAGTAAGAAGCCCTTAAGTTAATGATTTTTTTTAATTAAATTGTCCTTTTATCATATTCTGTATTACTTGGAATCATTTTTGTAACATTTTTCCTTAAAAAAAATTCATGTTGTTCCTTTACTTATAGCATTCAAATAAACTCAGAAAACCAAGTGATTTAAAATGAGCAATTTGGAGCAAAGAAAAAATAAATTATGTAAGTGTGCATGCATACAGAAATTATACAAACACAAGAGGTATACAGAATTCCAAATAGACATGACCATAGAAGAGACCACAAAACATCATAGTCATGGTGTCAAAATGCACACACAAAAGGAAAGAAACAAACCTAAAGCAGTATTAGAAAACATCAACTTACATGCCAATGCAGAAATATGAGTTACCCCAGACTTTTCATCAGCAAGAATTACCCAACACTTCATCAGTAACTATAAAAGCCAGAAAAGCATAGGATGAAACACTTCAAGTTCTGAAAGTAAATAATTATGAACCCAAAATATCTGAAAGCATGGAAAATTTGTTGGGGAAATAAGGATACTTCCAAATAAACAAATATTAAGGCAATTTCTGACAATAAAGCCAGCAGTGAAGAAAACTCTTAAAGGAAGAAAAAAAGATAGCCTCCTCCATATGAATACCTGAAAATGTCCACTCCATGAAAAGAACAGGTTAACAAACTGGACCAGGGAAGGAAAAACCCATGCCAAAGATAGCCACTCAGCAAAATGATCCAGAAGGAAAAGAAATACAATACAAACAATTCAGCAAAACACATCATCATCACACAAATTCATAAGAACTAACAAACCACATTCTGTAATAACCTTAATTGTAAATAGTCGCAACTCATCACTAAAAGATGTAAACCTAATGGACTGGATTAAAAAATAAGAATCAAGTATATGACATCATGAAGAAACACATTTAGGCAGCAAAGACATAAAAAACCCTCAACCTTAAAGGAGTCAAAACACACTACCAAGCAAATGGGAAATGTAAACAAGTAGGCATATATAGCCTTATATCAGATAAAGTAAACTTCATACCAATGGTAGTTAGAAGAGATGACACTAATTGTTAATAAAGGGAACAATTCATAAAGAAGGTATAAAAATAATAAACACACACCAAATTTTATTAACCAAATACTAAAAACAGAAAAGGCCATATAAGTCCACGTAGAATAACAGTGAATGATGTCAACACCACAGTCTCATTTTTACACAGATTTTCCAAATTAAAAACAAGTAAACAAATATTAGACCTAAATTCATTATGGATCAACTTGATTTGACTGACATACATGACATGTTCCACCTAACAGAGAATATGCTGTTTTTATTCAGCCACACACAGACCTTTTCCAAAATTGATCATACTATAGGACAAAAGGAAAGTGTCAATAAATACCAAAAGAGCTGAGTTAATTCCTTCCATCTTATCAGATTACAAGGGGATAATGTAGAAATGAACAAGAGAAATCACAGAAGCCACAACAGTACTTGGAGATAAACATACATTTTTTAATGAAAAATGAGTCATCCAAGAAATTAGAAATGAAGTTAAAAATTCATAGTAACAAATGATAATGTGAAAACAACCTATCAGAATTTCTTGGACACAAACAAGTCAGTCTTAAGGGAAAATTAACAGCACTCATATTAAAAGATGGAGAGATAGAAAATAAACAACAAAATGATGCATTATAAGGCTTCAAAAAAACAACAAGCAGCCAATCCCAATTCTCAGAGATGTCAAGAAATAATAAAAATTAGTGAATAAATTAATGAAATGGAAACTAAATGAACAATACATAGAATTAACCAAATAGCTGGTTCTTTGAAAAACAAACAGGAATGGCATGTCCTTTGTCAATCTTACAAAAATTAAAAGAGAGAAGAAACAGAAGTAGAGATTAAAAGGGTGTCAGTATAACAGACTCCAATGATGTACAGAGCCATATTAGAGATTACTTTGCAAAACTCTACTCTAAAAATCTGGAAAAAACAGAATTTTAAATGTATATCATTCCCCCAAACCAAAATACATAAAAAATAAAGAAATTTATCATAATTAATGAGCTTGAAGCTGTAATTGAATTCTTCCTTTAAAGAAAAGCCCAGGGTTGGATAGCTTTAGAGATGAATTCTATCAAACTTTCAGGGACAGTCTCAAACCGATACTTTTTCCACAAAAGAAAAAGGAACATTATCATATTCATTCTACTAATCCAGTGTTATTCTTATCCCCAAATAGGTAAAGATAAAAGAAAGAAAAGTACATACCAATTTTTTGATGGACCTAGATGCCAAAATTCTCAACAAAACACTTGGAAAACCAAGTCATAAATATATTAAAAAGATTATACATTTATTACCAAGTGGGCTTCATCCAAGAAAGGCAAGGTTAGTTCAACATATGTAAATCAGTAAGTGTAATATACAATATAAATACACTAAATGATAGAAAAAACATTATTATTTTTAAAAATTTTTATTTATTTTGTATGTGTATGAATGTACTGTATGCATGTAGGCTATAGGGGTCTTTTGTTTTTTCAAATGAAATTGAAGATTTTTTTCCCCCAAGCCTGTGAAGAAGCTCTTAGGGATTTTGATTGGGATTGCATTAAATCTGTACACGAGTTTGGGTAGAATGGACATTTTTACTATATTTATTTTCCCAATCTATGAGCATGGGAGATTTGTCCGTCTTCTGATGTCTTCCTCAATTTCCTTCTTCAGGGGTTTAAAATTTTAGTTGTAGAGATCTTTGGTGGCTTTGGTTAGGTTTGTTCCTGGGTATTTTATTGTTTTTGAGGCTATTGTGAGTGGGAAGGTCTTGTATTCCTTCTTCAGTTGCTTTTTGTTCGTGTAAAGAAAGACTACTGATTTTTTTAGATTTATTTTGTATCCTGCCACTTTACTGAAGTACTTAATCATTTCTAGGAGTTTTTTGGTGGAGTTCTTAGCATCCCTTAGGTAGACAATCATATCATCAGCAAAAAGGGATAGCTTGACTTCCTCTTTTCCAATTAGAACTCCTTTAATTTCCTTTTCTTGCCTTATTGCCCTAGCAAGGTTTTCAAGCACTATATTGAAAAGGAGTGGTGACAGGGGGCAGCCTTGCTGAGTTCCTACCTTTAAGGGGAATGCTTCCGTTGTTTCGCCATTTAGGATGATATTGGCTGTGGGTTTCCTGTATATGGCTTTGATTACATTGAGGAATGATCCCTCCAGTCCAATTCCCTCTAGCACTTTAAACATGAAGGGATGCTGGATTTTGTCAAAGGCTTTTTCTTCATCAGTTGAGATGATGGTGTGATTTTTGTCTTTCAGTCCATTTATATGCTTGATGATATTTATTGATTTTCGTATGTTGAAACATCCCTGCATCTCTGGTATGAATCCAACTTGGTCATGATGGATGATCTTCTTGATGTGGGTCTGTATGCGATTTGCCAGTGTCCTGTTTAGAATTTTGGCGTCTGTGTTCATTGGGGAGATGGGTCTATAGTTCTCCTTTTTGATTGTATCTTCACCTGATTTTGGTAATTGCATGATGCTGGCTTCATAGAAGGAATCTGGGAGAACTCCTTCCGTTTGTATCCTTCTAAACAACTTGAGTAGTAATGGTTGTAAGTCTTTTTGAAATATTTTATGTAATTCTGCCATGAAACCATCTGGGCCTGGGCATTTTTTGGTTGGGAGGCTACTTTTTACATCTTCAATTTCTTATGTATTATTGGTCTATTTAGGCTGTTGATCTCTTCTTGGTTGAGCTTTGGTGATTCCCAGGATTTCAGATATTCATCCATTTCTTCTAGGTTTTCAAACTTAGTAGAGTATAGGTTTAGAAGTATTCCTGTATGATTGTCTGAATCTTTCATTGTCCGTTGTGATATTTCTCATTTCATCACAGATTCTATTGATTTGGAGTTGTTCTTTCTTTCTTTTAGTTAACTGGGCTAGAGGTCTGTCTATTTTGTTTATTCTCTCAAAGAGCCAACTTTTGGATTCATTGATTTTTTTTTTGTATGGTTTTCTTTGTTTCTATTTCATTGATCTCTGCTCTGATTTTTGTTATTTCTTCCTGCCTGCTGTGTTTAGGGTCATTTGTTGTTGTCTCTCAAGTATTTTTAGCTGCAGTGTTAGATCATTTACTTGTGCTCTTTCTGTTTTTTAATGTAGGCACTTAGAGCTGTAAACTTACCTCATAGGACTGCTTTTAAAGTGTCCCATAGGTTTTGCTGTGTTGTATTATCATTGTCATTCAGTTCCAGGAATGTTTTTCTTTCTTTCTTTATTTCTTCCTTGACCCATTCAGGAGAGTGTTGTTTAGTCTCCATGTGTTCTTGTAGTTTGTAGGGTTTATTCTAGTGTTGATATTGAGTTTTATTGCACTGTGGTCTGATAGAATGCATGAAATTATTTCAATCTTTTTGTATTTGTTGAGTTTTTTCCTGTGTCCCAGTATATGGTCTATTTTGGAGAATGTTCCATGAGGTGCTGAGTGGAAAGTGTATTCTCTGGTGTTTGGGTGGAATATTCGATAGATGTCTGTGAGGTCCATTTGGTGTATTGTATCATTTAGTTCAGATGTCTCTCTGTTTATCCTTTGTCCTGTTGATCTGTCTAAAGGACTTAGTAGGGTATTAAAGTCCCCTACTATTAGTGTACTGGGGCTAATCTGTGCCTTGAGATCCTGAAGAATTTTCTTTATAAAGTTTGGTGCACTGGCATTTGGTGTGTGTATATATATTCATGATTGTGAGATCTTCATCAATTGTTCCTTTAATATAGATGTAATGGCCCTCTTTGTCTCTTTTGATTTCTTTTGATTTGAAATCTGTTTTGTCTGATATTAGAATAGCAACACCTGCTTTCTTTTTGGTACCATTTGCTTGGAATATTTTCTACCATCCCTTCACCTTAAGTTGGTGCCTATTCGTGAAATTGAGATGGGTTTCTTGTAGACAGCATATATGGGTTTTGTTTCCTAATCCATTCTCCCAGTCTATGCATTTTGATTGGGGAGTTTAGCCCAGTAATATTTAAGGTTATAATTGAAAGATGGATGTTGCTTCCTTTCACCTTATTATCCATTTGTACTTTTAGCCTCTGATTCTACTCCTACAGTTATGTTTTTATTAGTTTCTTTTCCTAGGTGTTTGAAGATTGTTGCTCCTCTCTTCTGGCCTTTGAATTGCTTCAAGTATTTTATGAAGAGTTGGTTTCATCTTATTACACATTTGCATTTATTTGTGTAGGTTTCTACCTCTGCATTTCTGTTTTTACTAAAATTCTTTCTTTCAAGGTGCCTGGGGGTAGTTGTTCCTGTCCTCTGTCCTTTGAATTGTTTCAAGCATTCTCTGTAGGGTTGGTTTTCCAAGCATTTGTTCTTTCATCTTGTTTATGTCGTGGAAGAGTTTTCTCTTTCCTTCAACTAGAATTGATAGTTTTTCTGGGTATAGTAACCTGGGTTGGCATCATAGTCCTTTAGCACTAGGAATGCTTTAGTTCACGTTCTTCTTGCTTTCATGGTTTGTGCTGAAAAGTCAGCTGTGATTCTGATAGGTTTTCCATTGTATGTAACTTGTTTTTATCTTGTGGCTTTCAGAATTTTTCTTTGTTTTGGGTATCTAGTATTTTAACTATGATATGGTGGGGGGAGTTTCTTTTCTGGTCTAGTCTATTTGGTGTTCTACTTGCTTCTTGTATTTGTATGGGTTTGTCTTTTTTTTTTAGCTTGGGGAAATTTTCCTCTATTATTTTGTTGACAGTCTGATCAGTACCATTTTATTGGGATTCTTCTTCTTCCTCTATCCCTATGAGGTTTGATCTTTTCATAGTGTCCCACATTTCTTGGTTGTTCCACTCTTGTGTATTTTTAAAATTTTTCATATTCTTTACTCGAGCTTTTTAGTTGTTCTGTGTTGTCTTCTATGTCTGATATTCTTTGTTCTGCTTCCTCCATTCTGCTTCTGAGGCTTTTTCCCATTCTTTCCTCTTGATTGGATGACCTGTGTTTTCCTTACAATTTCCATTTCCTTTTGGAGCTTCTGAAACTTTTCTTGTAGCTCATTAGTTTCCTTTTCATTTCAGCGTGGGATCTTTTCAGTGTTTCTACTTCCTTCCAGAGCTTGTCATTTTGTCCCTCTAGCTCTTTCCAGAGTCTGTTATTTTCTCCTTTTAGTTCTTTCCGAAGTTTGTCCTTGTCTTCCTCTGGTTCCTTTCTGAGTTTTTCATTTTCTCCCCTCAGTTTTATGATTTATTTGAATATATCTGTGATTGTTATTTTGGGATCTGTGTCCTGGATTACCTCTACAGAGATCCCATGGTAGGGGTCCTCCACTGGCTCCGTAGAGTTTGGTGTGGAGCTGTTCTGTGCTTTTCCCATATTGTTCTTTGTTGTGCTCTTGGCTTGCAGTTAGCTTTTTGCCTGTATTCTGATGCGAATTTTGAATGCCTTTTCACTTTGTTGAAGGATTGCTTTCCTTGATTCCTTTGGGTGTCTTTGTTATATCCTCCTTATGTATGGAGTGTTGACTTGTCTAGGTTTTAGGCTTTCAATTTTGGTTATATACTGGAAGGTACAGTTCACTTTTCCCTTTCGGTTCTGCAGGAGCTGGGTGAGTAGCAACCTGGGTGACACCTTCTGAATACTGTATTCCCTTTGCTGTCAGCCACTCTCTCCTGAGTTCCAGTTGGAGGTTCCAGTTGGCAGCGGAGGGGTTGGAGTTGCTGGCTTTCGCTGGTGCCCTCTGTGTTTGAGCCTCAGCTCCTGGCTCCCAAGGCCTTCTGGGACACCTTTCCCAATTAGCTGGACCCACTGGTACCCTCAGATTCCTCCCCTAGCTGGAGCATCAGCAGGGAGTAAGCCACCACCAAATACTTGCCCTGAACTCTGGCTTCAGGCCTCAGCTCCTGGCTCCCAAGTCCTTCTGGGGAGATATACTATTTCTATATATACTATATACTATAGTATATATAGTATATAAAGTCAGAATGACTTTAATCAATAAGTCTGAAAAATGTTGGAAGGTATGTAGAAAAAGAAACTTATTCACTCCTGGTGAGAGAGCAAATTAGTATAACCATTTTGGAAATCAGTTTGGAGATTTCTCAAAACATAGAAATAGATCTACTACATAATTAACCTACTCTTGGGCATAAGCCCAAAGGGCACTGTATCCCACTACAAAGATACTTGCTCATCCATGTTCATTGCTGCTCTGTTCAGAAGAGCCAGGAAATTGAAACAACAAAGCTGCCTGTGAACTAATTTATGGACACTGAAAACTGGTATAATTACACAACAGAATATTCATCTATTAAGAAAAGTGAAATATGTGGGGGCATGGTGGGGTCAAGGGAACTCAGGAGAGAGGAAAAGTGGGGAGAATGGGGGAGCTGGGGCTGGGAAGGAGGCGAGAGGAGAAGGGAAGAAGGAAGACTAGAGATGACTGGATATTGGGTGGTTAGGGAACTCCGAGGGTCATGTGATGTCCCCAAGACTCCATCAGAAATGCACATACAGCCAGGCGTGGTGGCGCACGCTTTAATCCTAGCACTTGGGAGGCAGAGGCAGGCAGATCTTTGTGAGTTCGAGGCCAGCCTGGTCTACAGAGTGAGTTCCAGGAGAGCTGGGACTACAGGGAGTCCCTGTCTCGAAAAGACCAAAAAAGAAAAAGAAATGCACATACAATGTCTGAACATTAGTGCACAGGTACACCTGGGGGCTGTATGGTAAGGAACACAGTGCCAGACAGAAGACACCTCCCTTTGAGAGGTTGCTGAGAGTGATCCAAGTGACTCTCAAAATAACACAGGCTATCGCCAAAGCTCTGGATTATCTCCCAGAACTAAAAAATAGGACCCTACTGCGGAAGACAGGACAGACTTCAGAAACAAAACTTGGAGTAATGCTAAGTAAAATGTACACTGCTAAGGGAGAAAATCAGTTAATGGTCCAACCCATCCCTAAGGCCTAATAGCTATAATGACCTGCATGGGAAACTACTTCTATTGCTGCAGTAGAGGCACTGTTACCTCAGGGCCAATCAACAGCTATCTAATTGGATTCAAAAGCCTCTCAATGGGGATGAACTCACGGATGACCCTGTAAACACAAATGCTGGAGAGAACATGGATCCTACAGAAAACTATTTCTGTTGAATCTGTAGATAAATGGAATTTCTTACCATACACTTAATATTGAATCTTTTTTCACAGACAAGCATACTTTACATCACTCATCAAAGAAGCTCCTCTTTGCAACAGATGGAGGGTATGACAGAGTCCCACAGAAAATAGACATCTGAAAGAAGCCCAATCTTAGGAGACAAATCTACAGTTGAACCTCTATATCTAAAACTCATGGAACAGATGGATTAAAGACCTCAACGTGAAACCCCAAACTCTGAAGGTGATAGAAGAAAAAGTTGGCAGCAGACTACAAGACATAGGCGTAGGAAAAGACTTCCTAAATCAGACAGCAGCTGCACAAGGATTAAGGTCGACAATTGACAAATGGGACCTCATCAAACTCAAAAGCTTCTGTACATCAAAAGAAACAATCAAGGAAGTGAAGAGAAATCCCACAGAGTGGGAGGAAACCTTCACTGCAGATACATCTGACAAAGCATTGATTTCCAGAATATATAAACTACTCAAAAAACAAAGAAAAAAGAAAACAAACGACCCGCTCAATAGATGGAGCAAAGAACTGAACAGAGACTTCACAAGCGAGGAATTAGAGATGTCTGAGAAACACCTCAAGAACTGCTCAACATCACTAATCATTAAGGAAATGCAAATCAAAACCACTTTAAGATATCATCTTACTCCAGTAAGACTGGCTAGGATCAAGAAAACAAATGATACCAAGTGCTGGAGAGGTTGTGGGGAAAGGGGAACACTCATCCACTGCTGGTGGGAATGTAAACTCGTACAGCCACTATGGAAAGCAGTGTGGAGAACCCTTGGAAGACTTGGAATGAACTTGCCACCCGACCCAGCCATACCACTCCTGGGCATGTACCCTCAAGACTTACGCCACCACAGAGATACATGCACGGCCATGTTTATTTCAGCTCTCTTCACAATAGCAAAGAGCTGGAACCAACCTAAATGCCCCTCAACTGACGAATGGATAGAGAAAATGTGGTACATCTACACAATGGAGTTCTATGCAGCAGTAAAGAAAGACGACATCACGAGCTTTGCAGGAAAATGGCTGGAGCTAGAGGACATCATGCTGAGTGAAGTAACACAGTCCCAGAAAAACAAACGACGAATGGTATCCCTCATCTGTGGATGCTAGTGCCAATTACCCAGTTGTAAGTATTTCTTGTGTAGGGCCCCCTGAGCTTCTGTACAAAGCAGTTGGACATAATGCATTTTGGAAACAACAACAACAACAGAAAATACTGCATCAAAGAACTGACTGAAACAGTGAACTTCTGCTCAAAACAGTCAACGTCCCCATGGAAAATATTGAGAAAGACTAAGAGATGGAAAGCATGTTTGGCAGAATGCATGAGCTCTGACGGGGTGGGGGAATGAGCGGGAACACGGGTCTAGATTTGTTAAAAATAAATAAATAAATACAATAAAAAAAAAAGATTTAAAAAAAAAAATAAAAATAAAACTCATCGAACATATCAGAATGAGGGGCAGAGAGAAAGAGTGCTTCCCTCAGTTCTCACCAGTGAAGTTCCCTTATACATCAGAGAGCAATGCACACAGCCACAACTGACAATGTTTCGAAGAATGGGAGCCTCCAGAGTGTGTGTCCCTGGATAGAACTCCTGTATTAATCCTGCCCACCCACGGCTCAGGAATCATTGTGGGAGAGAGGATGGAAAGATCGTAAGAGCCAGGAATGGTGCATGAACGTAGGGAAGCAGAGGCTTTCAGACTTCTGGCACCTGCACATGTGAACTTGTGGTGATGTTGGCACCAGGCACGGGACCCATGCCAACTCAGACAAGGTCTCAGAGTGTACCAAGAGAAATGGGTGGGGGACGGCCCTGGACTGAGAACTACTGAAGACTGATTACTGCTGGGCGAGGAAGAGGACACCTTATTTAAGGTTTCTAGATATCCTTACTAGACTCCAGCAGATGAATTTACAGGGAAGGACATCTGGTTTTAAAAGCTTGAACAAATAGGACTCAACATGCATAAGTTCTGATGAAGGGTTGGTGGCATGGCGGGGAGGGGGCATAATTTTGAATAGGAGCCAGTGTATGATAAAATAATTTTAAATAAAAAATTTAAAAGAAAAGTGAAATAATGAATTTGCAGGTCAATTGATGGAACTGGAAATAATCATCTTGAGAGAGATAACCCAGAATTAGAAAGATGAACACTGTATGTTTTGCTTCATTTGTGGATGCTGGCATTCAGTCCTTAGATATATGTGTTTCATTTGGGAAACCCATAAGGAAACTATGGGAAAGGAGCCATGCTTGGGTGGAGCTTTCAAGGTCAGAAGAAGAGAAAATTATTGTTTTAAAGAGGGAAATGAATTATAATAGGGCAGAAAGGGTTACATTAGATGGGGGTAGGGAGTAAGGATAGAGGAGGGAGTATGGATAGAGAGAATAAGCACTAAAGGCTTTTCAAAAAGTCACATGGAAATCCAATACTTTAGAATTGTCTTAAAAATACATATATACAAACATACATATATACATACATACAGCATTTAAATGTAGCTATCCCCATTAAGTCACAATAATTATGATGTCACAGTAGAAATGAGATCATATTAAATATGAGGTCACAGTATGGGTGATGACACTGGAGGAATAAAGTCACAGTAGGGATGATGTCAAAGTAAAAATGATGTCACAGTAGGAATGAGGTCAGTGTATGGATGATGAGAAAGGAAGTATAATATCACAAGAGGAATGAGGTTACAATTGATATGATATCTCTTTAAGGATGAAGTAATTCTAGGATGGAGGGCCCACAGTTGATGAGTTCCTGCTACAGATGAAGTCACCATAGAGATGAGGTCACATGAGGGAATATGTCACAGTAGGGATGAGGTAAAAAAAAGAAAAAAAATAAATGTAGCTATCCCGTAATGGGGGGTAAGCAATTCCCCTACTGGACACCACAGTCTAGTAAATAAAAGACCTGGTATCATGCTCGGGTTGCCTAGATTATTGATGGAGCCTTGGAACTGGTCTCCCTATTCCTGTGAATTACTAAAATCAGCTTTCAAGTAGAAGTATTTGTAGACAATTCATACTTCCTACAGATGACTTAGTGAGGCTGTCACTTCCCCAGCTAGAATGACGTTTTTGATCTGATCCCTCCTAAATATAGGTGGTATGGTATTAATAGTCGTCAAGTATGCTAAAAATAATTGAAAATGGACTTATACATACTTTCTACTTACACTAAAATAAGTTTTCAATAAATAGTTTTTGAATGTGTGCATGTATGTGTGCAGGCACACACAAATCAATAGGCATTCAAAATTTTAAAGCATCCTTTTAAAAGCTTTTATTTTTTATTTTACTTGTATGAATGTTTTGCGTTCATGCAAATGCATGAATGCAGAAGAGGGTGTGAGATCCCCTGGAACTGGAGTTATGGACAGGACAGTTGTTAGCTACTATCTGGTTGCAGGAACCAAACCAGGGTCCTCTGCAAGAATAACAAGTGGGGTTCACCACTGAATCATCTCTCCAGACCCTTCAAACAAATTCTTAACAATTTCAAGGGTATGAGCTTTACTTTCATGATTAAATGAAAAATTTCAAATTTCAAGTGAGATGATAGAGTCAGATTTATCTTTTCAAAAGTAGGTATTAGACAACATGAGAAAGAAAAATTTTAAAAATTGACAAGTTGTTACTACATAATGATTATTTGAAAGTAAAAATAAAAAATTAAAACATTGTCAAACAAGTTTAAAAAATGTGAATCCCTTAACGGGCTCTAGGGTTACTACCACTTATTTTCAGACTTCGTAATTTTGGTATATAGGTGGAGGGTATAAAAAAAAAAGAAAGTAAACCTGTAAAAGAGTGTTACAATGAATAAATAATTTGCTGAAATTGCTGATTCTACCATGACAGCAGCATATACATATACATTTATAATGGTTATAATTAAGAAACCCAAATTCCTTGATATAATTCTCATATTTACCATGTGTTTTTATGACATTTGTTCCAGCTTTTAATTCTAAAATAGGATACCAATGTTGCTGAATTTTTTTAACTTTATTTATTTATTTTTGTATGTGTATGAATGTACTGTCTGCATGTAGGTTGGTGCACTTGTGTCGTGAAATGCCGCAGAGGTCAGAAGAGGGTGTTGGATTCCTCTGGAACTGGAGTTAAAGACGGTTCTCAGCTGCCATGTGGGCGCTGGGGATCGAACCCGGGTCCTCTGCAAGAGCAGTCGGTGCTCTTAACCGCTAGGCTATCTCTCCAGCCCTTATTTTTTTTTTTTTTTTGTGTGTGTGTTTTTTCAAGACAGGGTCTCCCTGTAGCTCCAACTGTCCTGGAACTCACACTGTAGACCAGGCTGGCCTTGAACTCCCAAAGATCCGCCTGCCTCTGCCTCACAAGTGCTAGGATTAAAGGTGAGCACCACGCCAGCTCTTACTCCTTTTCCTTCCTTTCCCTCTGTACTTTCTTCTTCCAACAAGTTCCCCTCCTACTTACCTGCTACTTTTTTTCTTTTTTTATTTATGTTTTGTGTATTTCATACATCATTTCTCAGTCCAATTTAGATTCATTTCCCTTTCCATGCCCCACCCCACCCAAGTTCATGCATTCTGCCATACATGTCTTGCATCTTTATCTCAGTCTTTTTAAAGTTTTTCTATGCAGAAGTTACTGTTTTGTGTAAAAGTTAACTGTTTCCATCAGTTCTTTGTCCCAGTCTTTTTGCTGTTCTTGTTTCCTACAGTTTGTATTGCTCCAAAATATCAAAATATGCATATATATATATATATATATATATATCACATACACTAAAATGTCATCTGAAAATAAACTGAATGTTATTTCCAAATCATATTTCAGGATTCACATTTTTCACTTCTAATTTTATATTACTCTAAAATATTCATACATACCCTCCACCCATATACCAAAATTATGTCAGAAAATAAATGGTAGGTTAATTCTAGAGACTGCTGAGGGATTCACGTTATAAGAGCACAGTTGCAGGGGCTGGAGGGATGGTCTAGTGGTTAAGAGCGCCGACCGCTCTTGTAGAGGACCCGGGTTCGATACCCAGCACCCACATGGTGGCTGAGAACCGTCTTTAACTCCAATTCCAGGAGAACTCCAGTTCCAGGGGAATCCGACACCCTCTTCTGACCTCCGCGGCATTGCACGACACGGGTGCACAAACCTACATGCAGACAGTACATTCATACACATAAAAAAAAAAAAAAAGAGCACAGTTGCTTTCAGATAAAGAGAATAAAACACTAACATTACTCAGTTTGCCTTATAGCTAGGCACTTGGTACAGGCATATACAAATGAGGGATACTATTCATTGTTTGTTTTTCTGAGACTGTGTTACTTCACTTAACATAATATCTTCTAGTTCCATCCATTTACCTGCAAAGTTCATGATGTCATCTTTCTGTACCGCTGCATAGGACTCCAATTGTGTAGATATACCACATTTTCTTTATCCACTCATTGGCTGAGGGTCACTTGGGTTGGTTCCAGCTCCTTGCTATATTGTGAAGAGAGCTCCAAGAAACATGAATGTGCATGTAGCTTTGCAGTAGGATGAGTCTCGTGGGTATATACCCAGGAGTGACAGGACTGAGTCTGGTGTTAGGCTCATTTTGAATCTTTTTTTTTTAAAGGAAGTCAGAGTATCTCTTTAATTGTAGATGCTATGATTGATTCTATACATGAAAGAGCTTAAAGCCTTTTCCAGAAAATGACCAGAATGGATAAAAATATTCAGCAAGGTAACTGGACACAAAAGTAATATACATAAATGAATAACACTGTATACACCAACAGCTAACATACAGAGAAATTAAAAAAAATCTCATTCACGATAGTAAATCTCAACAACAAAGAGGAGACACGTATGATAATACAAACTTTAAGAGAATGAAGAAAGGCCGGGCGTGGTGGCGCACGCTTTTACTCCCAGCATTCGGGAGGTGGAGGCAGGCAGATGTCTGTGAGTTCAAGGCCAGCCTGGTCTACGGAACGAGCTCCAGGCCAGCTGGGACTAAAGGGAGACCCTGTCTCAAAAAGACCAAAAAAAAAAAAAAAAAGAGAGAGAGAGAGAGAGAGAGAGAATGAAGAAAGAAATTGAAGAAGATACCAGAAATTAGAAAGACCTTACACACTCATGGACCTGTAAGAATTATTTTCTGAAAAAAGTAATCCTATCAAAAGTAATCTTAGTCAGTGAGGTGGTTCAGGTACTTAGGATGAATTCTTTTCAATTTGTCTAAAATTAATCTTTTCATTAATGAAGGAAAACAATTTAAGATTTGTCTAACATTGAAGGGTCCTTTGAAGATTTCTTGCCTATAACTTTTAACAGGGATATAATGGCTGCACCACATGGTTTCAATGACATGAATTGTTTTGAGTGACTGCATGACTTGTAAATAGTAATAATGCTGCATAACAAATTCCCTGTCAACAAAACTTTAAAATAAGCATAGCTTCGACCTGCCAATTACAAAATGACACTAAGACCCTGTTCCATGCCGCCCTTGGACCCAGGTGGTCTCTGATTCCTCTGCCTCAAGATCTTTGTACTAGCTTCCTGACACTGACTACCTTTCTAATACAGACTAGCTAAACTCTCTGTCTATTGATCTGTCTGAAACAGAGGATCTTTTAAAGCCATTCGCTTGGAATAGTTTTTTATCCTTTTACTCTAGATACTATGTATCTTTGAAAATGAAAGTACTTTCTTAAAGACAACAAAAAGACAGGTTTTCTTCACTGATCTTTCTTTTGTTCTTGGGTCTTTTGACTATGGAGTTGAGGCCATTGACATTTAGTATTCCTATTCAAAGATATGTATTGGATACTATCATTTTAATTTCTTTGTTTTAGTGGCATTATTTTGTATTTATGTTATACATTTCTTTTTTTTTTTTAACTTTCTGTAGCCTCTTTGGTATACTCATTCCTATTTTCTTTTCTTTGTATTGCTTCAAATATTTTGTGCCATGCTATTTTAGTGGAGATGAATTTTTTTCGTAAGTTTTTGTTATGAAAATATTTCTGAAAAAAAAAAAGAAAATATTTCTGTTCCCCTTTGACCATGGGAGATGGTTTTGTTGGATAAAATATTATGGATTGGCATCCATGGTCATTTAGAACTGGGAATACTTTGGTACAGTTTCTTCTGGCTTTCATAATTTTCATTTTGAGTCTTGTAAGCGTTCTCCCCACTGCTTTCCATACAGTGGCTGTATGAGTTTACATTCCCACCAGCAGTGGATGAGTATTCCCTTTTCCCCACCTCTCTAGCATTTGGTATCATTTGTTTTCTTGATTTTAGCCAGTCTTATCGGAAGGAGATGATATCTTAAATTGGTTTTAAGTTGTATTTCCTTAATTGTTAGCAATGTTGAACACTTTTTAAGATGTTTCTCAGCCATTTATTTCCTCACTTGTGAAGTCTGTTCAGCTCTTGGCCCTTTTGAGTGAGTCATTTGTTTTCTTCTTTGCTTTTTGAGAAGTTCTACATCCTGGATGTTAATTCTCTCTCAGATGTATCACTGGTAAAGGTTTCCTCCCACTCTGTGGGTTTCCTCTTTACTTCTTTGATTGTTTCTTTCACTGTACAGAAGCTTTTGGGTTTAATGAGGTCCCATTTGCCAATTGTTGACATTGTTTTTTGGGCAGCTGCTGTCTGATTTAACGTCTTTTCCTATGCTTATGTCTTATAGGTTACTGCCAATGTTTTCTTTTATCACTTTCAGGGTTTTAGGTTTCAGGTTGAGGTCTTTGATTCATTTGGAATTGATTTTTGTACAGAGCGAGAGGTAGAGATTTAATTTTATGGTTTTATATGTGGTGATTCAGTTTTTCCAGCCCCATTTGCTAAAGATGCTGTCTTTCTCCCATTGCGTCTTTTTGGCTCCTTTGTCAAATATGAGGTGGCTGAAATTGTATGAGCTCAAGTTTGGGTCTTCGGTTTTGTTCCATTGGTCTACTGGTCAGTTTTTGTGCCAGTACCAGGCTGTTTTTGTGAATATAGACCTCTAATACAGTTTGAAGTCTGGTATAGTGATCCTCCTGTATTGCTCTTTTCGCTCAAGGTTGCTTTGGCTATTCGAGGTCTTTTGGTTTCCCATATGAATTTAAGGATTTTTTTCCCCAAGTCTGCGAAGAACTTCATGAGGATTTTAATTGGGATTACATTGAATCTGTGTATTTGGGTAGAATGGATATTTTACTATATTAAATTTTCCAATCCATGAGCATGGGAGTTCTTTCCATCTTCTGATGTTTTTTTTTCATCTCCTTCTTCATGGGTTTAAAATTTTTGTTGTAGAGATCTTTGGTATCTTTGGTTATGTTTGTTCCTAGGTATTTTATTATTATTTTTTTTTTGAGGCTATTGTGTGTCTTTTTATATTCTTTCTCCAGTTGCTTATTTTTGGTGTAAAGAAAGGCTACTGATTTATCTACATTGATTTTGTATACCAACACTTTACTGAAACTGAAATTGTTTCTAGGAGTTTTCTGGTGGAATTTTTAGCATCCCTCAGGTAAACTACCATATCATCTGCAAAAAAGGGATAGTTTGACTTCTTCTTTTTCAATTAGTACTCCTTTATTTTCCCTTTCTTGCCATATTGCCTTAGCAAGCATTTTAAGCACTATATTGAAGAGGAGTGGTGATAGAGGCCAGCCTTGCTGAGTTCCTGCCTTTCAGTGGAATGCTTCTAATTTTTATCAATTTAGGATGATGTTGGCAGTGGGTTTGTTGTATATGGATTTGATTGTGTTGAGGAATGTTACCGCCAGTACAATTCCCTCTTGAGCTTAAAATTTTTTTTTAATTTTATTTATTTCCGTATGTGTATGAATGTATTGTCTGCATGCAAGTCTGTGCACCCGTGACGTGCAACGCCGCGGAGGTCAGAAGAGGGTGTCAGACTCCCCTGGAACTGGAGTTCTCCTGGAATTGGAGTCTCAGACTGCTCTCGGCCGCCATGTGGGTGCTGGGGATCGAACCCGGATCCTCTGCAAGAGCGGTCGGTGCTCTTAACCGCTAGGCCATCTCTCTAGCCCCTCCCTCTTGAACTTTAAACATGAAGGGATGCTGGATTTTGTCAAAGGCTTTTTCTCTATCAATTGAGATGATCATGTGATTTTTGTCTGTCAGTCCATTTATATGTTTTATGATATTTGTTGATTTATGTATCTTGAACCACCCCTGCATCTTTGGTATGAATCCAACTTGGTCATGATGGATGATTTTTTTAATGTGGGTCTGTATGCCGTTTGCAAGTATTTTGTTGAGAATTTTTGTGTCTATGTTCATTAATGAGATGGGTCTATAGTTTTCTTTTTTGGTTGTATCTTTGCCTGGTTTTGGTATTAGAATGATGCTGGCTTCATAGGAATTTGGGATATTTCCCTCTGTTTGTATCCTTCTGAACAGTTTGAATAGTCATGGTTGTAAAGCCTCTTTAAATGTTTTATAGAATTCTGCTGTGAAACCATCAGGGCCTTGTTTTTATTTTTTATTTTTTTGGAGTCCTTTTATTACATTTTTAATTTCCTCATATATTATGGGTCTGTTTAAGTTGTCAACCTCTTATTGGGTAAGATTTGTTGATTTTCAAGATTTCAAGTTGTTGTCTAGTTCCCTTAGGTTTTCAAATTTAGTAGAGTATATGTTTTTGAAGTATTCTTGTATGATTGTCTGGCTCTTTTTGTTGTCTGTTGTGATGTTTCCCTTTTCATCATGACTTCTTTTGATTTGGAGTTTATTTATTTATTTATTTATTTATTTATTTATTTATTTATGTATTTATTTTTGTTAACTGGGCTAGAGGCCTCTCTTGTTTATCCTTTCAAAGAACCAACTTTTGGATTCATTGATTCTTCATATTGTTTTCTTTGCTTCTATTTCATTGATTTCTGATCCGATTTTTGTTATTTCTTTATTTCTTCCTGTCTGTTGGGTTTAGGGATCATTTGTTTTTGCTTCTCACGTGTTTTTAGCTGCAGTGTTAGATCGTTTCTTTGTGCTCTTTCTGTTTTTTTTTTTTTTTTTTTTTTTTTAATGTATGCACTTAGGGCTATAAATTTCCCTCTTAGGAATGCTTTTAAATTATCCTACAGGTTTCATTGTGTTGTATTGTCTTTTTGTTTAGTTCCAGGAATGCTTTTATTTATTTCTTATTTCTTCTTTGACCTATTCATTATTCAGGAGTGTGATGTTTAGTCTCCATGTGCTCTTGTAGATATTAGGGCTTATCCTGATGTTGATATTGAACTTTACTGCACTGTGGTCTGATAAAATGCATGAAATTATTTCTATTCTTTTATATTTATTGAGTTTTTTTTCCTATGTCCCAGTATGTGGTCAATTTTGGAGACTGTTCTGTGAGGTGCTGAATAGAAAGCATATTCTCTGGTGCTTGGGTGGAATATTCTGTAGATGTCTGTGACGTCCATTTGGTACATTGTATTGTTCAGTTCCAATGTCTCTCTGTTTATCCTTTGTCTAGTTGACCTATCCAAAGGTCTCAGTGGGGTATTGAAGTCCCCCACTGTTAGTGTGTCAGGATTAATCTGTGTCTTGAGGTCCTGGAGAGTTGTGTTTACAAAGTTTGTTGCACCAGAGTTTGATGCCTATATGTTTATGATTGTGAAACCTTCATGGTTAATTGTTCCTTTGATAAGGACATAGTGGCCCTCTTTGTGTTTTCTGATTAATTTTACTCTGAAATCTATTTTGTCTGATATTAGAATATCAACTCCTACTTCCTTTTTGGTACCATTTTCTTGGAATAACTTTTTCCATCCTCTCACTTTAAGTTGGTACCTATCCTTGAAGGTGAGGTGGGTTTCTTGTAGACAGCATATAGATGAATTCTGTTTCCTAATCTATTCCTCCAGTCTATGTCTTTTGACTGGGGAATTTAGACCATTAATATTTAAAGTTATTATTGAGAGATGTGTGTTGCTTCCTTTCACCTTACTTTCTTTTTGCATTCTTGCTCTATATTTGTGTTTCTGCAGTTATGCTTCTGATAATTTCTTTCTTTTTTTTTATTAATTTTATTTATTTCTGTATGTGTATGAATGTACTGTCTGCATGCAAGTTTGTGCACCCGTGTCGTGCAATGCCGTGGAGATCAGAAGAGGGTGTCGGATTCCCCTGGAACTGGAGTTCTCCTGGAACTGGAGTTTCAGATGGTTCTCGGCCGCCATGTGGGTGCTGGGGATCGAACCCGGTTCCTCTGTAAGAGCGGTCGGCGCTCTTAACCGCTAGGCCATTAATTTCTTTCTTTAGGAGTTTAGGGTTAGTTGCTCCTTTCCTCTGTCCTTTGAATTGCTTCAAGTATTTTCTGAAGGGTTGGTTTTCTAGACATGAATGCTTTCATCTTGTTTATGTCATGAAATACTTTTCTATCTCTTTCAACTATAATTGCCATTTTTGCTGGGTTATAATAATCTGGGTTGGCATCTAAAGTTGTACTTGGGTCCATGTTCTTCTGGCTTTCATAGTTTGCAGTGAGAAGTCTGCTGTTATTCTTATGGATTTCCTCTTGCATTTAACTTCTTGTTTGTCTCTTGTGGCTTTCCGTATTTTTTTTTTTTTTTTTTTTGGTCTTTTCAAGACAGGGTCTCCCTGTAGCCCCAGCTGTCTTGGAACTCACTCTCTAGACCAGGCTGACCTTGAACTCACAAATATCTTCCTGCCTCTGCCTCCCAAGTGCTAGGATTAAAGGCATGCACCACCACACCTGGCCGGCTTTCAGTATTTTGTCTTTGTTTTGAGTGTCTCACGTTTTTAGTATGATATGGCGTGGGGAATTTCTTTTCTGGTCTTTTATATTTGGTGTTCTATGTGTTTCTTTTATTTGTATGGGTTTGTCTTTTTTCAGTTTGGGGAAATTTTCTCCTATTATTCTGTTGAAGATCTGATCAATAGCATTGTCTTGGGCTTCTTTTCCTTCCTCTATCTCTATGACGCAGAGTTGTTGTTTTTTTTTTTTTCCATAGTGTCCCACATTTCCTGATTGTTCCACTCTTGTGGGTTTTTTATTTTTTTTGTCTTTTGAGACAGGGTCTCCCTTTAGTCCCAGCTGGCCTGGAGCTCACTATGTAGACCAGGCTGGCCTTGAACTCACAGAGATCCACCTGTGTCTGCCTCCCAAGTGTTAGGATTAAAGACATGCACCACCACACCTGGCTCTTGTGTTTTTTTAAATCCTTCATAATCTTTACTTGAGCATTCTAGTTTTTCCATGCTCTCTTACAGGTCTGATATTCTTTTGTCTGCTTTATCCATTCTCCTACTGAGGTTTTTTCCCCCATCCATTCCTGTTGATTGGATGAGTGTTTTATTTCCTTTTTCATTTCATTCTGTGATTTTTTTTTAGTATTTCCACTTCCTTTTGGAGCTTGTCATTCTCTTCTTGTAGCTCCGTGCTTTGGTGGGGGAATCCTTTTTTTATTTCATCATGGGATCTTGTCAGTGTTTCCACTTCCCTCTGGGGTTTCTCATTTTCTCCCTCTGTTTCCAGAGTTTTTCATTCTCTCCCTCTAGTTCTTTCCATAGTTTGTCTTTCTCTCCCTCTAGGTCCTTCCTGAGCTTTTCATTCTATCCCTTTAGGTCTCTGATTTGTTCTTTATATTCTTTGATTTTTTTGAATATGTCTATGATTGTTCTTCTCCAAATCTGTGTCCTGGGTTCCTTCCTGGTAGTGCTCCCTTATATGCATCTTTTATAGGACTGATAGAGTTTGGTGGGGATTTATTATGCTTTTCCAATGTTGTTATTTTTTCATTGGGTTTTTGGCATGGGGGGTGGTTTGTTGCTTGGATTCTGGTGCGAATCTTAAATGTTTATATGGAGGACTGTCTGGTCCAGGTATCAGTCAGAGTGGCAGGTTTGCTGTCTCTTCTGTTACCTTCTGGGGGAGGGGGTGGTGTTCTGATTTGGCCTGCAGGCCTGGTGATCCATGTCTGTACCAAGTTGCAATGGCTCACCTGCATGCCAGCAGGAGCCAAGCTGGAGTTGGGGCCCCCACCTGCATGCTGCTGCATGCCACAGGAAGCCGAGATCAGAGCTGATCCAAGGTGGGGCTGGGGCCCTCTGTGGGGCCTCAGTCCTGCTGATCTGAGTCTGCACCAAGTAGAGAGGGCTCACCAGCATGCCAGGGGCAGTCAAAATGGAGCTGGGGCCCCTGCCTACATGCTGACTGCTGCCTGAAGCCTGTTTCTTTTTTTTCATGCACTGAGTTTAATTAGGCTTGCTTGTGTAAGCTTGAGCAAGGACTTATTTGCTGGAACATGAGAAGCTTACCAGTATACCACTGAAGATTAAACAGTGGCCTCCCTGGCGACTTGCCAACAGATACTCAGGAGCCTGAGGATTTCAAACCAGGGGCTCCCTTGTGAACATTTCATCTCATCACCCCCTCCATGGGTGATACAGATGCCCCTTTTAGGACTGGGCACTGGATAGTCACTTCTTGTTCTCAGTACCTTGATAGATATGGGCCTCTGCATTAATTGTCACCTAGTATAAACAAGTCACTCTTCCCTAGGCTGACTGCAGCACTAGTGTATGGGTATAGACATAAATGGTTAGAAGGCAATTTGACATGTTTATTTATTATTTAGTAGATTGTTCCACTTCCCAGTCATGGGCTTTTAACCAGATCTACAATATCCAGTATATGTTTTCTCCTGTTGTGAAAACCTCAAATCCAATCACAAAGCAGTTGGTTTCCAACAAAACAGTCAGACTACCATTTCACCAGTGGACATACCTTTTCTGATAAGTTGGTAATGTGGATACACAGAATCATAGCTGGATAAGGTGGTTGATGACTTTTCTCCCCCACCAAACTTCTAGTTGTAGGAATGCCAGCCAATAGAGAGGGGGTTTCAGTTCATTTACAGCCTTATTTCTCTGTGTCTTTTAACCAATCAAATATGTGGTATTCTCAGAAATAGGGCCTTATCAACCAATTCTTGCAGGTAACTATTGTAGATAGAAAACAAAAAGTTGTTTCAATTTTCCTATACATATTGAGCTTTGTGTTCCACTGTGTCATCTATGTTAGAGTAAATCCAATGGATTTCTCAGAAGAATGAGTATTCTGTAATGTTCCAGTGGAAAAATGTGGAGCTATTTACTAATCCATTTGGTCTGTCATGTTTTTTTAACTTTGGTGTTTCTCTATTGATATTTCTTTGGAAGAACTCTCCATAAATGAGAGTGGGGTACTTAACTCACCTACTATTACTCTGTTGGGGTTCATATGTGACTTTATATACATCATGTTTATTTTGTGAAATTAGCTTCACCTGTATTCATTGCGCACATGTTTAGGATTTTAATGTTCTCTTGTTAGATTGTTCCTTTAATCAGTATGAAGTGATATACTGATATATTTTTTATCTCTTCAGAATAGTGTTTGTTTGATGTCTGTTTTGCAGATATTAGAATAGCAACCATTGCTTATTTCCTGATTCCATTTGCTTGGAATATCTTCCTTCATTTTTTCTCCCTAAAACACTGTCAGTCTTTGATGGTGAGGCATGCTTCTTAGGTTAAGTAAAATGAGAGATCCCATTTTCTCATCCAGTCTGCTGGCCTGTGTCTTTAGACTGGCAAATAGATTCCATTGATTTTTTTGTTTCAGAGTAATAATTCAGCCATTTTGTTGATTTTTTTGTATTTGGTGTTTTCTTCTTCCTTGAAATTTTTGGCTTGTTTTTTGGGGACAGGACCCCTGTATCCCCAGCTGGCCTAGAACTCATGATATAGACTAGACTGGCCTTAATGTTGAAGAGATCTGCCTGGCTCTGCCTCCTGAGTGCTGGGATTAGATAAGTGTGCCACCCAGGCCCAGGTCTTCTCAATTTCTTAACAACTTAGCATCTTTCTCCTGTAGTCTCTTGGTTGTGTTGTTCACTGTCTCCCATCTAAATCATGACTTAAAACACCTCTATAAATCTGGCTTAGTGATTAGAAATTGCTTAGGCTACTCTGGTCATAATAATTTTTTCTTATTTCCTTAAATGATGATGTTTTCCTGGCTACAATAGTCTAGATTGGCACTTACAGTCTTTGAGAACTTAAAATACATTTTCCATGCCTTGCCGGCTTTACAATTCCCATTAAATTACAGCTATGATTCTGATGGATCTGCCTTACTATTTGACCTCAGCTTTATCTCTTTCAAATTTTATTTTCTTTGTTATGCATATTTAGTGTATTGTCTATAGTATGATGTGTGGAATTCCCCTTCTTGTCCTGTCCATTTAGCATTCTGTATGCTTCTTGTATCTTTATGGTCTTCTCTTTCACTAGACTTGGGAAATTTTATTCTAGAATTTTTACTGAACACGTTTTCTATGCCTTCGATATGGAATGCTCCTTCAGTGCCTATCATGGATCAATTTAGTCTTTCTTTAATATCTCAGGGATCTTGTATGTTTTCTTCATACCTTTAAAGACATTTTCATTGATTTTGACTGAGTGATCCAATTCCTTTACCCTGTCTTCAAGTTCTGATATTCTATCCTTCACATGTTTCAGTGAGGTATTCCAGGGCACTTTTTATTTGAATTTTTATTTCCAGTATCATTTCAGTTTCATTTTTTCACATTTCTATCTTTGTTGAATTTCATTTTCATGTCCCAGATTGACTTCTGTATTCTATACAGCTATTTGTGTTCTCTTATTTGAATTTATTCAGGGGCTTATTTGTATCCTTTTCAAAAAACTTAATACAAAAAAGTTAATACATTCCAAAAGATTTTTATCTGTTTGCCAGCAGATGTTAAATCCAAAACAGATAGGGATGGACAGATGGCTCAGCTGTTAAGAGCACTGACTTCTTTTGCAGAGGACCCAGGTTTAATTCCCAGCACCCATATGGCAGCTAATAACTGTCTATAACTCCTGTTCCAGAGGATCTGACACCCTCTTCTGACCTCTGTGGGCATTGCACAACATGGGTGCACCTACCTACATCCAGAAAATACACTCATACACATAAAAATAATAAATAAAATATTTTAAAAGGTCAGAAACAGAGGCAGGCAAACGGTGGCTATTTTAATTTTTTATTTTTTTTATTTCTTATGTGTATGAATGTACTGTCTGCATGCAGGTTTGTGCACCCTTGTCGTGCAATGCCGCAGAGGTCAGAAGAGGGTGTCGGATTCCCCTGGAACTGGAGTTCTCCTGGAATTGGAGTTTCAGACGGTTCTCGGCTGCCATGTGGATGCTGGGGATCGAACCCGGTTCCTCTGTAAGAGCGGTCGGCGCTCTTAACCGCTAGGCCATCTCTCCAGCCCAACAGTGGCTATTTTAAGGGGTTAAAGATGCCCCAAGACAAATGGTAAGCAGGCTCTGGACCTTCAGCATCCCAAACACTCCACAGTCACTGAACTTCTAATCAGTCAATCAGCCTTTGTAGAATGTTCCATTTTAAGACGACGTCTTTCTGGGATCTTTCATTCACAGTTTCCCCTTTTGGCCAAGCACTGCGTTTTGTGCAGGTGGGGACCTCACTTTTGTTCCCACCTTGCTAGGAAAGGCTTCCTAGGATCTGACATAAATGCAGCTGTGTAGAAAGCAGGAAGTACAGTCTTCAGGAGAGAGGAATTGCTATTAAAGCCAATAAGGAGGAAATCCCTGGACCATGTCAGCAGCATTAACCATCATAATTGGATCTGACTCTTTTCTTTTGTCCTCTCTATCTGACATAAAATTTTCATGTGACATATTCATATTATTATACTTTAAAATAATAAAGAACATTGATTAGAAATAGGAGTAAACATAACAGATTAAGGAAACAAACATTTAAAGTTGAGACTATGCTTTTTTACTGTATTTACAGTTATTTGTACTCTATGAACTAACTATTTTACTGGCTTTTCTTTTCCCCAGTTCCATCCTATAGCTATAACCTATGTGGAGTGGCTAGTTCTAACACAAGTAGCACTTTTCTGTGGATAAAGCCTTGATCTGTTTTATTACATTTGTATCATACCAGATTTACTTTGGAAAATTATATTAAAACGTTATAGAAGAAAGTAAATAAAATATAGTATTTTGAAACTTTCTTTCAACAAGAATAACTTCATTTACATACCAAATACTAATAGCATTGATAGAAATAGGAGATGAAATCTGTGAAAAAATAGGAATTTTATAGGTATTGTAGGCATAACCAAACATTTCTTTTTACTTTAATAGTAAGTAATGGGATTCTAGAAGGAGTCATGGTAGTATTGTCCATTTCTTTTTATTAGTAAAAAATAAAAATTGCCCAATAATTTATTTTGTAATCCCGGCCAATTGTACTATACAGGATACCTTGATTTTCATTTAATCAAGGAACAACACTACTTAAAGTATAAAATGTTATGAATATTATTATTACTAGAGATTGCTGTCTTTTGTATAATTCGGATAAGAAGAGTAATCTTTGGCTAGCTGTGTCTTGAGGGATCATTCTCCATAGCGATCTGCACAGCACCCCCTGGCACTATAAAGGCCAGCAATCCAGTGGCAGGGTCTCTTTTTTCCCTGCACTCACATCATGCTGCATCTTCAGCAATAGGGTTTCACTGTCTGCTTCTGGTGTACAACCAACATTAGTGGCAATGGGCTGTATTGTTTTGGGGGGTGCCTGGGGCTTCCCTGACCAATAGTTCATAGAGGGGCAACCCACCCCTGGTACTGCAATCTTAATTTAAAAATTGTACAATTTGGGGGAGCATCTATTCTTCATTTTCATAAGATATGTTTACTCTTTGGCACTTATAAGCCCAGGCCACTGTGGACTTTCCCTAAGCCTCCTAGTGGATACACTTGTGCCCTACCCAACGTAAAGCTCCCGAGAATTTCCCAGCTGTGCCTGGGCCTGGTACCCCTTTGCGAGTTTACTTTCCATCTTTATTTCTTCAGATGTACTTGACACCTCTCCAGTGGGGTTTATATCTGTAAAACACTCAGACGCTATCATTATACATTAAGTTAAACATAAACAAGGTCTAAATCAGCATGGAAAGGTTTTATCCATTTGTATCAATTGTTTCCCCAACAGATCCATGCTGGGTATAATAGCCTGGACAATAGGCATTCATTCATTCATTCATTCATTCATTCATTCATTCATTCAGTTAGTTCTTGAGTATCTGTAGTCATTTTCTTGAAGCCATTTGATATCCTGGAGTTTTCACCTGGACCTCCCTGCATTTCTTTATCCTTGATAAACAAACACATTGGGGATGGCTGGAGCTGGCCACCCTGCACAGGGCCAATGAGGAATACCACCCCCTTTTGTCCCTGCTGCATCTGTTGGTTCTTTGGGTCAGGCAGGCCCTGGTTCTGATTCTTAGATGCAGATATAGGTTTTGTCTTTCCATTGACCCCATCTGGCTGCTGTATCTCTAATGTCTTTTACAAGCCAGTCCTTCAAGGACTGATTCCCCCTGTGCTGGTTCAGGTTATGCAGCCTATGTCTCGAGGAGGTGTGTGTGTGTGGGTTATATTGCTCAGCTTTATGGTTTCTAGTGCTTCTTCAGCACTTGCACTAGTGTCATCTGCTTCCATGTTCCAAATCCTTACAAGCCAGGTTATGCTGGCCTCCTTTATTGCCTGTTTGAATGTGTTCCCTAATTCCAATAGCTCCAGTCCTGAGTATTCTCTGATTGCCCTACTTTCTCACACTGGACCATTGTTAAGGCCTCCATCAGCATGCTGAAACATGGATTATTCCTTTCTTTGTATTAAAGATCAAACCCCAGGGGCATCTTTAGCTTTTTCTAGGTCGCTCCTCTCCTCATCACTATCTGCCTTCTCCCACGTAGTCCAGATTTTGGGGACCCAGGAAGAGCCTTGAATTACAAATCTATTCTTGGTTCTTTGTTCCTTTTGGTCTTCTAGCTGTAAAAAAAAAAAAAACAGCAGGCTAACATCTTTACCTCTTTTATGCAATTTACTTGCAAGATCAGGGTCGAATAATGAAGTGGCTAGCCTCCTACTCTTTTTCTGCTCTAATTCCTCTTTTACACTTTCAGCCTCTCTTTGGGATGTCACTTCCACCTGAGACAGATCTCTTATCACACAAAGCAGTAGCCAGGCTGCCTCTGCAGCTACTTGCTGCAACTTCTGCCCTTGGTGCACTACTACCAGGGCTTGCAAAGTTTCTTCTCGACCTCCCAGTGTCCTCAAAGCATCTCCAGAATCACATGGCAGACCCCACAGCTCAAGTAGACATGCCACTGTACCACCTAGAAGTGGACTGCTATCCCAAGATTTCTCCCACAGACATCATTGGCCTAGGTGCCTTCACCTTAGTCGTGCATCTTAAAATCCACCGCACAATCCATGCCACTGCCAGGACCTCTGCCAGGGCTATGGTGGTAGCCCGTCATGCCAACATTCCCTCTGCCCACACTCTCCATTCACTCAGGTTTCCCCTGGTCACTGGTCTCTTTTCTTACATGAGAGGAAACTCCATTGCTCTTCCCAAGCTCACCCTCAGTTTTGTCCTTCCTGCCCTCTATGCCATTTGTTGCTAAATTCCTTCTAGAAGGCTCACACAGCATCCTCCCCCCACCCCATGGTCCCAAAGGTGAAGCGAGAAATAAACTCTCCAAACTACAGTTTGGAATATTCTAGAAAGTTTATTTGGGCTTTCTAACAGATCAAAAGTGTGAAGGGGTTACTTACAGGAATGTGGGTGCTTCCCTGCCATGGCTGTACAGGAAAATCCCCATCCCTGCATGGACCTTTTGACCTCTCTGTGGCTGCCCAAGATGGAGAAATTTGGAGAGACCCGATCTTGATCTTCGCATTCTCTGTTTATATACGCTTAGGCCCTCCCCTTATATAGCCGGGGTGAGTGGCTGGTTGAGAGGGGTAGCTGACTCACCTGGCTCCTCCTTTTCCCTCTGAAGGCCGACAGTGAAGTTTATAATCCTGGGCAAGCAGGTGCCTCTTAGCATGGGGAGGTGTTTGGTGTTCAAGGTCAGTTTTTCAGAAGGGTCTAACAAAGGAAGCTGGATTATTGAGCTAGTCTGGGTGCAAGAGATCAGGTTTCAGCAGGCAGTTCTGGGCTCAGAGGGTATTCCAGAGATCAGAGGCTGAAGAGTAGGAAAGGGTTTGGGCCCAAGGCTTAGAATAGGGTTCAGCAAGGAGGGGAGACTGGAGGTGCTCAGACTGGATGGGAATCACGGTGGGATCTAACTTACCAGGGTAGTAAGCAGGCAGGCTGGTCTGTGTCAGGCAGAGCAAAAGGCCAAGGAAGACTGGAATGGAATCAAGTGGGATGGTCTAATAAACTATTCTAGAAGATTAATCTAGTCTGGGTTAGGAAGGTAATCCAGAAATCTGAGGTGGAAGTACAGGAGCAGGCTTGGGCCCAAGGGTAGCAGGGAACAAGGTGCAGGTTGGTAGATGGGAGGTGTTCAGGCTGCAGGGGACTCAAGACTTGGTGAGAGGGATCTGGCTTACCAGAGTAGTAGGAAGGCTGGTCTGTGCTTATTTGTTTTCTTAATAATATTTTCTTAATATTGTGACTGAGATGAATGGAATACACATTTCTCTGTTTGCTAAGTGAGGCTGAACATTTTTCATACATTTATTGGTCATTTGTGTTTCATCTTTTGAAAAATTTCTCTTCATTTTATTAGCAACTTTATTGTTTGGATTATTTCGACTTTTTGTATATTCTAGACATCCATCCTCTTTCAGGCATCTAGAAAAGATTTTGTCCCCTTGTTTATGTTGCGTCCTCACTCAATGAATTCTTCCCTTTGCTGTGGAGAAGCTTTTGAAATGAAAATATTTAAATGTTACTATCTAAACATTTGCTGCCATCTAACTCTTGTTAATTGCTGTGGTTTTGTTCTTTACAATTACATGATGTAGAAACATGTACTGTATTTAGTTGTCATATTTCTTTAGTCTGTTTATCTCCAACAGTTTAGTCTTACATTAGGCATCTACATGATAGAATCTAGAGTCTCCTAGAAGCCAGGCCTCTGGCTTGGTGGTGTGGCTTATCTTGGTTGTATTAGTTGCAATGGAATGATGTCCTCCCTATGGGTGGCATTTGCTGGCCGGGGGACCAGGGCCTGTCCTGGAGAGAGTGCACTGAGGAAGCTGACTCTTCTGTTTTTTGATATCCTTCAGCTGACCTGACTGCCCAGTGTAATAGATTGTACTTTCAACTGAGAGCCAGGACAGACAGAGCCTTTCTCTTTAAGTTGCTTTTGTGGGACTATTTTTATCAGAACAATAAGGAAAGAAAGTGAGACAGAATTTGTCAATAGCATCATAAGTGACAATAGTAAAAACTTATTTAACAAATCTTTGTATGAGGGGAACTGAATTTCAGTGCGCCTAAGTTTAGAGCATGATATCTTATGATCTCATTAATATTGTTATACATATGTCATTCCTCTCACCAAGAATTTGTTGATAATCTAGAAAGAAATATGTTCAGTTTGATAGGTGATCACTAGAAGTGAAGAGTTGTAAAAATATATTCAATATAGGTGACTTTGTCTATAAAGGAGAGACTTAGAGTAACATAAGAATGGTAAATTTAATAATGTGTAAGCTCATGTCTTCTAAAAATCCATCTTTTTCACATTTATACAAGTTTCTTATCCTTCATATCTTAGAGATAAGAAAATGGCATAGTACAGGAAATGACAGAAATAACTTTAAAACATTCAATCAAATTGTAAGACAATTTATTTTTATAAAAAGTGTAGGAATGTAGGGTAAAGTCCAGTAACTACTAGGGGGACTATGATGGGCTTTAGGCTGACAATCTTGGTCTAGGGTGTGCAAGTGATAAGTCTTTTCAGCTCTCATGTAGAGTATCAGTGTGTTCACTTAATACAAACAAGTCCTACTAAGCCAGGTTGTTTCTTACTAGTGAAATTGCAGAGAAAACTAAATTATCAGTGTAAAATTATTTTTTAGAAAATAGGATTAAAGAGATGGCTTTTCCTTTTTGTTAATTTTTTAAAATTTTATTTATTTTTTATGTGTATGAATGTACTGTCTACATGTAGGTTGGTGCACCTGTGTCATGCAATGCCCTGGAGGTCAGAAGAGGGTGTCGGATTCCCCTGGAACTGGAGTTAAAGACAGTTCTCAGCCGCCATGTGGGTGCTGGGGCTTGAACTCGGGTCCTCTGCAAGAGCAGTTGGTGCTCTTAACTGCTAGGCCATCTCTCCAGCCCCAAGAGATGGCTTTTCTAATTAGCTTCATGTTACTTTTACCTGAACTAATGCCCTGAGATAATTGACTTTAGAAGAGAAAGTCTATTTAACTAACAGTTTTTGAATTTCAAATCCAAGATCAGGCAACCCTGTAGTTTTGGACCTCTGGTAAGGATGAACGATGTGAGGGCATATGTTGATGCCATACACTGGGGCAATAGTCTGATGGGGAATTAAGATTTTGCAAATCTTTCCTAACTAATGTTGGCTGACAACATTCTGACAGACTAATCTCTGTTCAGAGTGATAGTGTCCTGCGATATGAGCACAAAGTGCATTGTGCTAAGCAGCAGCTCTATTTTGTAGATGCTTCATACATTTTACCTTGATTCAGTGTGTACGGAATTGAGAGTATCTGTCACCACAGACAAAGTTAGTCATTTTTGTTTATGCTGTCAGGATGGAAATGAGGATTTATTTCTCTACTTTTACAGTAAATTAAATCTGCTGAAAGGTGATAATATACTCAAATCTTTTAAAGTTCAATAGTAAAATAACTGGCTTTTTCCATACTGGTTAAAGCTTGGATATTAAAACAAATGATCTACATCTTATTTCTTCATGAAAAATGCCAATATTTTACATTTAATTTTTTATGACAAATTCAATTTTTAAACAATGTGCTGAAACTAAGATAATACAGCACATCATACCTGTTCCATAGGCCTTATAGACTTTTCTACAGGCTATTTTTACATATTAGGTGTGTGTGTGTGTTTGTGCATATGTGCAGTTGTGTATACTGCCTCATGGAAGCCAGAGTTGGGAGTCCTGCTCTGTTTCTCACTATCTTACTCCTTCAAGCAAACTGGAGCTAAACGGGTGACCGGCAAGCTCTGCATGATCAATCCTACGTCTCTCCTAGCCCTCCATGATCAATCCTACGTCTCTCCTAGCCCTCCATGATCAATCCTACGTCTCTCCTAGCCCTCCATGATCAATCCTACGTCTCTCCTAGCCCTCCATGATCAATCCTACCTCTCTCCTAGCCCTCCATGATCAATCCTACCTCTCTCCTAGCCCTCCATGATCAATCCTACCTCTCTCCTAGCCCTCCATGATCAATCCTACCTCTCTCCTAGCCCTCCATGATCAATCCTACCTCTCTCCTAGCCCTCCATGATCAATCCTACCTCTCTCCTAGCCCTCCATGATCAATCCTACCTCTCTCCTAGCCCTCCATGATCAATCCTACCTCTCTCCTAGCCCTCCATGATCAATCCTACTTCTGACCTCTCACAGCTCTGAGATCACAGGCACACGTGGCTTTTTAAAATTTTTTTGCTGTTTAAATATTCTTTTTTAAAACATTTTTTTGGTCTTTTCGAGACAGGGTCTCCCTATAGCCCCAGCTGTCCTGGAACTCATTCTGTAGACCAGGCTGGCCTTGAACTCACAGCAATCCCCCTGACTCTGCCTCTGGAGTGATAGGATTAAAGGCATGCACCACCACGCCCAGCTTAAAACATTTTTTAATTTTCTCTTTTCACAAAAAAACAATAATACAAAATGACAATGCCAAAACAAAGTGAAAAAAAGGGGAATTTCCATTTCTTTTCTGGTGAAATAATCTACAGGGCTTAGTATATAATTCTCTAATTTTTTTCCTCTTTTCCCTTTTTTTCAGGGACCTCCCTCTTTTGGGGCTACCAGAAGGATAAGTGTGTACTGGCTGGTCCAGGAAGCTTTGAGTTCTCAGCTGAGAGAGTCTGGTTTATTTTGGGGGGGTCTCACCCCTAAACTCCCTAGTCAATTTCTAGCTCCTGTTTAGTTATGTTACCCTCTGAAAAGGGTCACCCCAGTCTCCAGAAAGGAATCAGGATGCCGCTGCTCTGACTTCTTCCATGCTGAAAAGGGACATTTGGTGTGGCAACTAGGGTATCTCCCATTCAGAGGATCTATCTAAAGGACCCCCCAAAAGGATATGTAAGGAAAAAAAGTCCTTGACTAGTGCCCCTGAAAGTGAAGTGAAGGCAGGTGTAGTTAGGTGTATGATCTAGGCAGGGGACCAGGAGAAGTAAGAACAGTGTGAATTCAAATGTCCAACTTAAAAGTCCATTAGAATTTCTTGAAATTCAAAGCATCCATTTATTAGGTTTCTCCTGTTCATTTGGCGATGATGTCTGGACTCAGGATCTGCTTTCCAGGCATTTTAATAGTCAGGATATGAGTTTCCACTTAGAGAATTGCTAGAAGGAAAGAGGAAATTTTATTATTGAGTATTAATTGACAACAATATTGGACTTGTCCTTTGGCTGCACGTGACCCTACATTATTAATCAAGGCCAAGATTTAAGGTTTTGTGCTTGTTTAAGACTGTTTCATATAACTTTAATCCTAATATCTGGAGGCACATTTTTTTCTGGCTTTAAAAGAAGTATATTGAGCTGGGTGTGGTGGCACATGCCTTTAATCCTAGCACTTGGGAGGCAGAGGCAGGCAGATCTTTGTGAGTTCAAGGCCAGCCTGGTCTACAGAGTGAGTTCCAGGACAGCTGGGACTACAGGGAGGACCTGTCTCGAAAAGTCCAAAATAAATAAATAATAAATAAATAAATAAATAAATAAATAAAGTATATTGACTATCTTTTGGCAATACTTTCCTTTTGGGTGTTTAAGTCCACATAACTAGCCCAGATTAACAAAAATTTGTTTTTTCAAGGTCAGTTGAAGTTCTGGTCTTTGGGGGGAACTCGGATTTTCAAGGGGGAGGGAGTGCCTGGCTCCTTCTGTCCACTATTAACTGGTTCCATCTACTGAGGACAAAGTCAGATCTTCCCTTTGGAGCATGAGACAACTTTCCTCTATGTTGACCTTCCTGTTTATAGACTGGACATTGGTTGGGATTCTGTTAGTGGAACTCCAAGACCTGCTTGCATAGGAAGGTTGGTGACTCACAATTGCAAAACATTTTAAGAGATGCCCCTGGACAAAATCTCCTGGGACTAATTGACCTCAGAAGCCAAGGAACAAAATTGTCCCTTAAATCCCTTGGCCAAATTGGTATGGGCAATAGACATCCCAAAAATAAAGTTACATCAATCTGATGCATTTAATTACTAAATCATATTTAGATAAAGCTGAAAAAAGGCCTAAGAAGCCTTGCATAAACATTGACTGGAAGAAATTTAACACCATAGGATAAGCAGGTAAAGCCAATGAGAAACATTTAAACAATTTTATGCATATCTTAAATGTAAACCGTTTACTATAAACAGAAGTGGTTTCTGTACTTTCCCAAACCCCATATCCTGGTTTGTAATTTTCCAATAACAGGAAACATACCTATTGACTGGAATTAAGCTGATAAATTTTACCAAGTCTGTCTAATCTGTCTCCATCTGGGCTGCATGCCACTAGTTCAGGGAAGCAAACTTAGCTTTTCTTGAGTCAAATTATCTTGAAATGGGCAGAGCAGATATCAAAAGTAATACTTTCATAATAGAGACAAAGAATATCTTTGAGTAGCCTAATCCGAATCTACAACTGAAAGTCCAGAACAAGTCAGGAATGGACTGAGAACCAACCACAACCCTGTATGGTTATAATCCCATTGAGACCATTAGTAAACTAGCTTTAGTGTTTATACCATTCCACTCTGGAAATATTTAACCACTTCATTCCAGTAAAAGTATCTTATTTGCTACTAAACTTTGCAATATTTATACCCATCCTGACGAACAGGGCAGTCCCTCCCAAACACATCACCACAAATTAAAAACCTGTGGGAAGATCTGGTTTGAATTAGGGACTAGTTCTCAGCTAGCATCCCTCAGGACACCATGTGGGAGTCATGGGGCTCCTCTGAACCTGCCCCAAGAGGGAGCAAGCAACGTGGCCCAGGCACATGATGCTAGGCGGGGCAGCAGTATGCAGTGGAGCAGAACTGAGGGTCTGTGATTGGCTCTGGGAGCTGATGTCATTTTGCTTATAAAAGTGAGTTGTAGCAGGCTATAAAGTGAATTCTCCATTACCATAATTACACAGAATTCCTGGTAGTTATGTCTGTGTGCATATGGGCCAAAGCTGGCCTGATTTTCGAGTGTTGTGGCCAGTGGGTTGACCACCAACCTGGCAAGCTGGTGTGGGGCTGGAAGGAGATCTATCAGATCGCCAGCTGTGAAGTGAGTTGTGAGTAAGTGAACATAGGCTATCAGCCATCAGCCTGAAATTCCTGTCCAGAGACCAGCAGTCTTTGGGCAGGTGAAAAAGCATGGCTAAGACAGGAAATTTCCATTCTTCCAGGTGAAGGACCCGAGTTGGAAGTACCTCTCAAGTTAGGTTATGGAAGTAACCAACTGACCTCTGTGCCGAGGGTTCAGTTCCCTACAGTGGCTGCAGGTAGGCACCGTGCCCCCTTCCCTTAGCAGGACCATGCTGTACCTGTTTGTAGCAAGAGAAGCTCCCACAAAAACCTTAAAGTGACTCATATCCCATACACAAAACAACCAAAAGCCTTGAATTCTATTTTATCTAGGTTTAACATAGTGACTCCTCCTTATTTCTTAGTGCCATTTACTTGTATTATAGTTTACCCTCCGTTCAGCTTGGGATATTATGTATCTTTAAAGGTGAGGTAAATTTCTTGGAGATGAGAAAAAAAAGGGTTTTGTTTCTTAGTCCAGTCTACTAATCTATGTCTCTTAATTAGAGAATTCAGTCCATGGATATTTAAGACTGTTGTTGAAAGAATTAAATTGCTTCCAATAATTTTGATTTCTAGTACATTCTTACCTTGGGTTTTTATTTCTGTAATGGTAGTATCATTTGTTTTCTGGTGTTGATTGCTTCTAGTCATTCCTGCCCTCCACTATTTGTATTGCTTGAAGTATTCTCTGCATGGATGGATTATTGGAGAGGAATTATTTTAACTTATTTATATCATGGGACATTTTCCTTTCTCTTTCAATTATAATAGATATTTTTGCTGGATAAAGTACTCTGAGTTGGCATCTGTAGTCTTTTAGAATGGGAATATTTTAGACCAAGCTCTTCTGGCTTTCATCTGCATTGAGAAATCAGCTGTAATTCTGACAGGCTTTCCTTTGTGAATAATTTGTAATTTTTCTTTTGCAGCCCTCAGTATCCTTTCTTTGCTTTGAACACCTTGTGTTTTTACTATGATATTTTGTGGAGAATTTCTTTTCTGGTTCTGTCTTCTTGGTGTTCTATATCTTTCTAGTACTTATATAGATATATCTCACTTTAATTTGGGAAAATTTTCCTCTAAAATTCTGTGGAGGACCTGATCCATATCATTATCCTTTGAGTTTTCTTCCTCTTCTATCCCTATAATTCATAACATTGGTCTTTCTTTTCTTTTCTTCTTCTTTTTTTTTGTCAGACAGGATCTCCCTAGAGCTCCAGCTGGCTTGGAACTCCCTCTGTAGACCAGGTTGGCCTTGAACTCACAAAGATTCACCTGCCTCTGCCTCCTGAGTGCTGGGATTAAAGGCCTGTGCCATGGTGCCCAGCTTAAAGATGGTTCTTAGCTGCCATGTGAGTGTTGGGAATTGAACCCGGGTCCTCTGTAAGAGCAGTCAGTGCTGTTAACCACTGAGCCATCTCTCCAGCCTCAGGTTTGGTCTTTTCATAGTATCCCACAGTTCCTTATTATTCCATTTTTGTGTTTTTTAAAAATCTTTCATAATCTTTACTTGATTTAGCCAATTCTTCCATATTGTCTTTCTTTTTTTTTTCTTTTTCTTTTTTTTTTTTTTTTTGGTCTTTTCGAGACAGGGTCTCCCTGTAGCCCCAGCTATCCTGGAACTCACTCTGTAGACCAGGCTGGCCTTGAACTCACAAAGACCAGCCTGCCTCTGCCTCCCAAGTGCTAGGATTAAAGGTGTGCGTCACCACGCCCGGCTCCCATATCGTCTTTCAATCTTCATATTTGATTTTCTACTTCACCTATTCTATTATTAAAAGTTTCTCCAATCTATTCCAAGTGTTTGTGGAATGTTGCATTTCTTTTTTCATTTCATTTCAACTTGAATTTAGTTTATCGTTGTCCTCTTTCAATTTATCCCTGTCTTCTTTTAGGTCCATGACTTCCTTGTCTATAAGCTCCTTAAATTCCCTCAACTCCTTAATTTCTCTAACTATATTCATAATTCTTCTTTTGGGATCTGTATCCTGAGTTATATCCAAGGGGTCTTCACTACTTGAATAGGGGATATTAGTATTTGACAGAGATCCACCTGAATCTTTTGTATTATTTTTCTTTCATTGAGCTTTAGGCATTTGGGCAGCTTCTGTTGGGAGTGGTTCTAGTGTGAAGCTTAGGTCTTTGTTGAGCTGACACCGATTTTGGTTACATTCCTCAGGTATTCTTGTTGACTGTTCAATTGATGTGTGGGTTTGGATACTTTATGCTCCAAAATCTCAACTTTATCCTAACACTGTACAGACCAACACACCTCATGCAACCAGCAAACAGTTCTCTCAATGGACTAAGCCATGCATCACTTGAGCAAGCTGGAATGCCCCAGGCCTGTGAAACCCGCACCCAGAGGGCCCCAGGCACTCCCCATCCTCTGGGCCGGAAGGTCACGCAGCCTCTGGTACAGTGTAGCCGGAGTCCCCCACTCCAAGTCGGGTGAACCCCTAATCACCCACCTGGTGAGATGTACTCTTGGAACCGCTGTACACCACCCATAATCTACTGACCCGTCCCCCAGGGCCAGGCACCGAGGTCTGTACCTGGGTTCAGTAGGAGAAAGGCTCAGCTGACGCGGGGGGCTACCCCTGTTGTCTACTGATGTCTATAGTGCTAAATTGTAGTTCCTAAGATTCCAAATGCTCTTGGGGGCCCCGAAGTCCCCCTCCCCAACTTTGCCATTAGTTGCTCAGAATGCACCTGCTGCCCAGGGAGCTGACATGTTGGAAAACCCCACATGCGGCTTTTTAAATGGATTCTTCAGATATAAACTAAGGTCCTCATGGTTGTGCAACATGCATTCTTACCCACAAGTCATTGCTTCAGAATTTTCTGTAAGTTTGCATGAATTAAGAATATCCAGTGGTTAGGTTATGTAATGAAATACCATTGAAAAGGATTTACTCTGGACTTTCTCAATTTTTAACTGAGGGATATGTTATAATCGATTATCCATACTGCTCTGCAACAGTATAGATTGTGGAAATTCTCGATTAATATTTCTGAAAATTTGTTTACTTTTTCTTCTCAAGACATGGAAACAAATTTCAGACAAGTGTTTAACTGTCCTCTCGATGCTCTATATCCAGTTTTTATTTCAAAAGGCCTTAGTTTCTTCTTTCAACTCAGATTTCATTTTGTTCATGTGTGCATCAGGAATCAGGCTCAATGATTAAATGATTGTAATAAGCAGCTAAGAGTAAAAAGTGTTACAAGATAGTGTAACAGGTTTCCCTCCTATTTCTGATCTTATTTACTATATTGTGGGAATGACTTTTCTAGAAACATTTCCCTATTGCACATAGAACATTTACCTTCTCTTGTAACCAAGTTAATTCCATGCTTTGAGATAATTTAATATTATGTATTCAGTCTGTCTTATTTCTGTGTAATTGGTGTGCTTAAATTTAACTAGCTTTTAAGAATACAATATGAACAATCTTACTAGGCTTTGGGCTCCCCATATTCAACTTATATACGCTAAGCTAAACACATTGCTTTAATTTGAAAATATGTTCCCTATTTCTTCCTCATGATCCATCCATGCCCTCTGACCCAGAATAATATGTTTCTGTATATATGTGCATGTGTGCATGCATGTGCTGTGACAATATCACAAGTTGCTGGAAGCAGCAACATAAAAGTATGGAATCAACAGTAGATGTTATAAGCAGCATGTAGATATAGATTGACAACATCTATTTATGGTTTTGAACATGTCAGAAAGAGCAACTTCTTCCCTTGTAAGATTGTGACTTGAGATTCTTTAAAACAAAGTCCATATTCTTTCCCCATATTATGTGGATGTGGTATTTAAATAAATGCAGAGGAGGCTGCCATTTGCTTTGGTCAGAATGCACAGTTTTGAGAGATATCAAAACAGGAAAACAGATCAGGCTCACTTGGTTAAGCACCTGCAGGAGTTGATCCTTTCTTAATGCGGTACTGTCACAGCACATGAGCAGCAGCAGTCACTGCAGTGACTGCTGCTTCTCTGTTCTAGGCAGCACTCCTGGAGTACACTGTGTGCCCCTTGTTCCCCAGAAAGGTAACAGCAAAAGCTAACAGGTGCTTCCCCCAGAGTCCTGAGTACTTTCTTTTGAATTCTTAAGGTTATTAATGATTACCAACAGATGTCTCTTCAAAAATGTGTTATAGAGGCTGGAGAAAGGCTCATCAGTTAAGGGCACTGACTGCTCTCGCAAAGGATCTGGGTTCAGTTACCAGCACCCACCTGATGACTCATGACCAACTGTAACTTCTGTTCCATGGGATCCAGTGGAACTTTTGTACACTATCCAAGGCAGATGGTGTACACATTCACATGTAGAAAACATTCATACACATATAAATGTCTTAGGAAAAATGTAGGTTCTAGTATTAGAAAACCTCACCTTTGATCTGCAAGCTCCTTGAGCACAAACCTTTCAATTTATTCCTCCAAATGATTACCTACAGTTATTTTCTTTGAGTTATCACAGCTTTTGCTCTTTCAGCATTCCAAAACTTGTAAAATTAATTTCCTATATTGAAAGTGTTGTGGAAGGTTTAGACGTCGCTTTTCCTTATTGGGTGCAATGGCGGCTTAGCTGTTTTCTAGCTATGGCAGTGCTGTGGCTCTAATCACACGTGCCAGGAATAGCTAGCTATAAATGTGCCTCACACACAATCATGAATTTGCTTAAAGTAATGAAGTTTTCATAAATTGATTTTATGACAATTGTGTAGTTCTTGAACATGGACTTTGCAGATGACAAGGTTGTTTTTAATGCCAGCATTTGGACACTTGCTCAATCACTTGTCATTTCACATAGTTGAAATCACAGGGAAATTTTCTCTACTTTTTTTTTTTTTTTTTAGTCTTTTTGAGACAGGGTCTCCCTGTTGCCCCAGCCAGCCTAGCACTCACTATGGAGACCAGGATGGTAATTCCTCTCAGAGAGAGGAGTCTGTCTCTGTCACTGAGGTGCTGGGATCATGTACCACCACACCCAGCACTCTGTGTTTTTAGATGGTGAGCATTTGTGAATACAGAATAGTGAGTCATACAACTTATTAATTCAAATGTCCTCATAAATTTAAAACTCAAGATACTTTTCTTGTAAAAGAAATTATGTAAGTCATGCACAATTTATTGCAGAAACTTTATGTGCTGAGTTTTAAATGCTATCTTGGCTTTGCCTACTGGATGTACTATGAAGAAAACACCAAAATATAGCAAGTCTGGGTTCTCATGTGTTCCTTACCTTAGTCCTTGGGAAGAGACTGCTCTCTGGACAGTAAACAAAAGAACCAGAGAGGAGGAGGTGATTGTTCTGGTATTAGTTCTAGAACAATGCCAATGGGGGGAAAACCTACAATGATAAAATAGAAAAAAAATCATAATCTTAATATCATTAGATGAAGCAAGATTTTTCTTTTTACAACTAAAATATCATGGAAGGAAAAGGTAAAAAAAAAGATAGTTGCATTACTCACAGTTTCATTAGAAATTTGGAGCAAGGCAAAATGATGTTCTGATAAATTGATTTAATTCAGTCTCCCTTATTTAAGCTATATTTTCAAATGGTATTGGGTCAAACTGTGAACAATGTTATTTATGTTCAGCCATCTTCTCAGATGTACTTTGCAGAGGATATTTTCATTGTTTCTACCATATTATTGTGCAGCAAAATGACACCAATCTTTTCGACTTTATGAAGGTGAAACCCGCTGAAAGTACTAAATAATAGATAAACACTACTGATTAGGCAGTAAGATAGGATGAGGTCTTTTTCTTCCTAATTTTGGCAACAATAACAAAAGTGTATACAACATTGCAATACATCAATATTCAGTGGTGAGCACTTGGTTGTTACTTTAAAGTTTTTAATCTGTTCTGATATTTACTCATGTTTACACTTGCTGATTCTGCCTGACTTTCAAAACACAGAAAGATAAAAACATGCCTGTAATGTATAAACATCAAATTATTTTAAAACAGAGCAACACAAAAAGAAAACAAGACAAAAATGAGATTTAAAAAATTATAGTAGCATTTAGAATTTTCCTTTTAGGTTTGCTGATTCATCTGTTTTGAAAAAATATTTTATTTATTATTTTTATTTCATGTGTATGTATTGCCTGGATGTATGTACATGCACATGTGTCACGCAATGCCAGCAGATGTCAGAAGAGGGCATTTGATTTCCCTGAAACTGGAGTTATGGATGGTTGTTAGCCACCATGTGGGTGCTGGAAATTGAACCTGGGTCCTCTGCAAGCGCAGCCAGTGCTCTTAACTGCTGAGCTGTCTTTCCAGCCCGTGTTGATTCTTATCTATATCATCCTCCTTCTGATTCATTTAAAAATATTTTTATTGATTCTTCACACAATGTATTTGATCGTATTCAGACTCCCCTGTTGCCAACCCAGACCTTACTACCCCCCTGTCTCTGGCTTCAGATCCTCTACTATTATTATTTTTCAAAGTCCAATCCAGTTTAATTTGTGTTTCCAAAATGCTACAGGGTGTGGGTCCATATCATGGAGTCTAGTCACCCTACTTGGCATAACACCTTTAAAGAAAATTCATTCTCCCTCTATCTCAAGCTATCAATTGCAAATTCTTCCTCAGCTATCACTAAGGCTTCATACCAACCTCCCACCTTTGTGCTTGGATTTTGTCTGGCTTGAGCTGGTGCAGATCTTGTGCATTTTTTTCACAAGTGCTGTGGGTTCACATGTACAACTTCCCTGTGTCTAAAACGTAGGGTTAATTTGTTTCCCCCTCCCACCTCTGACTCATACAATCCTTTTTCACAATGATCCCTGAGCTTAGGAAGAGCGTGTCCCTTTGAGGGTCAAGCAATTGGCAGTATCCTATTATTTGCATGTCCTCTATCTGCAAATGAGACTAGTCCCAACTATGGGTATAACAAAGTAGTTAGGAGTTGGTTTAATGGTATGCTCATTTAACAGAATAATAGTAGTTTGTTCTCCACTATGCCTATGAAACCTGTCTTGCTAAAGATTCTTGGCCCTGATAACAATGTCTGACATGAGCTTCATCTTGTGAAATGGACCTTAAACCCAATCAGAAAAAGATGAGTTCCCTACCATACCACTGGGGCCGCTGTAGCAGTGAGCCTATCTTTCCAAGCCACTCGTTATTGTAGCTCTTGGAGTTCACAGATGAGTAAGGCTCATGATTGTCATTTCTATTCTAATAGCATTCCTAAACTAGTGAATAGGAATTCAGTTTCAAGGTCAGTGTCAACTTGGATTTTCCATGTGTGTTCTACAGCTCAGATATTTAATTTCTTCAGGAAGAGGGTCTTCTTATTGTTACAGAAAATTCTTCAAGCATCAAAGAGATGAAGAACCCACTCAGGATAGAGCTAGAAAGCTTGTCTATTTTTTACTCATGCATGAGTACCCCAGTTAAGTGACACATGGCCAATAGATTATGGAACCCCGATCTAGGTACAGATGACGATTTTATAGTCAATTTTACATCATCATTTTATGATGAGAACCTAGGCCCTATGTTCTTTTCATGATGGGACATGATGTTTCTGGAAATTCCTTCCTGAGTTCATTCAAACAACAGTTTTTAAAGCAGATATCTCAAGCATGGGTCAGAACATGGGAGGGTAATTTGGACTGAAACCTAGTCAAACAGTCATTCAGTTTACAAAATCAGATATCATTAGCAGCAGTTCAGATTTCTGGCACATATGATTACAGTTTTCTTAGAGTAATCAGACCAGGTACCTCAATAAACCATTTGGTGAACTTTCCATACCCTTAACTTGCATTCCGGTCAGTTGTCAGACACAGTGAGTGCTAAGCTTGACAAAGCTTCAAGACATTAGTGTAGAATAATGAGCCATCCCAAGGTAATGCAAACATCTTAGAATAATTAAACATCTCTGAGTATCCCAGGGTTAGATTTCAAGGTATCTAGCTAGTGAGTAAAACAAATGAAAGTACAAGATAATCTAAATGTAAAAGAAGATTACATAGAAAGTTATAAAATGTAATTTCCTTCAGCATTATGACCAATGTAATTTTCTTTACTAAGCTTCCAAAGAATTTAAAAGATGGAGGTATGGATGAAAATAGAGACCAGGTCTTAAAATAGGTGATATTGACTGGAGTTTGATACATTCTGTTATTAAATTTTCATTTAAAAGAACTCAAGAAATGAACAACATCAAAAGTATTATATTATGAAATTACAGAATCCTGGGCTGGAGAGATGGCCTAGCGGTTAAGAGCGCCTACTGCTCTTACAGAGGACCCGGGTTTGATCCCCAGCACCCACATGGCGGCCGAGAACCGTCTGAAACTCCAATTCCAGGAGAACTCCAGTTCCAGGGGAACCGACACCCTCTTCTGACCTCCGTGGCATTGCACGACACGGGTGCACAAACTTGCATGCAGACAGTACATTCATACACATACGGACATAAATAAAATTAATAAAAAAAAAGAAATTACAGAATCCTTCAGTATAGTGATTTAATATATGTTTTCCAATCTTTGGGTGACTTTGGAAGGGCAGGTGGGAAACAACGTCTTTTTCATCTGCACATACATTTACTTATGAAGCTAAAGTATTTTTTCAGTGTTAGGAATTAAACTTAGGGCATCCAGGCAAGTGCCATACCATGAAGTTCTAGCCTCAGCCTTTCATACATATTTTTTTTGTCTTTTTGAGACAGAGTCTCCCTGTAGCCCCAGCTGGCCTGAACTCACTCTGTAGACCAGAGTGGCCTTGAACTCACAGAGATCCATCTGTCCCTGCCTCCCAAGGCATGCATTTTCATACATTTTTTTTTATTTTTTAATTATATTTTAAGAGATTCACAATATAAGAGCACAGTTGTTTTCAGATCACATTGACATTGCTCAGTTTGCCAAACAATTAGGTTATTGGTGCTAGAATCCACAGATGAGGGATACCATTCGTCGTTTGTTTTTCTGGGACTGTGTTACTTCACTCAGCATGATATCTTCTAGCTCCAGCATTTGCTTGCAAAGCTCATGATGTTATCTTTCTTTACCACTGCATAGAACTCCATTTTCTCTATCCACTCATCAGTTGAGGAGCACTTGGGTTGGTTCCAGCTCCTTGCTATTGTGAAGAGAGCTGCAAGAAGCATAGCTGTGCATGTATCTCTGTGGTAAGATGAGTCTTGTGGGTACATGCCCAGGAGTGGTATGGCTGTGTCAGGTGGCAAGTTCATTCCAAGTCTTCCAAGGGTTCTCCACATTGCTTTCCATAGTGGCTGTACCAGTTTACATTCCCACCAGCAGTGGACGAGTGTTCCTCTTTCCCTACAACCTCTCCAGCACTTGGTATCATTTGTTTTCTTTATCATAGCCAGTCTTATTGGAGTAAGATGATATCTTAAAGTGGTTTTGATTTGCATTTCCTTAATGATTAATGATGTTGAACACTTCTTAAGATGTTTCTCAGCCATCTCTCATTCCTCATTTGTGAAGTCTCTGTTCAGTTCTTTGCTCCATCTATTGAGTGGGTCATTTGTTTTCTTCTTTGTTTTTTTGAGTAGTTTGTATATTCTGGAAATCAATGCTTTGTCAGATGTTTCTATGGTGAAGGTTTCCTCCCACTCTGTGGGATTTCTCGTCACTTCCTTGATTGTTTCTTTTGATGTACAGAAGCTTTTGAGTTTAATGAGGTCCCATTTGTCAATTGTCGACCTTAATTCTTGCACAGCTGCTGTCTGATTTAGGAAGTCTTTTCCTAAACCTATGTCTTGTAGTCTGTTGCCAACTTTGTCTTCTCTCGCCTTCAGAGTTTGGGGTTTCATGTTGAGGTCTTTAATCCATCTGGAGTTGACTTTTGTACAGGGTGAGAGGTAGGGGTTTAATTTCATTCTTCTACAAGTGGTGATCCAGTTTTGCCAACACCACTTGCTGAAGATGCTGTCTTTTCTCCATTGTGTCTTCTTGGCCCCCTTGTCAAATATGAGATGGCTGAAATTGTATGTGCTCAGATTTGGATCTTCGGTTTTGTTCCATTGGTCAACAGGTCTGTTTTTGTGCCAGTACCAGGCTGTTTTTATGACTATAGCCCTGTAGTATAGTTTGAAATCTGGTATAGAGATCCCTCCTGTGTAGATCTTTTCACTCAGGATTGATTTAGCTATTCGGGGTCTTTTGTTTTTCCAAATGAATTTAAGAACTTTTGTTTCCAAGCCTGTGAAGAAACTCTTGGGGATTTTGATTGGGATTGCATTAAATCTATACAAGAGTTTTGGTAAAATGGACATTTTTACAATGTTAATTTTCCCAATCCATGAGCATGGGAGGTTTTTCCATCTTCTGAGGTCTTCTTCAATTTCTTTCTTTAAGGGTTTAAAATTTTTGTTGTAGAGGTCTTTGTGTCTTTGTTAGGTTTGTTCCTAAGGTATTTTTATTGTTTTTTGAGGATATTGTGAGAGGGAAGGTCTCCTTGTAGTCCTTGCTTCAGTCTGCTTGCTGTTGTTTTAAAGAAAGGCTACTGATTTTTCTAGGTTAGTTTTGTATTCTGCCACTTTACTGAAGCTCTTAATCATTTCTAAGAGTTTTTCTGGTGGAGTTTTTAGCATCCTCATAAAGTAAACAATCATATCATCAGCTAAAAAAAGGATAGAGTTGACTTCCTCTTTTCGCAATATGTACTTCCTTTATTTTCCTTTTCTTGCCTATTTCCCTAGCAAGTGTTTGTTAGAGTATATATTGAAGAGGAGTGTTGACAGGGGGCAGCCCATTGCTGAGTGCTCTACCTTTTAAGAGTTCTGGTTCTCCGATTTAAAGATGATACTTGGCTCGTGGGTTTTACTCGTGATATGGCTTTGATTACATTGAGGAATGATCCCTCAATCCATTTCCCTCTAGGACTTTAAGCATGAAGGGAATGCTGATTTGTCGAAGGTTTTTCAGCATCAATTGGATGATGGTGTGGTTTTTACCTTTCAGTCCATTTATAATGCTTGATGATATTTATTTGATGTTTCATAATGTATGTAAAACCATCCGGGCATTCTCTGGTATGAATCAACTTGGCTCATGATGATGATTTCTTGATGTGGGTCTGTATGCGATTTGCCAGTACTCCTGTTTAGATTTTGGCACTGTGTTATTAAGAAGATGAGGTCTCTACAGTTTCTTCCTTTTTGGTTGTTATCTTTGCCTGTTAGTTTTGGTATTAGAGTATAGATGGGTTCATAGAAGGAATTTGGGAGAATTCCCTCTGTTTGTATCTTCTAAACAATTTGAGTGTAATGGTTGAGTTTTTTGAAATGTTTTATAGAATTTTGCTGTTGAAAACCATCTGGGCCTGGGCTTTTTTTAGTTGGGTGTTTTTATTATCTTATTTTTTTTTTTTTTTTTTTTTATGTTGTATGGGTCTGTTTATAGTTGTATCAATCTCTTTTCGTTTGGTTATAATTCCAGGATTTCAGATTGTTTTATGCATTTCTTCTAGTTTTCAAACTTGGTAGAGTATAGTTTTTGAAGCTATTCTGTATTGATTTTCTGGACTTTTCATTGCTCTGGTTTGTGAATATTTCCCTTTTTTCATCCAGTTGTATTGATTGGAGTTGTTTCTGGTGTCTTTTATTCTTTTTTTTTTTTTTCTCAAAGAACCAACTTTTGAATTCATTTGATTTTTTTTTTTGTGTGGTTGTGTGTTGTGTTGCTTTGTTCTGTTTCATTGATTTCTGCTCGATTTTTGTTATTGTCTTCTTGTCTGTTGGCATTTAGGGTTTCATCTGTTTGTTACCTCTCAAGTGGCTTTTTAGCTGTAGTGTTAGATCAAATTCACTTGTGCTCTTTCTGATTTTTCTAATGTAGGACACCCAGGGCTATAAACTTCTCTTAGGACTGCTTTTAAGTATTCCCATAGGTTTTGTTGTGTTGTATTATGCATTGTAATTCAGTTTTTCCAGAAGCTTTTATTTCTTTCTTTGATTTCTTCCTTGACCATTCATTATTCAGGAAGAGTGTTGTTTAGTCTCCAGAATGTGTTCTTGTAAGTTTGTAGGGTTTGATATTGAGGTTTTATCGCACAGTGGTCTGATAGAATGGATGAAGATTTTTAACAATCTTTTTGTATTTGTGGAGGTTTCTTGTGTAACCAGTACGTGTGTCAATTTTGAGAGAATGTTCTGTGGGTTGTTGAGTTAGAAACGTGTATTCTTCTGGTATTAGGGTGTGAATTTTCAGTACGGATGATCTGTGAGTGTCCATTTGGTGTAGCATATGTTCAGATGTCTCTCTATTGATTCGTTTGTTTGGTTTACCTGTCCAAAAGGCTAGTGGGTTTGAAGTCTCCACTATTATTGATGTCTGGGGTATAATCTGTGCCTTGTGGTCCTGGGAGAATGTCACTTATAAAGTTTGGGGCCCAGAGCATTTGATGCATATATATATATATATATATATATAATATAGTATATTCATTCGATGAATTGTGGAATCTTCTTGTTGAATTGTTCTCCTTTGATAAAAATGTAATGGCTTCTTTGTCTCATTGGATTTTATGATTTCTTTTACTTTGAAGCTATTTTGTCTGAAATTATTAATGCATACTACTGTTCAATGAATTGGTCATATTCCTTTGTTTTTTTTTTCCATCCTTTCACTTTAAGGTGGTGCCTTCCTTGAAGGTAAGACGCTCTGTTTCTAGTAGACAGCATTAGTCGATGGTTTCTGTTTGCGCTAATCACAATCTCCCAGTTGGTCTTTTGATTGTGTTCTGTTTGTCTTCCATTGCTGGACAAAAATATTCTGACGGACACCAAACTTGGGGAGGAAAGGGTTTATTTCATCTTATATCTCTGGGTCAAGTTCAGCTCTTAGGGAAACCCAAGGAGGAACTCAGGCAGGAAACCTGGAGGCAGGAGCATGGAAGCACAGGCCATGGAGGAATGCGTTCCTGTCTTGTCCCCTGGCGTCATGCATAGTCATGCCTTCTTTTACGGTACACAACATAACGCTCGCCAGGGTGGCACTACTCATGTATGGGCTGGGCCCTCCCAACATTGCTCTATCCATCAAGCAATTACTCCACAGATGTGGCCCACGGCCCAATTCAATGGAGCCAATTTCTCCAATTGGAGCTCCCTCAACCCAGGGTGTCAAGTTGTCACTAAAGCTATGCAGCACAATGGGAATTTAGTCCATTGAATATTTAAGGTTATAACGGTATTTTTTTTGAGTTTGTGTTGCTTCCTTTTGCCTTATTATCCATTTACATTTTGGTTAGGTTTTTTCTAGAAAAGCTGCTGCAGTTAATGCTTTTATTGATTTGCTCTTCTAGGTGCCTGCGGAATGGTTGCTCCTTTCTTCTGTCCTTGTTAATTTGGCTTTCGAAGTATTTGGTTCTGAAGGGTGTGGCTTTCCGGACATGTATTCCTTTCATGCTTGTTTTATGTCATGGAAGATTTTTCTCTTCCTTCAATATAATCGATTTTTTTTTTGCTGGGTATAGGTAACAACTGGTTGGATCATATATCCTTTAATACTGGGAGATGCTTGCTCCACGTTCTTTCTTGCTTTCATAGTTTGCACTTGAGAAGTCAGTTGTAATCTGATAGGTTTCCCCTTATAGGTCACGTTTTCTTGTTTTTCTCTTTGTGGCTTCAATATTTCATCTTTGTTTTGGGTGGTCTAGCATTTTAACTATGATTAGGGTGTGGAGAGTTTCTTTTCTGATCTTCTCTGTTTGGAGTTTCTATGTGCTTCTGTATTTGTTTTGTTTTGTCTTTCTTAGTTTGGGGAAATTTGTCAAATTATTAATCTGTTGAAGATCTGATCAATACCATTTCTCTTGGGAGTCTTTCCTTCCTCTATTCCTATGATGTGGAGGTTTGATCTGTTCATAAGTGTCCACATTTCCTGGTTGTTCCACTTTTGTGGATTTTTTAAAATTTTCATAATCTTTACTTGAGGTGTTTTTAGTTGTTCTGTGTTATCTCCAGGTCTGATATTTTTGTTCTGCTTCCTCCATTCTGCTTCTGAGGCTTTTTCCATTCCTTCTTGATTGGATGAGTGTTTGATTCTTTTTTCATTTTGTCTTCTGATTCTTTAGTATTTCTATTTCCTTTTGGAGCTTCTCAATCTCTTCCTGTAACTTTTTGCTCACTGGTTGGTTTCCTTATCTTTTTCAGACGTGGGATTTTTTCAGTGTTTGCACTTTCTGGAGTTTTGTCATTCTCTCTCTCTAGTCCTTCTTGAGTTTTTCATTCTCTTTTCTTAATTCTTTGATCTTGCTCTTTTTAATCTTGTATTTCTTTAAGTATGTCACAATTGTACTTCTAATATCTGTGTCCTGGGCCATCCCCACAGGGGGATCCCACTGTAGGAATCTTCCATAGGTTGGTAGAGCTTGGTGATGGAACATTATCTCTGCCCTTTCCCGTGTTGTCTTCTTCTTGTGTCCCTGGCATATGGGTTTTTCTTTGCTGTATTCCAATGTGAATCCCAAATGCCTATTCACTGTGTTGAAGGCTTCCTTGCTTGCCTCCTTCAGATGCCTTCATTGTTTGTTTGATTGATCTGTTTTTCTCCTTTACTCCTTGCTTATGGAGTGTTGACTTGTATAAGGTTTAGGCTTTCTATTGAAGTTCTAACTCACACTTTTTAAAACACTTGCCACTTGTAGGAAACACTTGTATGAAGCCGCAGCAACAAAGCACCTCTCGCTCGTTCTCTCAAAGCGGTTTATTCAGGCAGGCAGGTCTTGTCAGAACGGTTTATTCAGGCACATCTTTTCTCCTTCTCCAAGCTTCTCCCTCTAAGCCTCAGGTCTTTCCCTCTAAGCCTTCTCCCTTCTCCAAGCCTTCTCCTTCCTCAGGCAAGCAAGCTTCTCTCCTAAGACTAGAAAGGAGAGAGAGTCCCTCTATCTAGAAAGTCCCTCTATTTATCCACCTTCCCAGCCCAGGTTGCGTGGCCTTAGACTATTGGTATCATCTGGCCTGATCTTGTATACAGGGTGCACCTGCACAGCTCAAATGATGAGCGTGGCTTTACTTAGAGGTAGGAGGGAATCAGGTGTTAGTCATAAGACTCAGGCGTTAGTCATAAAACTTTGCTAAAGTCACGGGTGCCTTCTTAGGACTGTCGCCACACCCACTCCCCACATCTCCCCCTTCTTTATTATTTTAGTATTTGTTTTTGTTCCCCCTCCAGGGAGCTTTACTGTCCCCCCTCCTGGGGGGCCTTATTGGGCCAGCTCTTATTGGGCCAGCTCGGCGGGTTCTGGATTCACGCCGAGCCTGTGGATTGTCCCCCTTTCCTGGGAGCTTTATCAGTGCCCGGGCCAGCTCGGCGGGTTCTGGATTCACGCCGAGCCTGCGGCACCGAGGATTGTCCCCATTTCCGGGGAGCCTTATTGTCCCCTTTTCCGGGGAGCCTTATTGTCCCCATTTCCGGGGAGCCTTATTGTCCCCATTTCCAGGAAGCCTTATTGTCCCCTTTTCCGGGGAACCTTACTCTTTTCCGGGCCCCTTTTCTGGGCTTTACTGTTCCCCCTTTTCTGGGCTTTAACTGTTCCCCCTTTACCGGGCTTTAACTGTTCCCCCTTTACCAGGTTTTAACTGCTCCCCCTTTACTGGGCTTTAACTGTTCCCCCTTTTCCGGGCTTTAACCGTTCCCCCTTTTCTGGGCTTTAACTGTTCCCCCTTTTCTGGGCTTTAACTGTTCCCCCTTTTCCAGGCTTTAGCTGTTCCCCCTTTTCCGGGCTTTAACTGTTTTTCCTTTACCGGGCTTTAACTGTTTTCACCGAGACACACCCTTCAAAGTTTGCCCAAGAGTCCCGGACTCCCAGCGCACGGCGGTGCCCCAGTTCTCAGTTCAGCTTTTGCCACAAGAAAGCCCGAACCGCTGCTTCGGCGGGGCTGCTCCGCCTCCTCGCCTGCAGTCTGCTGGCCGCCAACGTCATCTCCTGCGTGCCCCATGCTTCCTTCGCATCTTCTGCGTGCCCCACGCTTCCTTCACATCTTCTGCGTGCCCCGCGCTTCCTTCGCCAAGTTTCAGTCAAATGGCTGGTTTTCGCTCTGGGTCCGGGCCAGCTTGGCGGGTTCTGGATTCATGCCAAGCCCGCGGCACCAAGGCCCCTTTAAGAAATTTTCAGTTTCAAAGTCTGTGGAAGTAAGTAGGCTGCTTTGTTGAAGTTTCTGCAGCTTTGTTGAAGTCTCTGCAGCTCCCTCAGCTTTGTTGAAGTTTCTGCGTTCTCAGTCTCAAATGTTTGCATAATTAAGTCTCAGTCAAATGTACAGGTACCTTACACTGCGGTTGTTATCCAGCTTGAGCCTTTTTTGTGAGATGTTTTTCTGCACTTGCTCAAGGCCCCTCGTGGCTGTCTTCCTTGATGCTGAAGCCATTCATCGCCACCTCTCCCGGCCCGCGGCCCCAGCACACTCAGAGCCCGAGGCCGCGCATAAGACTTGGCTAAAGTTCCAGGGGCTCTGGGCTGAGCGTGGCCATTGCTCCGCCTCCCCATACGGGCCACCACTTGTATGAAACACTTGCACACTTGTAGGAAACACTTGTATGAAGCCGCAGCAACAAAGCACCTCTCGCTCGTTCTTCTCAAAGTGGTTTATTCAGGCAGGCAGGTCTTGTCAGAACGGTTTATTCAAGCACATCTTTTCTCCTTCTCCAAGCTTCTCCCTCTAAGCCTCAGGTCTTTCCCTCTAAGCCTTCTCCCTTCTCCAAGCCTTCTCCTTCCTCAGGCAAGCAAGCTTCTCTCCTAAGACTAGAAAGGAGAGAGAGTCCCTCTATCTAGAAAGTCCCTCTATTTATCCACCTTCCCAGCCCAGGTTGCGTGGCCTTAGTCTATTGGTATCATCTGACCTGATCTTGTATACAGGGTGCACCTGCACAGCTCAAACGGTGAGCATGGCTTTACTTAGAGGTAGGAGGGAATCATGTGTTAGTCATAAAACTCAGGTGTTAGTCATAAAACTTTGCTAAAGTCACGGGTGCCTTCTTAGGACTGTCACCACACCCGCTCCCCACACACTTCCCTTTCTGTTCTGAAAGTTCTCCAAAGAATCCACTTGGTGGGGGTTGTACCTGTGCTTCAAGTGGTCTTGGGAGATTCCCGATCCCATTTTATTTTTGAGATGAATTCTCACTAAGTTCCCTAGACAGAACTTGAACTTGCAATCCCGCCTCAGCCTCATGTGTAGCTGAGATTTTAGGTTTGAGTCACCAAGCCTGACTTAAGCTTTACTTTCCAGTAAGTTTGGTTGTCTCAAATTGTATAAGTATATCCAATATTGTAGTGAAGAATCACCTTGACATTCTGCTTTTATAAAGCACTCTTCCCCATCTTTCCACTAAGAGGAATTCTTTTTCAAATATCTCCAGATGAAAACAATGACTTAATCTGGATCTGCTGTGTAATCACATTCCTGAGTGTAAGTTAAGTGTAGTGAGAATATGGCAGTGATTCATAATTATTTGAGAAATGGCAATTAGAACAGAGAACTGAGTACTGTTCTTGCCTGGGGTTCCTTTATCTTTCAACACGTGCAGGATTAAATCAATCCATGAGGCTATGCACTCCATGTGAGAGTCACAGAAAATTTGACAAATTGAAATTTTTCCGATCTGTGACAGAAATCAAGTGTGTAAGAAGAGTGCTATGTTTTTGGCAGCTCTTACCTGCATTGTATTGTGGGAATTCAGCCTTCAGAGGTTTATTCATGATTTCAGCTTTCATTAAGCCTTGGCTCTGAAGAGATGATATGCACTGTGCATGCCATCAGGCCACTCAACCAGTGAACACTGCATGAGATACCATGGCTCAAATTTAAGATTATTGTATATCATAAATTTCAGTAATTTTACTGTATACTGGTTTTCTGTTGTTGTACACAATTGTTTAATTATGGAAAAAATACTTTAAATATTTTCCTACCATCATTTCTCAGCATGTAAATATCAAATCAGTGTATGTTTGCATTGTTTTGTATAAGGATGCCTGATTTTTCTTTTTTTTTTTTTTTTTTTTTTTTTTTTGGTAATTTTGAGGACAGGGTCTCCATTAGTCCCAGCTGGCCTGAGCTCACTTCATAGACCAAGCTGGCCTTGAACTCACAGAGATCCACTAGCCTCTGTCTCCCAAGTGCTAGGATTAAAGGCATGTGAGTCACCATGCCTGGCCGGGATGCTTGATTTTTAAAGTGCTGTTTGAGCCAAGTTTGGTGGTGCATGCCTTTAATTCCACCACTCCAAAGACAGAGGCAGGCAGATCTTTTTGAGTTTGAGTCTGGCCTGATCTACATATTGAGTTCCAGGTCAGTCAGAGACACAAAAGTAACCCTGTCTTCAAAAAAAAAAAAAAAAAAGAGCTGTGGACTTGAGATTCATAAAAACATTAAAGAATTTTGGCTTGATATTATGACAGAATTTCTAAAAATTTCCAGACATCCTTACATACTTTTGGCATTTTATGGTATGTGTTTATGCAAAATGGCATTCTTAATCAACTTTGGAAAATATTGAAAATTCTCTATGTTCTGTAAGATCATATATTCAGCCAAAGTTTAATTCTTTGTGTGAAAATAAATAAATTTCTTATTAATATGAAATTTTGATTTATCTTTGATAAATGACAAAATTATATTTAATTAACAGTAGCTAAACTGTTGATTTTTATATTTTTACACCCTGGGTCATATAAAAATCTCTTTAGTAAAAAGGTGTTATAAGTGGAAAAAGTCCAAGAAGCCCTGATCTAGTGGACAGAGGGAATATACAGAGGCCCTGCTGCCTCTGTATAAAGGACAATTTAGTCCTTGTCAGATTCCATTCCTACTGCCTCTTCATCACCCACTCTGGCCCTCAGCTGTGCTGTCTCATAAGCATATGGCCTCTGGCCTTCTTGGCAAGGGGAACTATCTCTCTTAAACCCTGCCGTCTTTAGCCAGTACTTCCTGTTGTTTGTATATTTTATGTTGAAATCTCAATAACATTTCAGATGACAAGGAAATTGAAAATAATTTAGGCTTCAGTTTTCAGGACATTTCTGAGAACATACTCTCTTCAAGGAACTTAAATCTGACTGTTTGCTTACCACCCTATCATTCTAACACATTTGCATTTCCATTCAGCTCAGCTCAGCACATCCCAAGCTTCTCAACAAACAACACTGCTGATGGATGTGGATTCATCTGTGGGCTAGAGAATACTTTGAACATTTTCTTCCTCTCTAGAATATGGGATGAACCTTGTGTTACTCTTTTCCAAGAGTGACAGACAATCTCCCCTGGGACCCACCTTCACTTTCTTCTTCTTTGGAACACCCTCCATTCCCTTTGAGCTGACAAAGCTCATTCCCTCGGACCTCTCACTTAGGCTTTCTTGCTGTCATTGTGTTTGCTTCCATATCTCAGGCTTTGGCTGATGCTCTTATTTTTCCACTGTTCTCTCAAGGTTACTGAGATTTTGGGGAACATGATAATAAATTGCCCTTACATTCTAATTCTAGAACTCCAGCTCAAACTCTACTGTTGAATCCCTCTGTTGTAGACAAATCAGTTAGCCTTTCTGTGCCTTAGTTTCTTCATATTAAAATAGTAATTGTAACATCCAGCTTGCATATTTTCATGAGACTACAGGAATATAGTCTGGACTCCTGATTGATCAACATGCCTGTGCATACAAGCTTCTCCAACTGGACTATGGGAACCTTGGGTTGTTCAAAATTTGGACATAGATACTTTCAAAATGCACCAATTACCTAATTGTACAACATACTGAGTAACATCAATGTTATCTGCAAACAACTGTGTCATTATATTGTAGAATCCCTTAAAAATAAAAAAATAAAATAAATTAATAAGATTAAAATAATAATAAATAAATAAAATTATAAAAAAATACACATAAAAAAAGAAAAAAATTTAATTTTATTTATTTCTGTATGTGTATGAATGTGCTGTCTGCATGAAAGTCTGTGCATTCGTGCTGTGCAATGCCGTGGAGGTCAGAAGAGGGTCTCAGATTCCCCTGGAACTGGAGTTCTCCTGGAATTGGAGTTTCAGATGGGTCTCAGCCACCATGTGGGTGCTGGGGATCGAACCCGGGTCCTCTGTAAGAGCGGTTGGCACTCTTAACCGCTAGGCCAATCTTAAGACCAAAGGGGCAAAAAACACCTAAATTTTAAAAAATGTAATTTAAATAGCACATAAATGGAGAATGAAATTTTGTCAAGCCTTAAAGTCGTGTAAGTTCAATGGGTACATTTCATAGATTCAGAAGGCATAGAGATCCCTGAAGTTTTACATAGGCTAGTGTCTTAAAACTGTATAAACTGTATTAAAAGATATAACTTCGCTGTCCAAGGATTAAGTGGAAATTTATTCTGTAATCGAAAATACTCCTTTTCTTTTCTCTCACATGTGAATGAAAGTTCCCAGAAAAAACCTTGTGTCTTCAAACTGGACCTTCTTTTTCTGACCTAATATCCTGTGATTAACAGATAGGAAACTTTCTTGTAAGATATTTATTAGCAGGCCAGCAGATCCCACCAAACCAAAGCTAAGAATAACATTAGGCAGCATCTGAGACCTGTAGTAGACACACTGCCCCTGTTTGCTGTGACCTGCCCACTGAATGCATCCACCAATATATTTGGAAAAGTGTCTTGATTTATGTCTTTTCTTTGCTCTGTTACTATTAAAAACCCGTGAAACTGCTTCCATACTGGAACATGGTAGTTTGGGAAACATATCTGTGTTCCCAGGCTATGGTAACTCATTTTTGGCTCCAGAATAAACCATATCTTTTATTCCTCGAGAGCTATTTATTTTGTTGACAGTTGTTGGTGCCAAAATCTGGGGATCCAAAACAACATACTTTTTCACTGAAGGAATCAACTGGACTGCTGCCAGATGCAAGCCAAGGCTCCCTGCCCACCACGGGCATTGTCCCCTTGAATGGAATTGGTGAATTTTTTTCTTGTGGTCTGGAGCTCCCTAGATTGATTGATTGCCCATTAGTTTATTACAAGATGAGGTTTTGAGGAGCCTATATATTTATATAGTTGCTTGGTTGCTTACTTTTCAAAATGTTTGACTTTAAAGCATTCATTTTTGTTTGCTTTAGACGCATTTTGTTTCTGGCTGCTTTGGTTTGTTTTCATTATTCTTGGTTTCTAGACTTTTGGAGGCATTTGGATTTTGTTTGTAGTCTGTCGTGGTTTGTTTTGTTTTTGATATGTTTTGATTTAGCTGGTTTCTGTCTCCCGACACTCCTCTAATACATAAATCTCCATTTCCCCCGTGATTCCTCTTGTTTATTGATTGCAACCTTGCTGCCTTTAGCTTAGGGATATTATGAGGACATGATCATAAAGGTATCCAAGACTAGAGGCACTTGTTCCCTCCATCCTTACAGAGTGGAGTTGTTGTGGGGGGGAACTCCCCACTGTGCATAACAACCTCATAAGGAAACCTGTAAACATACCCATTCCTGGGTCAGAAGTAACTTTATTGGTTCATCCAGGAAGACACACATAGGGTTTGATCTCTCTGTGTCTTCAGCCCCCTCACATTTCTGAAAATGTACAACAGGACAATCCCAAGACCCACTGGGAGAAGATGGTCTTAGGGTGAAAGATGAGAAAGTCCATCCCCAAAGCAGCACATAAATCAGATCCAAATTACATATTCTCTAGCTAGCATAGAAAGGCTTCTGACTTTTTAGGGGAAATAATAAATAAGTAAGTAAATAAATAAATAAATAAATAAATAAATAAATAAATAAATAAAACGAGAAAGAAGTTTTCCCAAAAAAGGGGTGGGGGAGAAGTGTTCAAAGATAAACCAGCATCTAGTGCTTCAGCTGATGTAAACATGATAATTACAGAATTTCAACTTTCAAATAGTAGAAAAAATGGGGAGATCCAACCAAAGATAACTTGGCTTTGTGCTTCTCTCCATGGGGGAACATTTGATGCTACAAAATGGGTGTTTTTGTCTTGCAAAACTAGAAATCCTGGACAACAGAACAAAAGATTTAATTGGAATTTAGAAGCATCAAAGGGAATAAATGATAACATTGATAACTTACAGGAAACCTATAAGAGACTTTTAGAAATAGCACCAGAATTAAAGAAAGATATTGAAGGACAGGGAATTAATAAGAAAATCTTAGAGTTTGTGTTAAAACTAAAGATAAATGCTGAAGAAAACCATCTGCTGCTACCTATCCTTCTCTAGCTTTGCCTCCTCTGTCAGAAGATCTTCAACATCCTCCTCGTTAATCACCCTCTTCTACTCTTTTCCCTCGTGATGGAAAAATAATACCTAGCATTTCTCAAGGGGACAGTAACTATTCCTTAAGGGACATTAGCAAGCCTCTAGAGGAACACAATTTCATACCAAAAGAAAAAAATATTATGGCTTGTTTAAAGATAAAACCAAGAAGAAAAGGAAACCCAGATACTATTTATACTCCCTGGACAAAAAGTGAGCTGAAATATTTGATTCTGGGGTTCCCTGACCCATATTAGGACCCTCTAGGATTTTCTAAAAGAATTTCAGATTGCCCTATTAATGCATGAAACAGAGTTTTCTGATTTATATCAATTCAATTATTGGCTTTAGGAGGGAAAGCAGAAAGAAGCCCCTTGAGGACTTTAATAAAACAGATGCTGATGCCGAAGATGTCTGCTGTGAGTTTGGAAACTGCCTCTGTGTTGTGATACCAAAATTATTCCCACAAATTATTGACTGGGCCAAAATATAGCAATATAAGACAAGGCCAGTTGAAATACAAACCTGACTTCTATGTCAAATTTGCAAAACCTTTTAAACAACACATAGGAATTCCTCCTGAGAGCGTTGAGGTTCATTTGAGTGATACCTTACTGAATTCTGCATTCATGGAAGGGCTAGAAAAAGAGCTGGCCATTTTATTTAAATAGAATAATACAACCTGGGCCCTGCTTCCCACAGATGCCCCTGTTACCTTAGCAGACCAACTTTCCAGAACTATTATTAAAAAGGAAAAGACATCACTGCCCAAATTATGAGCTTAATGTTAAAGCAGTTAAGGTCCCAGGAAAAGAGACCTACAAATTCCTTCCTTCTTGTAAAAGAGAAGGTAATTTGCATCCACTGCAAAAAGCCTGGCTGCTTTAAAACACACTGCAAGAATCTGAAGTGGGTGTCTCCCAGAAAGAGCAGCAGTCCTCTCAGAGAAACCTCGAAAGAAAAATTAATCTAGAATAGGGCTGCTCTGAGGGAATAGAGAGAGTTTTCCCTTTTCTCCTTCCTAACACCTTAGGAGAAATAGAGATAATTATTAACAGAGAAGAAACAAAGGCCCTCGTAGGTGCTGGAGCTTTGCTATCTGTTTTAGATTCCACCACATTTAAAACTCTCTCACTCAGTGTAAAATTAAAATTCAAATTTTGGGAGTTTCTAACCTACCCACAACCACCTTTAAAACAAACTATACAATTTCAATTAGGAGCAACCATGGGGTATCATACTTTTCTACTGGTGAATTATACCTCTATTCTTTGTTAGCACATGACTTTTTAGAGACGAAAAAATGCTCATATCTCCTTCTCCCAAAAGGGAGAAATGATCCTAAACTTAGGAGACAATGAAAGTTTCCAGTCTCCTATTTTCTCCATGCCACTTATGAAAGAGTCAGGAAGACCCCACAGGAGCTAAATCTTAACTTCCTTTCTCAAACACCAGAGGTACTGCAGGAAAATTTCTGAACAGACATAGAGAGAATAAGATCTGATGTGCCAATGAGATAGCTGTAGATAAAAGCAAACCCTTGCTGAACATAAAGCAATACCCTTTGAGATAGGAAGCCATAATGGGAATCAAACCCATCATAGAAGAATATTGAGTAAAAGGGCTTATAATCCCTTGAACCATCCCTTGTAACACTCTTATATTATCTATAAAGCCAAATGGGAGAGTACTGAGATTTGTGCAAGACCTCAAGGCCATAAATACATTGGTCATCCCTCTCCGTGCAGTAGTGCCTATCTATATCCCCACACCTTGTTATCGAACATTCCTCTAAATACAGTCTGTTTTCTAGTAATCGATCTTCATAGTGCCTTGTTTTTGCATCCCTGCTGCAGCAAATAGCCAATTTGTGTTTGCTTTCACATGGGAGGAATGACAGTCTATGTGGCCTGTGGTGCTTCAGGGACACACCGAAAGTCCCACACATTTTTCTCAAATTCTCATATCTGATTTACAAGATGTATCTTTTTGTATGCTTCTACTCTAATTCAATGTGTGGATGACTCATTTTTGTGTTCTCCCTCATATGATGCCTGTCTTAAAGACACCATCTTCCTATTACTGAAACTAGCTGTAGGGCCATAAAGTTTCAAAAGACAAAATACACCTTTGTCAGCAGGAAGTTAAATACCTGGGTCATATAGTGGCCCCCTCAGGATTGCTCATAAATCTCAATTGTACTTTTACTACTAAAAATTTTCCACTCTCCAAATTTAGAAAAAAAAATTGAGAAGATTCTTAGGACTGATTGGTTATTGTGGAAATTGGATTCCAAACTATTTATTAATTGCCCAATCACTATATAATAAACTTAAACAGGACCACCCAGATATTGTACAATTCAGCCTGGAGGAAGAGACAGAAATTAAGACCTCCCCTCAAGACAGCTTTAAACCAAGTCCCCACCCTAGAGCACCCAAATTCCAAACTTCTCTTTTCCTTTTCCTGCATGAAAATGAAGGGAATGAACTAGGCATGCTAATTCAGAAACACAGGTCTCTGGGGTGCTTCAGTCAGCAGTTAGTGTCAGTAGCCAGAGGACATCCTCTCCCTGTATAAGGGCCATCTTGGGCATTGCAGCTCACCATTGATGTGCCTCATTCAGCACAATTTTGCTAAATCTCCATCATGCCCAACTTTACTCAGTGAGCTGACTAACTTCTTCTTATAAAGTTCTGCTTTCATCCCCAAATGTTTCCCTGGTAGGCTGTGACTCTCTCTCTCTCTCTCTTTTTTTTTTTTTTTTTTTTTTTTTTTTTTTTTTTTTTTTTGGTCTTTTTGAGACAGGGTCTCCCTGTAGCTTTGGCTTGTCCTGGAACTCACTTGTTGATTGTTGACCCTAATTCCGTTGCAGCTTAAGTTTGATTTAGAGAGTCTTTTCCTACACTTATATCTTGTAGGTTGCTCCTGATATTTCCTTCTAACAGTTTCAGAGTTTGAGGTTTAATTTTGAGGTCTTTGATCCATTTGGAGTTGACTTTTTTGGCAAGGTAAATGATAGGTTCTAGTTTAATTCTTCTACACATGAGATCTGGTTTTGCCAGCAGCATTTGCCAGGGATTCTTCTATCTTCCATTGAAAGTTCTTGGTCCCTTAGTCAAATGTCAGGTGGCTGAAATTGTATGTTTTCATGTTTGGGTTTCAATTATGTTCCATTGATCTACAGGGTACATATTTGTCTCAGTACCATGCTGTTTTTATGACTATAGCTCTGTAATATAATTTGGAATCTGGTATAGTTATCCCCCCCTCTCCCATTGCTCTTTGTGCTCAGGATTGTTTAGACTATCTGGAGTCTGTTCTGCTTTCATACGGATTTTAGGTGTCCCCATGCACGATTTTTTAAATAATGTCACAGGGAATTTGATTTGGATTGCATTGAATCTATATACTGCTTTTGGTAGGATGGTCATTTTCACATTATTAATTCTGCCAATCCATGATCATGACGGGTGGTTAAATCTTCTGCTGTCTTCTTCAGTCTCTGAATGTTCATTGTAGAGATACTTAATGTCTTTGGTCATATTTATTCTGCGGTATTTTATTTTTTTAGGCTATTGTGAATGGGAGGGTTTCCATATAGTCTTTCTCCACTTGCTTGTTTTTAGTATGCAGAAAGTCTACTAATTTTTGTGTATTAACTTTATAACCTGTCACCTTATAACCTTACTGAAAGTGTTAATCAATTCTAAGCATCAGTTTTCTGGTGGAAATTTTGGCATCTCTTAGGTATAATGTCATAACATTTGCAAAAAGGGATAACATATCTTTGAGTCCATTTATATGATTTATGACATTTATTGACTTTCATATATTGAACCATCCCTGCATATCTGGAATAAAGCCAACTTGATCACGGTGGAGGATATTTTTTTCTTTTTTTTGTAAGTGAAATCTTTTAGATTCCTTTTTTATTTTTAGTATAATACATGTATTGATGTTTTGTGTACTTCAGACATCATTTTTCAGTTCAATTTAGACATATTCCCCTTTCCCTTCCCCCACCCCACCCCAGTTCATGCATTCTAACATACATGTCCTGCATCTTTCTCTCATTCTTTTTAAAGTTTTTCTCTACCAAAGGCTTATTGTTTGGGGCAGAATTTAACTATATCAGTCCATTTTTTGACCCAGTCCTTATGATGTTATGGTACCTTCCCTATTGTATTACTCCAAAATATGCCTGTATAAACATCATATATGTACCAGAATTATGTCCTCCAGGAATAAACTATATGTTAACTCTGATATATGTTTAGGAGTTAATATTTTTCCCTTTAATTTTATAATACTCTAAAATATGAATATATAGCTTCCACCCATATACACTAATTGCCATGTCTGAAAGTAAATGGTAATTTAATTCTAAGGCTAATTAAGAGATTCACATTATAACATCACAGTTGCTTTCATATAGAAAGAAATATAATAATAACATTGCTCAGATTGCCTTTCAAATTGCTACTAGCATCCACAAATGAGGGAAACTATTCCTTTTATTTATTTAATTTTTGACTGTGTTACTTCACTTAGCACAATGGCTTCCAGCTCCATCCATTTACCTGCAAAGTTCATGATGTCATCTTTCTTTACTGCTTCATAGAACTCCATTTGTTATCCACTCATCTGTTGAGGGGCATTTGGGTTGTTTCCAGCTTTTTGCTATTGTGAAGAGAGGTGCAATAAACATAGATGTGCATGTATCTTTGCAGTAGGATGAGTCTTATGGGTATATACCCAGGAGTGGTATGGCTGGGTCAGGTGGAAGGCTCATTTTGAGTCTTTTAAGAGTTCTCCACACTGCTTTCCACAGTGGTTGTACAAGTTTACATTCCCACCAGCAGTAGATGAGTGTTCCCCTTTCCCCACAACCTCTCCAGCATTTGATGTCTTTTGTTTTCTTGATCTTAGCCAGTCTTATTGGAGTGAGATGATATCTTAGAGTTTTAACTTGCATTTCCTTAATTATTAACAATGTTGAACACTTTTTAAGATGTTCCTCAGCCATCTTTACTTCCTCACTGGTGAAGTCTCTGTTCAGTTCTTTACTCCATCTTTTGAGTGAGTCATTTGTTTTCTTCTTTGTTTTTTGAGTAGCTTATATATTCTGGATGTTAATGCTCTGTCACATGTATCACTAGTGAAGGTTTCCTCCCACTCTGTGTGTTTTCTCTCCATTCCCTTGATTGTTTCTTTTGAGTTTGATGATGTCCCACTTGTCAGCTGTTGACCTTGTTTCCTGTGCAGCTGCTGTTTGATTTAGAAAGTCTTTTCCTGCTCCTATGTTTTGTAGATTGCTGCCAAATTTTTCTCCTATCACCTTCAGAGTTTTGGGTTTCACTTTGAGGTCTTTAATGCACTTGGAGTTGATTTTTGTGCAGGGCAACAGGTAGGGGTTTAAGTTTGTTCTTCTACATATGGCGATCAAGTTTTGCCAGCACCATTTGGTGAAGATGCTATCCTTCCTCCTTTTTTTGCCCCTTTGTCAAATATGAGGTGGCTGAAATTGTATGAGCTCAAGTTTGGATCTTCGATTTTGTTCCATTGGTCAATGGGTATGTTTTTGTGCCAGTACCAGGCTATGTTTGTGACTATGGCCCTGTAATATAGCTTGAAGTCTGGTAAGGTGATCCCCCTGTATTGCATTTTTCACTCAGGTTTGCTTTCTCTATTCAGGGTCTTTTTTTCCATATGAATTTAAGGAATTTTTTGCCAAGTCTGTGAAGAAACTCATGGGCATTTTAATTGGGATTGCATTGAATATGAATTTGGGTAGAATGGACATTTTTACTATATTGATTTTTCTAATCCATGAGCATGGGAGGTTTTTCTATCTTTTGATGTCATCTTCAATATTCTTCAGGGGTTTAAAATTTTTGTTGTAGAGATCATTGTTTTGGTTAGGTTTGTTCCTAGGTATTTATTTATTTATTTATTTATTTATTTATTTATTTATTTATTTTGAGGCTATTGTAAGTGGGAAGTTCTCCTTATATTCCTTCTCCAGTTGCTTGTTGTTGGTATAAAAAAAGGCGGAGATTAGGGATTTCCCAAGACCATCTGAAGCTCAGGTAGGAGCTGAGTGCTTCAGCCAGGTGGAGTATTTGGTTTGATTCAATCGTCTTTGGCTTGATTGGTTTGTGTGGCTGTGGGGGTGGAGTTGTCCTCCTAGATGGTATAAAAGGTGGGTCTGTTGCCACTGTGAGACTTGAGATGGGGGATTTCCCAAGTTCACCTTAAGCACAGGTAGGAGCTGGGTGCAGATTGTTTGGTTTGATTCAATCCAATGAGGACAGAAAGCTGAGATAGAGCAACTGTAGACCTGAAAGTCTTGTTGAACTCTCTTAGCCTGCCCCCAGTGATGAACTTCCTCCAGCATGGCCACACTTTCCAAGACCTCCCAAAATAGCACCACCAACTGGGGACAAAATGGCTGAATACTTGAAGCCTATGGGACATTCTCATTCTAACCACCACATTCCAGTCCCTACTCCCCAAAGGCTCATGAACATAGTAAATGCAAAATTTAGTTCAACCTTAAAAGTTCCCATTGTCTTTACTAGTCTACTATTCAATAGTCTATAGTCCAAAGTCTCTTCTGAAACCCTGGCCAATCTTTTAACTGTAAGTTGTAAAGAACCTAACCATGTGGGTGTTTGGAGAAATGTGGAGGACTTTTGAACTTTGGGCTAGAAAACCTGTTGATTATTGTAAGGACAGATTAATGGGCCCTTCTAGTAGAAGTGTAGAAATAAGCAGGGTTAGGAAAAATAAATTTCCAGAGGAAAATAAGGACTTAAGCAGCAACTGGGATATTATGTTAAAGAGTCTGGCTGGAGTTTGCCCCAAGCCCAAATGCTTGCCTAAAGCTAAGTTGAAAAGCAGTGGACTAATTTCTTTAGCAGTGGATAATTCAAGACAGCCTAATGTAGAAATGGTGGTGTGGCTATTAATGGTGAATATTATACAGATCTACAATGAAAAAGAGCAAATAGGGCAGAGAGAAATGCAAAATGTACAGTTTGGACTGGAAAAGTGCACTAGGGAGATTAATGTTGGAACCAAGGCATGTGAAGGAAAGGATCTCTAAGGTGATTAAAGTGATTAAGGAGAGGCCTAGATATTTACAGGTAAACAATGGAAAGAGTAAGATTAAAGTGATTAAGGAGATTCCTAGAGATTTACAAGTAAACAGTAGAAACAGTACCTTCAGGGAAAGAGCACACCCAGATAAGCATTCAACTTTTGAAAGGAAAATAATGAAAGGGTTTTCTGCTCCAACAAGTCCAAGGCAGAGAAAAGTTGGGAATGTTGTTGAAGTAGGCCAGGGTCTATCCCAGATTTGCAGCCATAGTTGGAAGTTTCAGTCATGTGGTGCTGGATTTAGAGGCATAAGGGATACAAGAGTGAAGTGGTCATCAGTTCTTCCTCCACGGTTTCAGAGAGCTACTGAAGCCAGGCAGAAAGCAGCAAGCGCATCTGTGCATAAAGAAGGCCCTGATAGAGCATTGCATAAAGCTGTGAATGTGAAACCTGGTTGGTAGTGGAGACCACAAGAAGACATATGAGATGCCAGAGGTGTGATATATTTGCCAGCTCCATACAGGGAGTGGAACCAGCCTAAGAAAGAGATGTAGGTTGCCCACAAAGCTGGAAGAGCTGAACCATCTAAGCTCTTTGAAAGTAAAGTCTCAGAAGTCTCACATGGAGTTGGTGTTTGCTCTGCTGGTTTTCTGTCTTGCTTTGGTCCTATCTTTCCTCACTATGCCTCCCTTTTACAATCAGAATGTGTATTCGGTTCCACTGTATGTTGAGAGTATGTAATTTGTCTTTTGATATTTCATTCTTTATTTCTTCTCTGACCCATTCTTTATTCAGGATTGTGTTGTTTAGTCTCCATGTGTTCTTGTAGCTAGTTGGGTTTATTCTGGTGTTAATATTTAGCTTTATGCACTGTGGTCTGATAGAATGTATTAAATTGTTTAAATCCTTTTATATTTGTTGAGTTTTCTTTTGTGTCTCAGCATGTGGTCGATTTTGGACAATGTTCCTTGGGGTGCTGAGTAGAAAGTGTATTTTCTGGTGTTTGGGTGGAATATTCTGTAGATGTCTTTGAGGTCCATTTGTTGTATTGTATTGTTCAGTTCCAATGTCTCTCTGTTTTTGTTCAGTTCCTCTATCCAAGGGGCTCAGTGGGGTATTGAAGTCCCCCACTATTAGTGTGCTGGGATTAATCTGTGTCTTAAGGACTTGCAGAATTGTGTTTATATACTTCAGTGCACCTGAGTTTGTTGCATAAACATTTAGGATTGTGAAGTCTTCCTGGTTAATTGTTCCTTTGATAAGGATGTAATGGCGCTCTTTGTCTTTTCTGATTGACTTTACTCTAAGGTCTATTTTGTCTGATATTAGAATAGCAACTCCTGCTTGTTTTTTGGTACCATTTGCTTGGAATATTTTTTCCCAACATTTCACTTTGAGTTGATGTCTGTCTTTGAGGGTGAGGTGGGTTTCTTGTAGACATCATGTACCTGGATCCTGTTTCCTAATTAATTCTCCCAGTCTATTTCTTTTGATTGGGGAGTTTAGACCATTAATATTTAAGATCATTATTACGAGATGTATGTTGCTTCCTTTCAACTTATTCTTTGCATTCTTGGTCTAGGTTTGTATTTATACTGTTATGTTTTTATTAGTTTCTCTTTTTTTGCTGGGGATAGTAATCTGGGTTGACATCTAAAGTCATTTAGCACTGGGAATACTTTGGTCCACGTTCTTCTGGCTTTCATAGTTTGCACGGAGAAGACAGCTGTAATTCTGATGGTTTTCCCCTTATATGTCATTTGTTGCTTTTGTCTTGTGGCTTTCAGTATTTTTCTTTGTTTTAAGCATTTAACATTTTAACTATGATATGTCGTGGGGAATTTCTTTTCTGGTCTTGTCTGTTCGGTGTTCTATGTGCTTCTTGTATTTGTATGGGTTTGACTTTTTTCAGTTTGGGAAAATTTTTGTCTATTTTTCTGTGGAAGATCTGATCAATACTGTTGTCTTGGGATTCTTCTCCTTCCTCTCTCCCTATTATGCAGAGATTATTTTTCTCTTCATAGCATCCCACATTTCCTGGTTATTCTACTCCTGTGTTGTTTTTTTTTTTTAATTTTTCAAAATCTTCACTTGAGCATTTTAGTTGTTCTGTGTTATCTTGCAGGTCTGATATTTTATTTTCTGCTTAATCCATTCTGCTTCTGAGGCTTTCTCTTATCCGTTCCTGTTGACTGGTTGAATATTCCATTTCCTTTTTCATTTCTTCCTGTGATTTCTTTAGTATTTCAATTTCCTTTTGAGCTTGTCAATCTCTACTTGTAGCTTCTTGCTTCACTGGTCTGTTCTTTTTTCATTTCAGCCTGGGATCTTTTCAGTGTTTCCTCTTCCTTCTGGAGTTTGTCATTCTCTCCTTCTAGCTCTTTTCAGAGTTTGTTTTTCTCTTCCTCTAGTTCTTTTCAGAGATTGTGTTTCTCTTCCTCTAGTTCTTTTTGGAGTTTGTCATTCTCTCTAGTTCTTTTCAGAGTTTATCATTCCTTCCTTCTAGATCCTTCCTGAGTTTTTCATTTTCTCCCCTTATTTCTCTGATTTGTTTTTATATTCTTTGATTTCTTTGAATTTATCTACAATTGTTCTTCTAAGGTCTGTGTCTTGGTTTCCTTCTAGAGAGATCTTGTTGTAGGAATCTTCTGTAGGACTGGTGGATTTCCTTGTGGATTTATTATGAGCTTTTCCCATATCGTTTTTCCTTTGTGTCTTTGGAATGTGGATTTTTTTGTTTGTTTGTTTGTTTGTTTGGATTCTGGTGCCTTAACATTGGTTGTGCAGACTAGAATCACTAACACTGCACCTGCTAGATCGTCCACACAACAACACCACTAGCTTGAGTGTGTGTGTGTGTGTGTGTGTGTGGGTTGTTCCTTTGGCCTGAGCGCAAGTACCCTGTTGACCTGCTGTGCCCCTGCCTAAGTTCACCCACACTGAGATGCTTGCTGGAACCATGGCAGGAGGTTCCCCAAGCCTTCAGAGGCAGGAAGGAGAGCTGCAAAACCCTAAGGCAGTTCTGCCTCACCCAGGCACTGCTTTGTTCTGGTTGATGATCTTTTTGATGCATGCCTGTAATCAGTTTGCAAATATTCTGCTAACTTTTGCATATATGTTCATTAGGATATTAGTCTATAGGCTTTTTGTTGTTTGTTGGTTTTTGGGTTGTATCATTACCTGGTTTTGGTATTAGAGTAATTCTGGACAGTCTCCTGTTTTTATCTTTTTTAATAATTTAAGTAACAATGGTTGTTGATATTTTTTAAATGTATGGTAGAATTCTGTACCAAATTCTGTACCAACTGGGTCTGACCTTGCCTTAGTTGGAAGGTTTTGTATTACTGATTCAATTTCCTTATATATTATGGGTCTCTTTAAGCTGTTTATCTCTTCTTGGTTTAGCTTTGGCGATTCACATGATTTTAGATAAACATCCATTTCTTTTAGGTTTTCAAATTTAACAAAGCATAGGTTTTTAAAGTATTCCATTATAACATTCTGGATCATTTTGTTGTCAGTTCCTCTCTTTTCTGTATGTTTGGTGTTTTTACAATGATATGGCTTGGGGAGTTTCTTATCTGTTCCTTCTTATTTGTTTTTTTTTTTTTTTTTCTTTTTCTATTTGTCTTTCCTTAATTTGGAGAATTTTTCTTCTTCAGTGCTGTTGAAGATCTCAACAAGTAAACAACATAAAATATAAATATTTTAAAAAATAAAATATTTTTACTAAGAGCAGAAAAATATCCTTATTAAAGTCTCAGGCACTGCAGCTTCCGGCACAGATCAAGTAAGAGCCAGCCTATCTTGTCAGGGTCAGGGACCTGGATCTTCAGGGACAAGGAGGCTACAGCTAAGTTGCCAGTGCCTGGGGCCAAATCAACCACACCCTCTCCCCCCCCAATGGTGTGGGCATCCAAGTGGGAACAACAGTTGAGACTCTGGGGTACAAGGTAACAGAAGAGACAGCAAACCTGCCACTCCACAGTTAACCTAGAAGAACAGGGCTTCAACACAATGAAGAAACACTTGAATTTCACATCAGATTACAAACTGAATCAAATCCACATGCCAAAAGTACAATGAAAAATCAAAAACATGGAAAAAGCAAATACTAAATAACCACCAAACTCTATCAGTCATATAGAAGACTCCAACAGTGAAATCTCCCTGTAGGTAACCCAGGAAACAGGTCTTAAAAGAACAATCATAGACATGCTCAGAGAAATCAAGGAATATAAAGAATGAAACAAAGAACTAAAGTGAGAGAATGACCAACTCTGGAAGGAAATGGAAACACTGAAAAAATCTCAGGCTGAAATGAAAAAGAAAACTGAAAATCAAATAAAAAAACTAGAAGGAGAGACTAGAAACTCTGGAAGGAAGTAGAAATACCAAAGGAATCTCAGGATAAAATGAAAAAGAAAATTGAACGCTCATCCAGTCAACAGGAAAGGACAGGAGAAAGCCTCAGTAACAGAATGGATGAAGCAGAAAATAGAAAATCAAGATCAGAAGATAACATGGAAGAACTGGAGAGCTCAAGCAAAGACTATGACAAATTAAAAAAAAAATCCAGAACCAAAAACAACACAAGAGTGGAATAATCAGGAAATGTGGGACACCATGAAGAGACCAAACCTCCAGATCATAGGTATAGAAGAAGGAGAAGAATCCCAGGATAATTGTATGGACCAGATCTTCAACAGAATTATAGAATTTTCCCCAAATTGAAAAAACAACATACCCATACAAATACAAGAAGCACATAGAATACCAAATATACAAGATCAGAAAAGAAATTCTCCACACCCTATCAACCATATACTGGGACACAGAGAAAACCTCAGCAAATACAAAAATTGAAATAATTCCATACATCCTATCAGACCATGGTGCAATAAAGTTTAATATCAACACCAAAAAGAGCCTTACTATCTACAAGAACACATGGAGACTAAACAACACACTCTGGAATAATGAATGGGTCAAAGGAGAAATAAAGAAAGAAATAAAGAGAGAGTATTCTGAGTAGGAATAAATAAATAAATAAATAAATAAGTAAATAAATAAATAGCATTCCTGTCACTAAATGGAATGGATGATGCAACACAATAAAACCTATGGGACACCTTCAAAGCAGTCCTGAGAGGGAAATTTATAGCCCTAGGTGCCTACATTAAGAAAACAGAAAGAAGCCAGGTGTGGTGGTGCTCGCTTTTAATCCTAGCACTTAGGAGGCAGAGGCAGGCGGATCTTCGTGAGTTCAAGGCCAGCATGGTCTATAGAGTGAGTTCCAGGACAGCTGGGGCTACAGGGAGACCTGCTCGAAAAGACAAAAAAGAAAAAAAAAAAAAAAAAAAGAAAGAACAGAAAGAGCACAAATAAATGACCTAATATTGCAACTAAAAGCACTTGAGAGGCAACAACAAATGAATCTTAAATCCAACAGACAGGAAGAAACTACAAAAATTAGAGCAAAAAAATCAATGAAATAGAAACAAAGAAAACAATACAAAAAAAATCAATGTACCTAAGAGCTGGTTCTTTGAAAGGATAAACAAGATAGATAGACTTTTAGCCCAATTGGCCAAAATAAGGAAAGAACAACTTCAAATCAACAAAATTAGAGATGAAAAGGGAAACATCTCAGGAGGCAGCAAAAAGAGTCAGACAATTGTATGGGAATAATTCAAAAACCTATACTCTACTAAATTTGAAAATGTAAGAGAAATGGATGAATATCTGAAATCATGGAATTCACCAAAACTTAACCAAGAAGAGATGGACAGCTTAAATATACCCCATAATAAAGTTGAAACTCTGACAATTAAACTTCCCAACTGAAAAAAAGCCCAGGCCTGGGTGGATTCATGGCAGAATTCTATAAGATGTTTAAAGAAGACCTACAGCCACTACTACTCAAATGATTCAATAGAATAGAAACAGAGGGAAATCTCTCAAATTCCTTCTGTGAAGCCAGCATGACTCTAATACCAAAATGAGGCAAAGGTATAACCATAAAAAAAAACTATAGACCCATTTCATTAATGAACATAGATGCAAACATTCTCAACAAAATACTTGCAAACCACATACAGGCACACATAAAAAAAATTCATCCACTGAGAAAGACTGAGAAAGAGATGGAAAGCATGTTTGGCAGAATGCACGAGCTCTGGTGGGGTGGGGGAATGGGGGTGGACACAGGTCTAGATTTGATAAAAAAAAAATAAATAAATTTAAAAAATTCATCCATCATGACCAAGACAGATTAATACCAGAGATACATATGTAAATCAATAAACATCCTAAAGCACATAAATGGACTGAAAGACAAAAACCACATGGTCATCTCAATTGATGTGGAAAAGGCCTTCAACAAAATCCAACATGTGTTCATGTTTAAAGTCCTAGAGGGAATTGGATTAGAGGGAACATTCCTCAACATAATTAAAGTGATATACAACAAACCCACAGCCAACATTATCCTAAATGGGGAGAAATCAGAACTATTCCCCTTAAAGCCAGGAACCAGCAATGCTGACCACTCCTTTTCAATATAGTGGTTGAAATGCTTGTGAGAGCAATAAGACAAGAAAAGGAAATTAAAGGAGTATTAATTGGAAAAGAGGAGGTCAAACAATTCCTTTTTGTAGACGACATGATAATTTACCTAAGGGATGCCAGAAACTCCACCAAAAACTTCTAGAAACAATTAACAGTTTAAGTAAAGTGGTGGGATGCAAAATTAACATAGAAAAATCAGTAGCCTTTCTTTATACCAATAACAAGCAACTGGAAAGTAGTAAAAGAGACTTTCCCATTTATAATAGCCTCCAAAAAATACAATATCTAGGAACAATCCTGTCTTTAGTCAGAAAATCTCTACAATGAAAAAATTTAAACCCCTGAAGAAGGAAACTGAAGAAGATACCTGAAGATGGAAGGACCTCCCATGCTCATGGATTGGAAAAATCAATATAGTAAAAATGACTATCCTGCCCAAATTAATATATGGATTCAATGCAATCCCAGTTAAAATCCCCATGAGCTTCTTCACAGACCTAGAAAAAAAATCCTAAAATTCATATGGAAAAACAAAAGACCCCAGATAGCCAAAACAACCCTGAACATAAAGAGCAGTGTGTGTGGGGAGGTTACTATACCAGGCTTCAAACTATATTACAGGCCTATAGTCATAAAATCAGTCTGGTATTGGCACAAAACAGACCCATAGATCAATAGAACAAAATTGAAGATCTAAACCTGATCACATCCAATTTCAGCCACCTCATATTTGACAAAGGGGCCAAGAAGGCTCAATGGAGGAAAGACAACTTCTCCCAATGTCGCTGGCAAAACTCAATTCCACTTGTAGAAGAATAAAATTACACCCCTACCTCTCACCCTGCACAAAAATCAACTTCAAATGTATCAAAGACCACAATATGAAACTTGAAAATCTGAAAATGATAGAAAACTTTGGCAGTAACCTACAAGAGGTGTAGGGAAAGACTTTCTAAATCAGACAGCAGCTGCACAAAAAATAAGGTCAACAATTGACAAGTGTGGTTTTATTAAACTTAAGAGCTTCTCTACTGTGAAAGAAACAATCAAAGAAGTGAAGAGAAAACCCACAGAGTGGAAGGAAACCTTCACCAGTGATACATCTGATAGAGCATTAATATCCAGGGTATATAAACTCTCAAAAAACAAGGGAGTAAGAAAACAAATGACTGAAAAGATGAAGTAAAGAGCTGAACAGAGACTTTACAAATGAAGAAATAAAGATGGCCGAGAAACATCTTAGAAAGTGTTCACCATCCCTAATAATTAAGGAGATACAAATTAAAACCAACTTAAGATTTCATCTTATTCGGGTAAGACTAGCTAAGATTAGGAAAACAAATGACACCACTGAATGCTGGAGAGGTTGTGGGGAAAGGGGAACACTCATTCACTGCTGGTGGGAATGCAAACTTGTGCAACCCCTATGGAAAGTGGCATGGAGAATACTTAAAAAATGCGGTTAAGAATGCCGACAGCTCTTACAGAGGACCCAGGTTCGATCCCCAGCACCCACATGGCGGCTGAGAACCGTCTGTAACTCCAATTCCAGGAGAACTCCAGTTCCAGGGGAATCCGAGACCCTCTTCTGACCTCCGCGGCATTGCACGACACGGGTGCACAAACCTACATGCAGACAGTACATTCATACACATACAAAAATAAATAAAATTAAAAAAAAAAAGAAAATCAGTCTTCCTCCATCTCAGTGCTGGGGTTACAGGCTTGTGCCACCACTCCCTCTGTAACTGATACAAATGGAGTCATATAGTATTGTTACTTTTTTTCTTTTGGGGGGGGGTCTTATTGAGCTGGCCTGGAACTCCCAATGTAGACCCACCTGACTTCAGACTCACAGAAATCTGCCTGCCTCTGCTACCCAAGTTAAAGGCATGCACAACTATACCCTGCTAGTATTGTTTTCTTGTTCCTGGTTTATTCACTAGTACAGTGGACTCTGGTTGGTCTATATTATAGTACCAGAATATTTTTTTTCTTTTTTTGAGACAGGCTTTCCCTGTATCCCCAGCTGTCCTGTNTTTTCACTGAGTTTTTTTAGATAAACACACTCCTATTTCTTTGCGGTTTTTTCAAATTTACAAAGCAGGTTTTTTTTAAGTTTTTAAAAGTATTCCATTTAACATTCTGGATCATTTTTTGTTGTCAGTTCCCTCTTTTCTGTATGTTTGGTTGTTTGTTACATGATAAATATATGTTTTCATTTTTAGGGAGTTTAACTTATACCTGTTAGTCCTTCTTATTTTGTTTGTTTGTTTTTTTTTTTTCTTTTTCTATTTGTCTTTCCTTAATTTGGCGAATTTTCCTTCTTCAGTGCCCTTGTTGAATAGATCTTCAACAAGGTAAAACAACTATAAAATATAAATATTTTAAAAATAAACATATTTTTACTAGAACAGAAGACAAAAAAGAAAAAACATATTCCTTTTAATTAAAGTCCTCAGGCCACTCGCCTGCCAAGCTTCCGGCACAGATCAAGTAAGAGCCAGCCTATCTTGTCAGGGTCAGGGACCTGGATCTTCAGGGACAAGGAGGCTACAGCTAAGTTGCCAGTGCCTGGGGCCAAATCACCCCCACCTCCCCCACCCAATGGTGTGGGCATCCAAGTGGGACAACAGTTGAGACTCGTCGTAAGGGGGTACTGACAACTTTGGAAACAGAAAGACAGAAAAGAGCACTATGCGCCACATTAACTGACAACACAGAACAACCGGGTGGTTCTTCAATCACAATGAATGTAAAACACTTGAATTTCAATGAGATTACAACACTGAATCAAATCCACATGCCAAAAGTAAAATGAAAAAACAAAAACATGGAAAAAAAAAGAAATATAAAAAAAAAAAGAAAAAAAACAACAGGGAACCCATTATAAATCCAATCAGTCTTATAGAAGACTCCAACAGTGTGATGAAACTCTCCCTGTCCGGTAACCCAGGAGAAACAGGTCTTAAAAAGCACAATCATAGACATGCTCAGAAAATCTAAGGATATAAATATAAATGAACTGAAAGCTAAGAAGCAAACTGACAGAGAATGACCAACTACTGGAAAGGAATGGAAACACTGAAAAATCCAGGCGTGAATTGAAATGAAATAAGAAACTGAAAAGCAAATAAAAAAAACTAGAAGGAGAGACTAGATAGAAACTCTGAGGAAGGAACGTAGAAATATACCAAAAGGCAATCTCATGGCTAAAATGAAAAAGAAATTGAACGCTCATCCATCATACAGGAAAGGAAGCAAGGAGAAAGCCTCAGTTACAGATGGATGAAAGCAGGAAAATAGAAAAATCAAGATCAGAAAGGTATAACATGGAAGGAACTGGGAGAGCTCAAGCAAAGGACTTAACACAAATTTAAAAAAAAAATTTTTCAGAAAAACAAAAACAACCACAAGAGTGGAAATAATCAGAGAATGTGGGACACCATAAAAGACCAAACCTCGTACATATATCAAGTATGAAGAACGAAGGAGAAGAAGTCAGTCGGGACGGACCCGGATAACGGAATTCGTATTGATGGCACCAGATCTTCAAAGAATCAATTATAGAAATTTTCCGCCAACCAAATTGAACAAAAAACAAAAACAAAAAAAAACAACATACCCTATACAAATACAAAAGCACAGTTAGAATACAATATCAAGTAGACAAGATCAGAAAAAGAAATTTCTCACACCCTGATCAACCATATACTGGGACACTGAGGAAAACCCTCAGCAAATAAAAAACATTGAAAATAATCCATAACCATCCTATCAGACCCATCGGTGCATATAAAGTTTGATATCAAAACCAGAAAAGAGCCTTACTATCTAACAGAACACATTGGGACTAAACACACACTCATGAATAATAGAATGGGTTCAACAGAGACGGGAACTATAAAGAAAGAAAAAATAATACAAAGAAAAACGGCATTCCTGCATAGACAAATAAAATAAAAATAAAATAAATAATACATGTAAATAAATAACGCTAGCATTCCTGTCACTAAATGGAATGGAGATGATGCAACACATAATATAAAAAAACCTATGGGACACTTTCAAAGCAGTACTGAGAGGGAAATCTATAGTCCCTAGGTGCCCTACATTAAGAGAAAACATGAAAGAAGCGCTAGTCGGTGTGGTGGCTGCTCCGCTTTTAATCTCTAGCACTAGGAGGCAAGAGAGGCAAGGCGATCTTCGTGAGTTCAAGGCCAGCTCATGGTCTATAGAGTGAGTTCCAGGAAGCTGGGGCTACAGGGAGGGACCCTGCTCGAAAAGAGCAAAAAAAAAAAAAAAACCCTCCCCCGCACTAAAAAAAAAAGCAGCCAACAAAAGAGACACTATCTAATGCCGCTAAATGAGCAACTTGAGAGGCAACAAACAAATGAATCCTAAATTTCCAACAGACAGGACAGAAACTACAAAAATCTAGAGCATAATAAAATCAATGAAATAGAGAAACAAAGAAAACAATACAGGAAAAAAATCAACCATGTACCTTAAGAGTGTGGTTCTTTGAAAAGGATATAACACAGATAGATAGACTTTAGCCCACATTGGCCAAAAATAAGGAAAGAACATACTTCAAACTCAACAAGAATCAGTGAAGAAAGGGAAACATCAGGAGGCAGCAAAAAGGTCAGACAATTGTATATGGGAATCATTCAAAAAACCTATATACTCTCAATAAATTGAAAATGTAAGAGAATGGATGAATATCTGAAATCATGGAATTCACCAAAACTTAACCAAGAACGAGATGGACAGCTTAAATATACCCCATAATAAAGTTGAACTCTGACATTAAACTTCCCAACTGAAAAAAAAGCCCAGGCCTGGGTGGATTCATGGCAGAATTCTATAAGAATTTAAAGAAGACTACAGCCACTACTACTCAAATGATTCAATAGAATAGAAACAGAGGGAAATCTCCTCAATTCTTCGTGAAGCCAGCACTCTAATCCAAAAATGAGGCAAAGGTATAACCATAAAAAAAAACTATAGACCCATTTCATTAAAGAAACATAGATGCAACATTCTCAACAACATATTCAACCACATACAGGACACATATAAGAAAAAATTCATCACTGAGACAGACTGAGAGACTGGAAGGAAAGCATGTTTGGCAGAATGCACGAGCTCTGGTGGGGGTGGGGAATGGGGTGGACACATGGGGGTGGACACAGTCTAGATTTGATAAAAAAAAATAAATAATTAAAAAATTCATCTCATGCCCGACAGATAATACCAGAATACATATGTACAATCATAACATCCTAAGCACATTAAATGGACTTGAAAGACAAAAACCACTGGTCATCTCAATTGATGTGGAAAAGGCTTTGACAAAATTCCAAACTGTTCATGTTTTAAAGTCCTAGAGGGAATTGGATTAAGAGGGAACATTCCTCAACATAATTAAAGTGATATACAACAACCCACAGCCAACATTATCTAAAGGGAGAAATCAGAACTATTCCCCTTAAAGCCGGATACCAGCAATGCTGACCACCCTTTCAATATAGTGGTTGAAATGCTTGTGAGAGCAAAAGCAAGAAAAGGAAAATTAAAGGAGTATTAATTGTGAAAGAGGAGGTCAACAATTCTTTTGTAGACGCATGTAATTTACTAAGGGATGGCATGCAGAGAACTCAGACAAACCCACCAAAAACTCTTCTAGAAACAATTAACAGTTTCTGTTTACGTAATGGATGATGAAAATTAACATAGAAAAATCAGTAGCCTTTCTTTATACCAATAACAAGCAACTGGAAAGTAGTAAAAGAGGACTTCCCATTTTATAGCCTCCAAAATACAATATCTAGGAACAATCCTGTCTTTAGTCCAGAATTCTACATGAAAAAATTTAACCTGAAAGGAACTGGAAGAAGATACCTGAAAGGAAGGACACTCCATGCTCATGGATTGGAAAAATCAATATAAGTAAAAAATGACATCCTGCCCAATTAATATATGGATTCAATGCAATCCAGTTAAATCCCTCATGAGCTTCTTCACAGACCTAGAAAAAAAACTCTAAAATTCATATATGGAAAAACAAAAGACCCAGATAGCCAAAAACACACCTGAACATAAAGAGCGTGTGTGGGGAGGTTCTATACCAGGCTTCAAATATATTACCAGGCCTATAGTCATAAATCATGTCTGGGTATTGGACAAAACAGACCCATCGATCAATAGAACAAAATTGAAGCTGAGATCCAAACTTGATCATCATTCAGCACCTCATATTTGACAAAAGGAGGCCAAAATGCTCAATGGAGGAAAGACAACTTCTCCCAATGTCGCTGGCAAAACTCAATTCCACTTGTATGAAGAATAATTATACACCCCCTCAACTCTCACCCTGCACAAAATCAACTCAAATGATCAAAGACCACAATATGAAACTTGAAAATCTGAAAATGATAGAGAAAACTTTGGCAGTAACCTACAAGAGGTGTAGGGAAAGACTTTCTAAATCAGACAAGCAGCTGCACAAAAAATAAGGTCACAATTGACAAGTGCTGTTATTAAACTTAAGAGCTTCTCTACTGTGAAAGAAACAATCAAAGAAGTGAAGAGAAACCCACAGAGTAAAGGAAACCTTCACCAGTGATACATCTGAATAGAGCATTAATATCCAGGACTATAAACTCTCAAAAAACAAGGAGTAAAAAAAATGACGATGAAAAGATGAAGAAGAGCTGAACAGAGACTTTACAAATGAAGAATAAGATGGCCGAGCAGAAACATCTTAGAAAGTGTTCACACATCCCTAATAATTAAGGAGATAAAATTTAACCACTAAGATTTCATCTTATTCGGGGTAAGACTCAGCTAAGATGGTGGAAAACAAATGACACCACTGAATGCGGAGAGGTTGTGGGGAAGGGGAACATCATTCACTGCTGGTGGGAATGCAAACTTGTGCAACCCCTATGGAAAGTGCATGGAGAATACTAAAAAATGCGGTTAAGAATGCGACAGCTCTTACAGAGGACCCAGGTTCGTCCCCCAGCACCCACATGGCGGCTGAAGAAACCGTCTGTAACTCCAATTCCAGGGAAACTCCAGTTCCAGGGGACTCCGAGACCCTCTTCTGACCTCCGCGGCATTGCAGGACACGGGTGCACAAACCTCATGCAGACAGTACATTCATAACACATAAAAAATATAAAATTAAAAAAAAAACAAACAACAAAAACTCAATTAACCCACCTGACCAGCTTACCACTCCTGGTATATACCCACAGACTCACTGTCCCAGAGAGCATCAAAACCATGTTTATTGCATCTCCTTCACAATAGGGAAGAGCTGGAAGCAACTCAAGTGTCCCTCAACTAAGTGTAGATAAATAAATGTGTACATCTTACATAATGGAGTTCTATACAGCAGAAAGAAAAGACGATATCATGAACTTTGCAGATAAATGGATGGAACTAGAAGCCATTATGCTAAGTGAGTAGTAACACAGTCCCAGAAGAACAAAACAATGTAATGGATCATTTTTGTGAGCTGCCTAGCCAAATCCTTACTTGTAAGGCAAACAGCAATGTTAATGTTACACTTCTTTTTATCTGAAAGCAACGGTACTGTTAAAATGTGAATCCCTTCTGCTCAAAACAGTCAACTTCCCCATGGAGAAATTGAGAAAGACTGAGAAAAGAGATGAATGCTGTTTGGCAGAATGTATGAGTTCTGGAGGGGTGGGAGATGGGGGGACATGGGACACAGATCAGATTTATAATAAATATATAAATAAGTATAATAAATAAAAAAAAATGTGAATCCCTTAATGGGCTCTAGAATTAACTTACCACTTATTTCAGACTTTGTAATTTGGTATATGGGTGGAATGTATATTATGCATATTTTAGCATAATATAAAATTAAAGGGAAAAATTTGAATTCCTAAACATGTTTAGATTAACATATAGCTTATTTTAGCTGTCATAAATTTGTGATATGATATATGTGTGTGTGACATATATATATATATATATATATATATATATATATATATACATATTTTGGAGCAATGCAAATTGGAGGGAACAACAACAACAAAAGGACTGGGTCAAAGAACTGACTGAACAGTAAACTTCTGCCCCAAACAGTAAACCTCTGCATAGAAAAACTTTAAAAAGACTGAGAAAAAAGATGGTAGAATCCATGAGTTAGGGTGTGGTGGAGGGTGGGGAAGGGGGAATTAGTCTAAACTGGGTTGAGAAATGTGTGAAATGCACAAAACTTCAATAAAAATATTTTTTAAAGTATTGTTTTAGACACAAGAATTAGGTACTAATTTTGCAGTTAAACAATAGATGAGTTTATGCTTAAGAGATGGCTCAGGGGTTAAGAGCGCTGGTGGCACTTGCAGAGAATTAATTTCCATTCCCAGCAGCCACATGGTGGTAAATAATCCTCTGCAACTTCAATTCCAAGGGAATCAGATGCTCTCTTCTGACCTCCGAAGGCATTGCACAACATGGTGCTCTTACACACATTCAGGCAACACATTCATATACATAAAATAAAAAATAATAAATAAGATTTAAAAAATTATGGGCCTGAAGTGATTTCTTAGTGGATAAGAGCATGGGTGCTCTTGCATAGGACCTGGGTTCGGTTCCCAGTACCCACATGGCGGCTAACAACTATCCATAACTCCAGCTCTAGGGGAATCCATTACCCTTGTCTGACCTCTGTGCGCCTGGCACAACTTACACACGTGCAAGAAATAGACTCATGACCATAAAAAAACACAAATAATAAATACAATATTTTAAACATGTATGAATTTTATTCAATTAACTTCCAGACTGTATATTTTAAAAATTATAAAAATTTTCTTTTTCCATTCTTTTCAGCCTTGATCTAAATTTGTCAGTAAAGACAAACTAAATTCTTCAAGTAAATACATGAAGACCCAACATTATTGATGAAATGTTATATTTAAGCTTAAAAAATGCAAAAAGATGTCAGGCAGCCATTTACCCATCATATTAACTTGTATTTTTTTTGTCATGTCTGCAGAAGGCAAATACTGGACAAAACACACAAATTATTTCTTTACCAGCCACGCACATACACCCACTATACATTTGAAGAGCAGAAAAGCTGATCGGACTTTGCTCTCGGCATCTTAGTTACTGTTTACTGTTTATTAATTAATGGGATGAATGAGAAAGAAACTAAATGTTTAAATGCATCCTAGGCATCCATCATTACATTTTTACATTTGAAAGGTTGAAGTACATTTAGTTTTTAATTCAAAAATATTTTGTGATTTTTACAAAGATCAATGTTAGAAAAATCAAAAGAAGTTGGATTTTTTTTTTTTCAAGAAGAGAGCTTGTTTATTTTAAAGAGGAGGCATGCAAGGACCTCATGTATTTCTTATTGTACCACACATATAATGTTTAAGAACCCGGGGCTGGAGAGATGGCCTAGCGGTTAGGAGCGCCGACCGCTCTTACAGAGGACCCGGGTTCGATCCCCAGCACCCACATGGCGGCCAAGAACCGTCTGAAACTCCAATTCCAGGAGAACTCCAGTTCCAGGGGAATCCGACACCCTCCTGGATTTTGTAAGAAAATTTTGCTAACTCATGCCCACACAATCATCATTTCTACTTATTAGAAGATAATACTTTTAAAAGACTGTGGTGAGAGGAAGAGTCCTCAAACATGGACCATACAACACCCCAAAATACTACAAGAAGGAGCATAGCTTCAATCACAAAACTCAGAAGATTGGCATAAGATCAAGTTTTCCAGAAGACAAGTTCTAATACACTAATGACATATAACTATTAGAATGAATTTTTTTTGAGACAGGGTTTCCTGAAACTAAGTGAGCTAGAACTCACTAGGTAGTCCAGGCTGGCCTTGATCTCACAGAGATCATCCACCTGCCTCTGCCTCCAAATGCTGGGATTAAACCTGTGCATCACCACACTTGGCTTGAATAGAATTTTCATACTTAATTCTGCTAAGTACCACTAGTAACAGCAAACATATAAATAAAACCAAAAAAGTGAGCAAGACTTCTAATAACATTTTTAATATCTTGCATCCCTGGATAGTACATATAATAAGAATATTCTCTCTATAAATACAAATATGAAAATGAATAATCCCATAAATAGAGACCCTAAATCTGACATTGCCCTTTCCCATGATCCAAATTCTACATGAAAGCAAAGAAGGTGAAGTTATCATTACTTTCCCAGATTCCACTGAAGGAGATTGTATCTCCTGTAATTTTCATTGTAAAGATGGAAATTTAACATAAAGAATGTTGACAAACATACATATCCACCGTTTAATATGTCATGGCCTTAATAAAAATTCTTTTTTGGGGGGTCTTTTCGAGACAGGGTCTCCCTGTAGCCCCAGCTGTCCTGGAACTCGCTCTGTAAACCAGGCTGGCCTTGAACTCACAAAGATCCACCTGCCTCTGCCTCCTGAGTGCTAGGATTAAAGGCATGTGCCACCACGCCTGGCGATAAAAATTCTTACATTTATCACTTGCATATTAAGAATATTCCTGCAAACAAAACCACTACAGTAATATGGTAAAAATTTTTAATATGTACTATTCAGAGATATTTTATCAACATAAAATGCTTATGACATTATTTTACTCATTTTAGAACTTTAGATATATTTTGAGAAATACCTGAATAAGATTTTTCTCTTGGCTTCTGCTGCTTAATCCCACTTGTCAAAGTGATGTGATGCAGAATCAGCTTGGAGAGGGCCTCTGGGCATGCCATCAGGAGGGTATCAGCCTCATTCCCTTCAGACATACCAGCTACAAAGTGAGAAGAGGCAGTCATGCAGTGGCTCTAAATTAAGATGCCAGATGAAAGATAGAAAGATAAACGATCCCAATGGTAGAATAAGAGGAGAAACCAGCTGTGTAGAAGAGACAGGTAGAGAACAATCAAGAGGCAAGAATATGGTATAGATCGCATGGGGTCAGCAATCTCGGCAGTGGTGGAAAATAGGGTGAATATTGTGACGCATATTTCTTGTAAGCCAGAAGTGAAGTCAAGTACTAACTCTGAACTTGATAGCAGTTAATGAGTTGGTAAGAAAAACAAATTATCTCGAAAAAAAAAAAAAAAAAAAAAAAGAAAAACAAATTACCAGAATACAATATGACAGAGGTTAATGCTTAATAAAAAATATTACAGAGAAATATTTGCATCAATGCCTCATAGCTATTAGGGAAAATAGTTCATCTCAATTGCAGAGAGAGTTTGACTTGTTTATACTCAGAATGAAGTGATTCTCATATTTTTTTCTTCTTGATTACAAAAAGTAAAGCTTGATAGTTTTAAAAGTTTTACACAAATGGATTTTTCTCAATAGTCCCAGATAAGTTTTACAGATTAATCATTCTAGAAAGATGTACCATTCCATCAACAATAAATTTCAGTTACCCTCTCTAAAATTCATGATTTGGGATAATTTGAATGGCAATATTCAAACATATTTAATGATATCAATAAATACATAAATAATCAAACCTTAGAATAATCTACATTGTTATGATTCTTTTTAGTTTTACAGCATATTATTGATGTCATCTGGTTTCACATATTCTGATTAAAAATAATTTTGGATGTGCAGAGGAAAAGTGTCTCAGTTAACAATTTGTTGAACATTAAACATTCACCTCAGAATGTTCTGAACTGAGTCTCCTAGGGGAAAAAGCCACACCTAGGTTGGTTGCCTGTCATGATTGTGGAGAGTTGGAATGTTGCAGATTCAAAGCCACGTTATCTTGGTCTTTTAGGTCCCTCTGATAGCCAGTCGTTACCCCTTCTCTGTCCTGGCTTAAAATCTTTTCAACTATCAGACAAAGCCATCGGAATATATTAACAGTCCACTAGCTTCCAGTGACCCAAATCTTAAAAGGTCATCAAATAATATCTAAAATCATTAAATGTTTTCTCCACAGTGCTATAATCCACCTGGCTGATGTTTCTCCCAACGTATTTGAAGAAAAAAAATTTGTTTTATGACTTTTTTTGTTCTGTAAATGTTCAAGTAATTATTTCCACACTGGGATGTGTTATTTACGGAAAATTGAACTCCTGTTCTCAGACTATGGTCACTAGTATTAGACTCAAGAATAAACTACCTATTTTTCCTTTGAGGTGAGGGTCCTGCTTTACTTGGACAATTTCTTTTTTTTTTAATTTTTATTTTATTTATGTGTATAAGTGTATTGTCTGCATGTAGGTTTGTGCACCCATGTCATGCAATGCCATGGAGGTCAGAAGAGGGCGTCGGATTCCCCTGGAACTGGAGTTCTCCTGGAATTGGAGTTACAGACGGTTCTCAGCCGCCATGTGGGTGCTGGGGATCGAACCCGGGTCCTCTGCAAGAGCAGTTGATGCTCTTAACCACTAGGACATCTCTCCAGCCCCATACTTGGACAATTTCTACAGACTGATGTAGGGCCTCAAGGATAGGGCCTCTTATACTTTCATGGGAAGAGTCTCCCAGATTAATACTGGGTTCTAGCATGGGCCCTTTCAGTGTAGTCATTCATGTTATGTCCTCAGGTGGACACTGGTGTATTTCTTCTGGGGCCCAACTTGCTCCTTGATCTTTTGAATAATTTGAGTGGTGGTTGTGGAGTCTGTTTTCTTTATGAAATAATTTATTAGTTTTTGTTTTTAGAGCATTTGGTCTGAGCATTTGTTTATTTGAAATACTTGGCTTTTTCTCCTGCCACTCTTTCAATATCTTGAAAGGAAAAGAAAACCCATGTTTTGGAGATCAGGATGTCATATCCCTGAAACTTTAAGGATTAGCCCACTGCCTGAGGGGAAGCACTGAAAACAGTATCTCAAGACCTTGTCATGTGCAACATCACGATGGCAATCAAAATGAAATTAGCCTGGTTAAAAGTTTACAGAGTTTCGTGTTCTGAGGCAAACATCTTGATTAATGAACTCCAGCCTTCACAAAGAGAGGCCACACATTGTGCTTATCAGATTGTACCTTGGAACCTTGCACCTAGACTAGAATGCAGTTTTGTATGTAGCCAAAACTCTCTATCTACATAAGCTTGCAAAACTGGACAATAAATGGTTCTCTGCAAAGACAGGAGTCCCAGAGTCAATTCGCTTCATGCCACCAATATCACTGTTCTGGGAGCAGGAGCCCCAAAACAGCAGAACCCTCATAACAATGCATTTTGTGTTACTTTTGTATATATCTGATATTGTTTTTGTATCATTTAATGACTGACTTTTATACTTTAGGATATAATCCTGACCTTATAGTGATTTTATGAATGCTTACTAAAATAGAGAACACCAAAGACCCCAGAGCTAACTTGAGAAATGAATGCTACAGTTCTATGCTAGACCACCTATTTGCAATTACCCTACCTGCTAAAATACCAACAATAAGTTTTGTCTGAAGCCTTGTCCTTAATATCTGATTATTTTTGTCTTTTTTTGAACCATGTCTTCCTGTAACCTCAGCTGGCCTGGAACTTGCTGTGTAGATTAGGCCACCCTTGAGGTCACAGAAATATGCCTGCTTCTGCCTCCCAAGTTCTGGGATGAAAGGCAAGCACCACCATGCCCAGCTTAATATCTGTTTCTGTAAACACACTTGAGAAAGGAATTTCTACTCTTGGGTGCATAAGCTTCTGTGTTGGTAATTATGAACACTATAGTGTAAACCTACCAAGGCTGTAGCAGTTATGATATGACATGGGGGACCTATGAAAACTGGGGACTTTTGCGTCTTGGTACCCAGAAGTTCAGACCATTAGTCTTAGCTTTTCCGAGTCCACTGGTGTAAATAAAGTGAGTTTCCCTGACTGCCTAATTTCCATAACAATCTAACTCTGTACTTTCTTTTCTCTGTGTCTTCTGTTCATTGCAAAGTTGTTCCTTTTAGTTTTGAAACTCTATGAATACCTGATCATAAAGCTGTCAAAGGTAAGAGACTTTATTTGCTTCACTAGAAGTGGAAGTACAAGGAGGAACTCCCCAGGACATGCAACAGTTTCACAGGGAATCTTTGTCTCATTCCTGGTTTGTAAGGAACTTTATTGGCTCAGCTGTGAACTCTGGAGGTGCTAAAATTCCTGTAAGTGTCCATGAGAGGAAGCAACCTCTGGATGAGAGCTGAGGGAGATACTTCAACAAAACATGACTAATTTAGATCCAAAACACAAATACATCCAGCTGATTGCTACAAAAGGCTTCAGTTTTCAGGAAGAAAAAAAGAAAACCACTAAAATTACAAACAAAAATTAAGGAAAAAAATGTTGGGAAAAAAACAACAAAATTTGCTACAACAGCTGTTTTTATATTTGGAAGTTATAATAATTTAACATAGATAAAATTTTAAAAATGAAGGACATTTGATATCCCCATATTGTGTATGTGGAGATGGTTCTCCATGTCATAAACTAGAAGTCCTAGGCAGTAGCACCAAAGATCAGAAAACAATGAAACTGGTAACTGAAAGAGATTAGCGAAGTACTCTTTTAATTGTATTAAAACTTAAAAACAAATATTAAAGAATAGAAAGTTACTGGGACCATTTCAGATTCTGAAGAATCTGTTTTCTCACTTTCTCACCTTCACATTGCTTCTGCTTTCTGTGTTTTTCTTTCCTATTTGCTTCTTGAGCAATCCCCAAGTAGAACAAAAGTCCATACCAAAAGAAAATATCCTACCGCCTTTTTAACATAAAGCCTAGAAGGGGAAATGAACCTTAGGCTATCTACTCATGAGACAGAAACTAGACTAAAACCTTTGGTTATGAGGTTTTTCCAAGTCACATCAGGACAGTCTGGGACTTACTAAACAATTTAAAGATAATATTGATTTATGAAGCAGGAATGTCTAATTTTTAATAATTTTTATTTGTTAGAACAGCTCCCTCTGTGATGAGCTCCTAATGTAGGAAAGGATCTACATTAATTCTACATATCAAGGTGTACTTCTGACCTTTTTATTTAATGAATCTCTAGTTTAATTATTTATACTTATTGTTTTTATTTTATGTCTATGGCTGCATTGCCTGTATTTGTAACTGTTTATGATTTTTTGTTTTTTGATCTTTTAACTTATGTCTACAATTTGATACTCTTGTGTGCTACTACTTACAATATAGCATTTTTCAGTTGAAATTACAACTAACACACTCAGAGAATTTTACCTTTGATCAAATGAAGCATTCTTAATTTGTTTCATTGTGTTGAAAACTTAGATTCCTACTCTTTCTGATTTTGTAATTTTTTTCATTCTGCATATAAGTCCTTTGTTAATTATAATATTTGTAAATATCTTCTCCCAGTATAGAACTTCCAAATCACTCTACTATCAATGGACCCAAAGTCTTGTTTTGATGAAGTCTAACTTATCAACTGATACTTTTGTAGATTGTGCTTTTAGTATTAAATCTTGTTAAAAATATTTTTGAGCTTTTGTGCACTTCATACAATAGTTCTTAATAAGTTTAGACTCCATCTCCCATCTATGCCTCTACACAACCACCCCACTAGACTTCATGAATTCCATCATATATATGCTAAGTCCTATCCAGTCAAGCATTTGTACCCAGGTGTCCTTCAGTGCAAGTTTATCCACTGGAGTCTAGTTAGCCTATATAGGGATCTTAAGGAAGATTTACTCTCTCTAACCCAGTAGTAATTACTTGCCAATAGTACCCAAGCTAGGACTGGCCTGCCACCCATTTCCCTTACTCTAATCTGGGCCCTTGTGTGATTGAGTCGACATGGGTCTTGTGCACCATACCACATAAGTTCACATGAGCAAGCTTCCAGTGGCTTGAAAGCTTCTTTTTTTCTATGTTCATGGACCAACCCTGGCTCTTATAATTATCTTTCTGCTCCCTCTTCTACAACAGTCACTGAATCTTGGGTGGGTAAGGTTTAAGATAGAAATTCTCCAACTCCTTTTTGAAATGGTAAATTTCTTGTTCTTAGTCTTAAGATTGGCATAAAGTTTATACATCCCATATCTATCTATCTATCTATCTATCTATCTATCAACTATCTATCTATCTATCTATCTATCATCTATCTTCATCATCATCTGTCATCTATCTTGACTGCCTTAAACATACATTATAATGTATGTTTATATGATAAAATGCTCAAAAACATTTGATTCAAATTCTTTTATGAGATAACTGAGATACTCAGGAAAATTAAAATTGTTGAATTAGTCAAATTCCTTTAGTTTATTGTGTAATTAGGATTTTAATATAAAAATAATCCCTAGTTCCAGGGGCTGCAATAGTCTAGACTTCAACACCTGTCTTCATATGATGGATAAAGAGCACAGCAATGGTAAGTGTCACAGAAAGGATGTTTGACCAGTCTGACCAAGATATTAAGAACAAAGGAAGGAGACCAGTAACTCCAAGTCCATCTTCAAGGTATTGACATGAGCTTCACATTAAATAGAATAAAATATAATGCAAGGCAAGAGGCATAGTATTTAACTGGGTTTAGTCTAGAGTGGTTATGTTCATTACTGAGTTCTGGTGGTCCTAAAATATCTTTACTGCTTGATGAAAACCTCTGGTTCTAAGAAGTGACTGCTTCAGTGCCAGGGCATAGCCTTACCATCATAATTGTTGTATATTGGTTGTTCTATTTCTATTAACTTACTTAGATCAGAAAATTCAACTTTAAACTAGGTAGAGAATCAGATCACAGGATACCACCTCTTGTGATTCCAAGCCACTATCAAGACTTCCTTTGGATTCACACTTAGTTTTGCAGCTTCTATTCTTCTCCTGCTTCCATGCATTTGACACAATAAAAATCAAGTTATTTTTTGTTAACCTTAAAACTCTCTCCATGATCTCTCATGAAATCTTAATTGGTTACTTCTCTGATCCTACTTTCCAAGATATGCCTCTAAAAATTAAATTGAGCCTTCTGTACCAGCTGTGCCCTGAATGTGAAGTGCTCTTTTGACTGATACCCATGTGATGATGCCTTCCTTCTCTGTACCCTGCTTTTCTTTGGCATTTCATTTTGGAATGTCAGTATCTATCCTCTGCCTTATGTAATATTTTTTTATTTCAAAGATCATAATTTTCAAGCATGTATACACTTTACTTATTTAACTTATGCTTTGCCCAATTTATCTTCACTAAATTCTAAATTCTCTTCTGTATTTACATATAGTCATTGTCTATAACAGCTTTTGCAACACAGTAGATATTGTACAAGTAATGAAGGTTGCTTTAGAATAGGTCTTGATTGCAGTAGGTGAACAAAAATTTTTTGACTTATCTTCATCTGTGTAATATTCTAAATGAAATGAAGCCAAACAAAATCACCTTATTAAGCAGATTGAATAATTATACAGGGCTTGATTTAACCACTTGAATGCTTAGTAAATCACATTCTGATCGGAAGCAAATTTTTGGAAATGGATTGTCATAGAACTTCAAGTGACATTAGGTCCTGTCATCCAGGGTCATCAATCCTTCAACTACTCTAGCATTTCGGCAGCTCTGGTCCTGATGGGAGTCCCTCACTCCCACAGAGTATACTCAGTTGTAGCATCACAGCATGGCTCACTCAGGCATGGGGAAACACATTAATGTCTGTGCACAAATGGTGGAACAAGGAAAGCAAAGGACTATTTTAAAACATATCCTGATATGAAAGTACATACTACATTTATTAAAAGTTCAAATTTTGTGCATAGCCCACAACAAAACTTCTGAAAATAAGCCACCATATTTACCTTTTCTGTAACACACACAGAAATAAGAAGTCAGGGCAACAGTGACTCTGGGAATTTGGAAGGTCTTGCTGTTTTCTTTCTACTCAGCCTTCCTGTTGTGCTATCCACCTTTCTGCATGGTGCCTTGCCAATTATCTCACCCTCAATATTGCTCCGACTTCTGTCTGCTCAGCCACCACAAATAAAACTTTAAAGGAAAAGTGAAATAGTTTGACATAAGAAAAGAACTATGCAGAATTCTATTGTTCTTCTAAAGGTTTGGATATACAAAAAGCTAATTATTCTTTTAACAATTAGACACCTTGTTGAGACTCTAATTATGTACTTAAATTTAAAGAAATTAATTTATAAAAGAGAATTTTTAAAATGGCTGTATTAGCATAATACTTATACATATTTGTGAGACATTGTGTGGTATTTTAATTTAAGAATATATTGAGGAAGGAACACTCTAGTTGTAGGTAAAACAACAGATCAACACAAGAAGCTTAGTCTCACAAATGTCCTATTCTCATCAGAGGACAACAGCTCAATTAGCAAAAGAAGGAAATGAAGATGAGGTAGAGATGACATCAGCATCTGCATGGAGGCAAATGATAACATACCAACATTTTGCTTCTGAGTAAATGAAGACAGTCTGTACCTGAGCGCATGCGAGTGGAGAGTCTGCACATATGCTCAAGTGAATGAGCACATGGAAACAGTCTACACCTGTGCTCAGGCAAGTGAGTGATAATAGTGTGTACTTATGCATGTTCCTGACTTAGTAGAGATGGCTTACAGCTGCGCCCATCCAAGTGACTGCACAGAGATTGTTTGCACAATGGCAAATGACTGCACAGAAAACCTGCACCTCCACCTGTTCAGGGGTGTATTTCACTCATGCTCAGGAAAGTGACCAGACAGAGACATGATCAAAAATCTGATTTTGATTTTACTTTTGTAGACTGCTCTGTCCTTGTGCTATTTCCTCTTTTATGTTTAGATAGGACCTAGGGCTCTCAACACCTTGGCCTCACAAGGGCTATGATTGCTTTGGTTATTTGATTAAGTTTATTTATGACCCTCTCTTTTCATTCTACCTTTAATTAGAGTTGCCTTATCATTTCCATTCTTCCCATTATTCACTTGTACCGCTTCACTTTTTCTGTTGTTGCAATACCAATGCCTAGTCTCACTCTGCTGTCTTTTCCATTCCTATACTTAGAAACAAATACCTTAGTACACGTTTCTACATGGAAGATGTGTACTAAGGTATTTGTGTCACAAAAGTTCCTAGAGTTGGCAAGATGGTTGATATTAATTAGTTCTTACTATAGTTCCATACTGAGACTATTCATCAGCTGTGATTGCTTCTGCCCTTTCTATTCTACACAAAACATGGTGTGTAAGTTGTGCTGGTTCCTGAGTGTGTAAGCTGTTTACCTGCTGAACCAGTCCAGTGGGAGTAGCCACCTCAATCCTAACACAATCTAGTACACTTAAGTAATTCAAATACCTCAACAGAGAGAACTCAGGTGATTAAAGTATAAACAATGTCCTAGTGTCATTTTGAACCTCCTGTTACAGAAAGAAATATGAAAAACCAAAGCAACAGAACTCCTCCAAAATTAAGCAATACCATCATAAGTGAGTATAAGGAAACTGAGTTAGATGAAATCCCAGACAAAGAAAGCAAAAGAACTAGTAAAAGAATTTTAAATGCAATAGATATAAGAATAAATTAGAATACTAGGGACTGAGTGCAATCCCTTGAGCATGCTAGACAAGTGGTCTACCACTAAGCGATATTCCCATGAATTAAAAATGATATAAATGAACAGGTGAATGAAATGAATAAGTTAATATGGAATGTGAAAGAGGAATTCAGTAGAGACATTAATTTATGGAAAAGTGAAAATTTGAAAATGAAAATTGTGGGACAGCAATCCTGGACTCAGATGTATCTTGTGCATATGCAGCTACCATCTGCTTAGCATACTAGGTGGAGCAAAAAAATGTAGAGGACCCCATGTCTTCTGCTAGCATGTGCTCAGAAATCTCGAGTCAGTACCCCGCTTTTCTGAATACACCCCACGGAGTCGTGGGTCTAGGATTGGCCACTGGGAGGTGATGTCACCAGATGTAGAGTCTTCTCACCCCAGACCTATTTAAGCTGTGTGGAAATAAACAGGTTTGACCACCTGACCTGATCCCTGGGCTGTTACTGTGCATGCTCTTTAGCCAGTTTGATTGTGGGGCCATCAGCCCCACAATTGCTTCTCCAGCTTGTTTCATCATGGGAACCAGCATGTATGGTTGGGACTCTGCCAGTACCATAGCTGTGTGTTTAGCCACATGTCTACCAGCCCTGCGTGTGTGCCCTCTTCAGCCTGTTCAACCACTGGGTCAGCAGCTCCATGGAAAATCTCCATAAGTCAAACAAACAAACAAACAAACAAACAAACAAACAAACAAAAAACTTGGTGAGAAACTTCCCCAGGGACGGGTGAAGTGGAAGACAGAATTCACAGTTTGAAAAGTAGATAAATTAGAACTTCAGAGAATGACATAGATAAAATCATCAATTAATACAAAGAGAACATAGGACTTCTACTGGACTTCAAAGAAAGACAAAATTTTGGAATCATGGTTACTGAAGAGAAAGAAAATAGTCAAATTAATGACATGAAAATATATATCATAAAATCACAGAAGAAAACTCCTCAAATCCAGAAGAAATAGCCAGCCTGATACAGGAATCATTTAGGATGCAAATGGACAGAGTAGAAAAGACCTTCCCTGGGGCGGGCACCAGGAGCCTGGAAGTTGCTCCAGGCAGGTAGATTTTAGGGTGGATTGACTCCTGGTTGTGGAAAGGGGTCTCAGTGCTGGACCCTTGTGGGGGGTGGCTGTCTGGGTGGAGTTGCCTCTGCAGCCAATGCCTCTGTGTCTTTGTGTGGGTGGGCCCCAGGAGCTCCAGAAGTTGCTCCAGGCAGGTACCAGGGCACTGGCTAAGTCAGACATATCCCCCCGCTGCAACACCCCCCAACTGGAATTGGTGAGAGAGTATCCAAGTGGACTTTGTTTTGGAGAACCTTTAGAACAGGAAGGGAAGAGTGACTTAGACTTCCAATATCCAATATATAAGCAAAATTGAAAGCTTGAAACCTAAATAACTAAATACTCCATAAACAAGGAGGAGGAAAGAAAAAAAAAAAGGCATTAGAAGGAGGCAAGCAAAACCAGCCACTAACATAGTGAAAAGACATTTGTGATTTGAATCACAAAAGGGAAACCCACATGCCAGGGACACAATGAAGGGACAACATGGGAAAGGTGCAGGATAATACCGCTCCGAGCTCTACCAAATCTCTAGGAGATAGCTACAATAGGATCCCCTTGGAAGTGAACCAAGGAACAGATCTTAGAGGAATAATTGCAGACCTATGCAGAGAAATTAAAGAAAATAAAGAAGTCAGAGAACTAGGGAGAGAGAATGAAAAACTCAAAAAGGACCTAGAGGGATACAATGACAAAGTTTGGAAAGAACTAAAGGAACAGATTGTCAAACTGCAGAAAGAACTAGAGGGAGAAAAAAACAAACTCCAAAAGGAAGTAGAAACACTGAAAAAGGAAGCCAACCAACGAAGTAAGGAGCACAAGAAGAGACTGAGAAGCTCAAAAAGGAAATGGAAATACTAAAGAAAACACAGGATGAAACAAAAAAGGAAATAGAACACTCATTGAATCAAGAAGAAAGGAAAGGAAAAAGCCTCAGAAGTATAAAGGAGGAAGCAGAACAATGAATATCAGATCTGGAAGATAACACAGAACAACTAAAAAGCTCAAATAAAGATTATGAAAAATTTTAAAATACACAAAAGTGGAACAACCAGGAAATATGGACACTATGAAAAGATCAAGCCTGTACATCATAGGAATAAAGGAGAAGAATCTCAAGAGAATAGTATTGATCAGATCTTCAACAGAATAATAGATGAAAATTTCCCCAAACTAAAAATAGACAAACCCATACAAATACAAGAAGCACATAGGACTCCAAATACACGAGATCAGAAAAGAAACTCCCCACACCATATCATAGTTAAAATGCTAGATGCCCAAAACAAAGACAAAATTCTGAAGGCTACAAAAGAAAAACAAGTCACATACAAAGGGAAACCCATCAGAATTACAACTGACTTCTCGGTGCAAACCATGAAAACAAGAAGAACATGGAGCAAAGCATTCCCAGTGTTAAAGGACTATGGATGCCAACCCAGAATACTTTACCCAGCAAAAATGTCTATTATAATTGAAGGACAGAGAAAAATCTTCCATGACATAAACAAGATGATAGAATACATGTCTGGAAAACCAACTCTTCATAAAATACTTGAAGCAATTCAAAGGGCAGAAGAGAGGAGAAACAACCCTAAAACACCTAGGAAAAGAAACTAATAAAAATATAACCGTAGGAGTAGAATCAGGGGCTAGAAGTCCAAATGGATAATAAGGTGAAAGGAAGCAGCATCCATCTCTCAATTATAACCTTAAATATTAATGGGCTAAACTCCACAATCAAAAGGCATAGACTGGGAGAATGGATTAGGAAATAAAATCCATCTATATGCTGTCTACAAGAAACCCATCTCAATTTCAAGGATAGGCACCAACTTAAGGTGAAGGGACTGAAGAAAAAATTCCAAGCAAATGGTACGAAAAAGAAAGCAAGTGTTGCTATTCTAATATCAGACAAAATAGACTTCAAAGCAAAAGAAATCAAAAGAGACAAAGAGGGCCATTACATCTTTATTAAAGGAAAAACTGATGATGAAGATCTCACAGTCATGAATATATACTCACCAAATGCTGGTGCACCAAACTTTATAAAGACAATTCTTCAGGATCTCAAGGCACAGATTAACCCCAGCACACTAATAGTAGGGGACTTCAATACCCCACTAAGTCCTTTAGACAGATCAACAGGACAAAGGATAAACAGAGAGACATCTGAACTAAATGATACAATACACCAAATGCACCTCACAGACATCTATCAAATATTTCACCCAAACACCAGAGAATACACTTTCTACTCAGCACCTCATGGAACATTCTCCAAAATAGACCATATACTAGGACACAGGAAAAACTCAACAAATACAAAAAGATTGAAAGAATCTCATGCATTCTATCAGACCACAGTGCAATAAAACTCAATATCAACACCAGGATAAACCCTACAAATTACAAGAACACATGGAGACTGAACAACACTCTCCTGAATGGGTTAAGGAAAAAATAAAGAAATAAAAACATTCCTGGAACTGAATGAAAATGATAATACAACACAGCAAAACCTATGGGACACTTTAAAAGCAGTCATAAGAGGGAAGTTTATAGCTCTAAGTGCCTACATTAAAAAAACAGAAAGAGCACAAGTGAATGATCTAACACCACAGCTAAAAATACTTGAGAGACAACAACAAATGAACCCTAAACACAGCAGGCAGGAAGAAATAACAAAAATCAGAGCAGAGATCAATGAAATAGAAACAAAGAAAACCACACAAAAAATCAATGAATCCAAAAGTTGGTTCTTTGGGAGAATAAACAAGATAGACAGACCTCTAGCCCAGTTAACCAAAAGAAAGAAGGACAACTCCAAATCAATAGAATCTGTGATGAAAGGGGAACTCTCACAACAGACAATGAAAAGATCCAGACAATCAAATGGGAATACTTCAAAAACCTATACTCTTCAAAGTTTGAAAACCTAGAAGAAATGGATGAATATCTGAAATCCTGGGAATCATCAAAGCTCAACCAAGAAGAGATCGACAGCCTAAATAGACCAATAATACATGAAGAATTTGAAGATGTAATAAGTAGCCTCCCAATCAAAAAATGTCCAGGCCCAGATGGTTTCAGGGCAGAATTCTATAAAATATTTCAAAAAGACTTACAACCATTACTACTCAAGTTGTTTAGAAGGATACAAACAGAGGGAGTTCTCCAAGATTCCTTCTATGAAGCCAGCATCACGCTATTACCAAAACCAGGTAAAGATACAAACAAAAAGGAGAACTATAGACCCATCTCCCTAATGAACACAGATGCCAAAATTCTAAACAGGATACTGGCAAATCGCATACAAACCCACATCAAGAAGATCATCCATCATGACCAAGTTGGATTCATACCAGAGATGTAGGGATAGTTCAACATTCGAAGATCAATAAATATCATCAAGCATATAAATGGATTGAAAGACAAAAATCACACCATCTTCTCAATTGACCTGGAGAAAGCCTTTGACAAAATCCAGCATCCCTTCATGTTTAAAGTCCTAGAGGGAACTGGATTGGAGGGATCATTCCTCAATGTACTCAAAGCCATATACAGGAAGCCCACAGCCAATATCATCCTAAATGGGGAAATGACAGAAATATTCCCCATAAAGATAGGAACTCGGCAAGGCTGCCCCTGTCACCACTCCTTTTCAATATAGTACTTGAAACCCTTGCTAGGGCAATAAGTCAAGAAAAGGAAATTAAAAGAGTTCTAATTGGAAAAGAGGAAGTCAAGCTATCCCTTTTTGCTGATGATATGATTGTCTACCTAAGGTATGCTAAGAACTCCACCAGAAAACTCCTAGAAATGATTAAGTCCTTCAATAAACTGGCAGGATTCAAAATAAATCTAGAAAAATCAGTAGCCTTTCTTTACACCAACAACAAGCAACTGAAGAAGGACTACAAGGAGACCTTCCCACTCACAATAGCCTCAAAAACAATAAAATACCTAGGAACAAACCTAACCAAAGACACCAAGGATCTCTACAACAAAAATTTTAAACCCCTGAAAAAGGAAATTGAGGAAGACATCAGAAGATGGACAAACCTCCCATGCTCATGGATTGGGAAAATAAATATAGTAAAAATGTCCATCCTACCCAAACTAGTGTACAGATTTAATGCAATCCCAATCAAAATCCCCAAGAGTTTCTTCACAGGCTTGGAAAAAAAAATCCTCAATTTCATTTGGAAAAACAAAAGACCCCGAATAGCCAAAGCAATCCTGAGTGAAAAGAGCAATACAGGGGGGGATCGCTATACCAGACATCAAAAGTAACTACAAGGGCCTATAGTCATCAACAGCTTTGGTACTGGGACAAAAAACAGACCAGTGAAACCAATGGAATAAAATAAAACTGAAGATCCAAACCTGGATACATATAATTTCAGCCATCCATATTTGACAAGGGGCCAAAGAAGACACAATGGAGGAAAGGCAACAACACTTCAGCAAGTGGTGTTTGGCAAAACTGGAGTCACCACCTGTTAGAAGATGGAAAATAAGACCCCTACCATCGTGCCTGTAATGAAAAGTCAAGTATACAGATGGAAATCAAAGACCTCAATGTGAAACCCAAAAGTCCCCCCCTGGAAGGTTGGTAGAAGGAAAAACGTTTTGGGAAGCAGACTTTACCAATACATAATAGGCCCGTAGGAAAAGAACGGACTTTTCCTAAATTCAGACAGCAGCCTGCAAACAACAAAAAACCAAGATCAACAAGTGACAAAAATGGGAAACTCCATTTAAACTCTTTTTTTTTTTTTTTTTTTTTTTTAATTAAAAAAATAAGGTAGTGAGAGAAAACCCACAGAGTGTGAGAAAACAGTCACTGCCCTGATACAATCCTGAGAAAAAGCATTAATTTTCCAGAGTATACAAGCTACTACAAAAACAAAGAGAAAGAACAAATGAGCCACTCAAAAGATGGAGCCCCAAAAGAACTGAACAGAGACTTCCAGAGGAGGAATTAGAGAAATGGCTGAGAAACATGGTAAAAACTGGCTCCCAATGTCACTAATAAGTAGGGAAATGCAAATTAAGACTAATCTCAGATATCATCTCACTCCTGGTCAAGACTGGCCAGGATCAAGAAAAACAAATGATATCAAAGTGCATTCGATAGGTTTGTGTGGGGGAAAAGGGGAACACTCATCCATTGCTGGTGGAATGTAAACATTGTACACCCACTATGGAAACCAGTATGAAGAACCCTTTCAAATACTCAAATGAGCTTGCACCCATTTGACCCAGTCCCATACCCACGCGCTTGGGTATAATACCACCAAGAACCCCTCATACTTACGGCAGAATAAACATTGCACCAGCTTTATATTTTTAATTGCAGCCCTCCTGTTCACAATAGCAAAAGCTGGAACCAGCCGGCCAAATTGCCCCTCAACTGATGAAGTGGATAGAGAAAATGTGGGTACATGTACACAGTGGAGTTCTAATCAGCAGTAAAGAAAGACAAAATCATGAACCTTGTTGCAGGTAAGTTGATGGAACCAGAAGAAACAAACGATGAATGGTAATCCCCCCTCCCAATCTGTTGGAATGTTTTATAGTGCCAGTAACCAAGGTTGTAAATATTTCTTGTGGAGAGGGAAGCAAATTAAAAGCACAACAACAGAAAAATAACTTTGCATCATAAAAACTGACCCCTGGAAATGTGAATTGGAGGGGTTGAAGTGGTAGGTATAGTGGAAACATTTGTCTGATTATTCTATGTAAATGTTATTATTTTAATTTATTTGAGTTTTCAACTAAGTATCGCAGATTTTGTCCCAGCCTGCTGTCCTACAGATTACAAGTGGTGTTTTTAAAGTCCTTTAAGTGGACAGTAAATATAGTTTTTTTAATTAAAAACATGTTTTATTGAAAATGGTTCAGATAAAAAAAAAAAAAAAAAAATGTAATGCATCTTGAGTTAACTGCTGGAAAATATAAATTTTTGTTGTCCACATTTGTTTTTACTTAAAAACTTACTTAAAATCTAAACTTTTGGATTTTGGCCAACATACAAATGTTCTCTATAAATTTTTTTGCTTGGTACAGTAAATCATTTCTCGTAGCATTCACTTTTAACCTTTACTGAGGATGATTTAAAACGTTAAGGAATTAAGGTTTGCTTCCCAAGTTAACAACATAAGGTCACCCCAAAATACGCTTGGGTGATTTATGAAATCTGCCCGTTGATTTCCTGCCTATAGGTTATGTTATACAACTGCTTTTTTGAGACTCATGGGATCAAAAAAACCTAAAACCATAAAAATTAAAGGGGGATTACAGATATATATGAAAACTTTTTTTTGTGCAAAAACTTTGCAATTAAATCAATCTAAATAAATACGGGAAAAATTTGTTAGTGTTCTCCACAGGTCAAATGTCCACCCAACTTTAATTGGCTGAGAAAGGTAAAATTACAAGCTTTGCATTGTGTAGGATGTAACCAGAAGTGCCACAGAAAGGTTGGCCCAATCTGAACATTGAAAGGAAGAAAAGCCTCAGCACTGCTACAGACATCAAACCCCTTGGTTAAGTCCTACTTGTAATAACTGATTTATAATGAGTCCTAAATGAAACTTACCTTCTTGGTGCTGCAAAATTGTTTTAATATGAGAGACTTTCTTACCCCCCCCTTCATAGAACAAGGAGGAATATGAGATGAGATGAGGTCGTTCTCTAATTGTAAATTGGAGCCAACTGTTATAGAGGTAATCTCTTATGAAACGGTAAAAACTGCTTTCTTTAACTGACTAATAGATATAGAACTGTGAAAAGAATTATTCCTATTCAGAACCCAATATATAGACTAAAGTCTCCTTAACTTGAACTTAAGCAAAATATATAATACAGGAGAGCTCTGATATCAGCAATGGATTATCTAACCTACCAAGGAGATGTTGGCCAGGGGATCCAACCCCCCCCAAAAGGTAAAGAGGCCTTCTTGCCTGTAAATGGGATACCGGAGAAGAAGAGAGGCAATAAGGCCCCTGCCTGCCTCGAAGACCTGTGTAAACATGGAAAGAGTATTGAGACCACACTTGCAAGTCTACAGTTTGGTCTCTGGAATACCAGAGAGTGTTTCCAAAGCCCACTAATACCAATAAAGCAAAATGGGTCTCCTGAGTCAAGCAAGACTCCTCCGTCAGCCACAGCTACATCCTCACCTGCCTGGAAATACTGTGCGCAGTGGCAGCCATATGCCTGTATATCCCAAATCTAAATTGGCTATTAGCTCTATCTTTGAGGAATAACCCATGGCTGATGCGCCACAAGCTTACATCCTCTAGCATTGTTAGGAGATGTTATACAAAGCACAGTAAGACCTGTCATTTTTACAGAAAAAACTTAATTCAGGGATTAACATACCATCCAACCATCTGTGTCTAAACCAAAGTAACCTACCTAACAATTAGTGCTGTTTAAATACCTAGATATCTTATTGTTTGTGCTTCATTAGTAGGATCGAAGGTTATTCCTGGACAAACTGTCAGCCCATGAAAGGAAACAGCCAGAAATTGACCAGAGTCCAAAAAACAGCTCCAGAGAAAGTAGACTGTTTTCTTTTTGTCCACCTGTGCCCCTTTTCTAAGCCTAGGGAACAATCCACAGAGAGAGGGGACCCATGGTAGAATGTCAAGGCTGAGATTGGGGTGAATGGTGAAAGTAGAGAAATATAGACTTGACACTTATTTGATAAACTTTTGAACATAAAAGCCCCCCCCCCCCCCGCCCCCAGCTGAGGGTGGACCTTGGGCTGTGTGGGTTTGTGGGCACAACTGCTTTTGCAAATTGGTTTTACATGAAGGATGCTTGTACTCATAAATTATTACTTATTGTTAAAAAATGGAAAAATAAAGAAGTAATAGAAGAAAAAAAGAAAAGACCTTCCCTTTTCATATTATAATCAAACACTATGTATATAGAATAAAGAAACCATATTGAAAGCTGCAGAAAAGATTCATGTGATCATATTTACAGGTAAATCTGTTAGAATAATAGCAGATTCTGAACAGACATCAAAACATTAGGAAGACAAGAATGATGAAATTACAATATAAAACAACTGATAACTCCCAACCCAGACTACTACATTCAGCAAATTATCCTTATACATTGAATAAGGAAAAGAAATGGCTCATGATGAACACAAACTAAATGAATTCATGGCCATTTGGCGAATGTTTAAGTTACCTTTATGTTGCTGCGATAAAAACACTAACCAAAGGAACTTATAGATGGAAGGGCTTATTTTGTTTACAGGAGATTAGAGTCCAACATGGCTCAGAGGTATGGTGCCAGGAAGTGGCTGGAGTGGAACATGGAGCCCTCACGGCTTCAAGCAGGCACAGGAAGTGGAGTGTGACTGGAAATCTGGCAAGGCTTAAAAGCTCTCAAAGCCTACTTCCGGTGACATGCTTCTTCCAGCATGGTCACACCTAAAGCTTCCCAAAACAACACCTCTAACTGGAGACAAAATATCCAAATACTTGGAGCCTTTGGGAGTGGGGGTGGATTTTTATTCAGACCATCACATTCCATTCCCTGGCCTCCATTTGCTCATGACTTTAAAAAATGTAAAGTGCATTTAGTGTGGCTTCCAAAGTCTCTATAGTCTTCAGTCTCAATACTATTCTCAAGTCCAGGATGAATGTCTCTTCTGAGACTCAAGGCAATCCCTTAATTGTAAACCCCTATAAAACCAAAAGTTGCATACTTTCAATAAACAATGGAACCGCATATACATTCCCATTCCAAAAGGGGTGGATGAGGGCATAGTGAGGATATATTGGATCAAAACAAAACAAAATGCCAGCAGGGAAAACACCAAATCTAGTAGCTCAATGTCTGGCTTCTAAGACTTGACTTTACTGAGCTTAGATTACTCAGTCCCTCCAGCTTTGCTATATGCAGCATACATCTTTCTCTCTTGGGCTGGTTCCTCTGCATGCAGCTATCTTTGGCAGATGTTTTAGGGCTCTAGCCTCCCTGATATCTTGGGGTCATGGGTTTTCACCTTTATAGCTTCATGCAATAACCAGTCAGGGCATCCTGGCCTGTCAAGACCTTCCTTATTCATTGAAGTCCCTGCTGCATGCTGTCTTGCCTCAGTGTCTCTCTGAAAGAGTGGAGGAAGAACAGATGACTCCTCATTCTTGTGTCTTTCATGCCTCTAAAGCCAATACCACATTAACAACAATGCCTAGTTTGGCTGTTAGCTTGGAAGAGAGCCTGGCCTGCTAGTACTGTTTTTCTCTCCAAACTACATTTTGCAATTCTTTCTGCCCCTGTGTACTCTTTTTCACTGTAGATCTGCACAGTATTCACTATTAATAGACATGCCACCAGTTCTGCTTTAGGCAGCCTTGAAATGTATTCCACCAAAGAAAGTCCACTACCTTTCAACATGGCCTTGGGCAAGCTCTTAGGCTGTAGACAGACTTCAGCCAGACTCTTAACAAAGTATCTCAGTCACTGTTGAAGTCTTTATTTTCTTCCGGAACTACTTTACTCTCAGCAATACTTTCTTCCTTCCAGGCTCCTACTCAAGTGTCCTGTTAAGCTCTGCTTACATCTTTCACATTCCTCCCTGTAGGAGCTTCTCTTACTATAAGCAGGTACAGCACAGTCCTGTTAAGGGAAGGGGAGCACAGTGGCCACCTGAAGTCACTGTAGGGAATGGACTTCTCAGTTCAGAGGTCAGTTGGTTACTTTTGTAATGCAACCTGAGAAATACTTCCAACTCAGGTCCTTAGCCTGGGAAAATGGAATGTTGCCCATCTGGCCTTGCTTTCCCAGCTGCCCAAAGACTTCTGGTCTCTGGACAGGAATTTCAGGCTGATGGTTGATGGCATATCTTCAGCCTACACCCACTCACAACTCACTTCATAGCTGGTGACCTGATAGGTCTCCATCCAGACCCACAGAACTGTCCAATCTTACACAGCTTACCAGGTGGTGGTCTGATAGACCTCTGTCCAATGCCAGTAGCCACTGACACTGAGAAAATGAGAAAGTACCAAACCCAAGCCTGCTTCAGCCTGTATGTGCACAAAATAACGACTGGGAATTCTGCATAATAATGGTAATGGAGAATTCAGTTTATTGCCTGCTGCAAGTCACTTTTATAATCAAAATTACATCACCTCCCAGAGCCAATCACAGACTCCCAATTTTGCACCACTGCTGCTCCACCTAGCATCATGTGGCTGGGTCACATTGCTTGCTCCCTCTTGGGGTTGGGTCAGAGGAGCCCCATGGCTCCTACAAGGTGCCCTGAGCGATGTTAGCTGAGAACTATCCCCTAATTCAAACTGGATCTTCCCATACCTCCCCAAAACCCACCTGGTCAGATCTGGTACAGCAATACCCCATTATCCTGGTACCAACTTCTGTATTAGTTACATTTCTGTTATTGTGATAAAAACACTGACCAAAGCAACTTACAGAAGGAAGAGTTTATTTTGGTTTTGGTTTCAGAGGGATTAGAGTCCATCATAGCAGGGGGGGCACAGTGGCAGGAAGTGGCCAAAACAGAAGGCAGAGCCCTCACAGCTTCAAGCAGACAAAGGAAGCAGAGCAGGACTGAAAATCCTCCTACAAAGCTTAAAAACTCTCAAAGCCTACCCCCCAGTGACATGCTTTCTTCAGCACCTCCTAAAGCCTGTCAAGCAATCACAGCAAGGAATAGAGAAGACAGATGAAATGGTTCAACACACTGAAGAGATTCATGGGACTGTTGGAGTAAATAAACTGCACTAGAGAAACAAGTAAACAAAAGAGAAATGAGAAAGTACCAAGCTCTACAAATGAAAAAAAAATGGTAAGGATGATTAGATACATATCTATAGTAACTCTGAATATTAATTATTTCCATCAAAAAGCAATTTTCTGTCTCTGAGAAATGCACCTCAATTGCTAAGCCAAATGTTATCTACAGGATGGAAAGATGGAAAAAGATATTCAAAGAAAATGGAACTAAAAATACAATTTTAGAAATAAAAGAGGCCAAGAAATTAAGAGTTAAAGGATCATAGGTAAACCTGGTGAGATTTACATATGATAAAATTATAGCCAATATTACACTAAGTAGGGAATAACAAATATTATGACTAAAATCAGATATAAGACAAGGGTGTTCACTAGTCTACTTCTATTCAAGACAGCACTTGATGTCTTAGCTAGACCAGAATAAAAATAAAAAGACACAAACACAGAAGGAAGAAGCCATCTATTTTTAGACAATATGATTCTGTATACAAGAGAAAAGATTCAACCAGAAAACTCTTATATCTGATGAAAACTTCTGAAGTGTCAGTGTACAGAAATCACATAAAATATTGGTAGATTTCCTACTGGTTTTTCAGAAATTAATACAATGAGAAAGAAGTCAGAATGATAGTCTTATCAATGATACTTAAAACATATGCCTAGAAATAAGCCCAACAAGGAAATTGAACAGCCGCTATAATTTTAAAACTCTGATGAAAGAAACTAGAGAACATACTTGAAGATACAAGATCTCCCATCTGCATGGATTGGCAAAATTAATGTAAAGATGACTATGCTACCGAAAACAATCTAGAGATTCAGTGTAATCCTTATTCATTCTATTTATACATAAAGGAATATCCTAAAATTCACATGGAAACACAAGAGATCACTGATAGCCAAAGCAATCCAAAGGAAAGGGAACAATTCCAAAGTTATCACAATACCTCATTTCAAATGATACAACAGACCTATGGCTTACAAAACCAGCATGGTGCTCTTATAAGTACAGACACATAAATCAGTGCATTTCATTGGGTTAGAAGACCCAGGTTAACTGCACACAGCTGTAGCCATGCAGTGTTTGAGAATGTTATCAACATTTTGGAGATAAAGATGGCCTTTCAACAAATAGTGCTGGGACAACTGGATATAAATGCAGAAGTAGAAAAATGAAAATAGATCTTTATCTCTCACCCCATACAAAAATAAAAATACAGTTGATCAATGACCTTATTATAAAACTGGAAACTGGGCTGGAGAGATAGCCTAGTGGTTAAGAGCACCGACTGCTTTTGCAGAGGACCCGGGTTCGATCCCCAGCACCCACATAGTAGCTTAGAACCATCTGTAACTCCAATTCCAGGAGAATTCCAGTTCCCGGGGAATCTGAGACCCTCTTCTGACCTCCGCAGCATTGCACGACATGGGTGCACCAACCTACATGCAGACAGAACATTCATACACATACAAAAATAAAATTTAAAAAAATTTAAAAAATTAAAAAATAAAACTGGAAACTATAAAACAGAAGAAAAATTAAGAAAACCACTTTAAGATACAAAACAAGGCATGATAAGGATTTTCTGCAAAGAACTTCAATAACTAAAGAAGTAACTTCAAAACTGACAACTGGGATTGCATTTGGATTTTACCTAACAAAAGAAACAAGAGATTGAACTAACAGCTTGTTGAATAGGATAAGACCTTTGCTGGCTATGTATCTCCAGTTAGGCCTAGGTTCCTGGAGAGCTCTGAATCAGTCATCTTGGAGCCATCCCACCCCTTTGGTAGAAAGGCAAAAGTGAGACCCTGAAGTACAAGAATATAAACGTCCTCAAGGGACTTACATGGAACCCCACTTCTACTCCTCTACTATATTGTCCTGCATTCTGCGACTTTGCTGAACTTATCTTTATTAGCGTTAACTTACTTTTTTTTTTCTTTTCTTCTTTTTTTTTTTTTTTTTGGTCTTTTTGGGACAGGGTTCCCTGTAGGCCCCAGCTGTCCCTGGACATCACTCTGTAGACCAGGCTGGACTTGAACTCACAAGACCCGCCTGCCTCTGCCTCCTGAGTGCTAGGATTAAAGGCATGCACCACCACGCCCAACATTTAACTTGTTTTTCTAAAAAAAGTTTTATAATATTTATTTTTATTTTATGTGTGTGAGTGTATTGCTTCCATGTGTGTAAGTGCACTTGTGATGTACATTGTCTGGGGAGGTGAGAAGAAGATTCATCGGGTTCCTCTGGAACTAGATTATGGGTGGTTGTAAGCCTCCATGTGGGTGCTGGGAATTGAACCCAGGTCAGAGAAAAACCTGTCAATGCTCTAACTACTGAGCCCTCTCTCCAGCTCCAGTAGTACTTTTTGTATAATCCTAACCTATACCTTCTACAAATAATCATCCCTAGAAGAAATACAAATTGCTTGTAATTTAAAAATCTCTGATACAGATATTCTTTTTTTTGTTTTCTGAATTAAATTTATTTATTTTTTTATTTAATTTTTATTGATGCTTTGTGCCTTTCATACATCATTTCCAATTCAGATCAGGCAAATTTCCTTTCCCTTTCCCTCCCCCACCCCACCCCCCATCCCAGATCATGCATTCTTCCATAACTGTCCTGCATCTTTCTCTCAGTTTTTTTTTTCATTTTTTAGCTATAAGTGATAATCCATGAGTACAAGCATCCTTTGTGCAAAACCAATCTGCAGGCTGTTGTGCCCAAACCCCCACAGCCCCACCATCCAGTGGGGGGTGACAGGTTGTTTGTTCAATCAAGTTGATCAAATGAGTGTCCAGACTACATTGCTGTAGTTTCACCATTCACCCCAATCGCAGCCCTTACATTCTACCACACCCCCTCTTCTGCAGATTGTTCCCTAGGCTTAGAAAAGGGGCACAGGTGGATGAGAAGTAAAACAGTCCACTCTCTCTGGAGCTGTTGACTTGGACTCTGGTCAATTATGGCTGTTTCCTTTCATGGGCTGACAGTTTGTCCAGGAGTATACAGATATTCTTTATTTCATTTTACTGCCTGAGTAATCTTTGTGTACTTTTGTTTAAAAGTGGAGTGCTCAGACCTTTGCCTTCTTCCTGCTCAGGGAGTCAGAACCAAGGTCTCCTCCTAAAATATATCAACTGTCAGTCTTTCATCACCTTATCTGATAAATGGTGTTTTCATTTCCTCTGACTCCTTTCTAGTCCAAGTCTTTTGAGTATTTTATTTTATTTATTTCTGTATGTGTATGAATGTACTGTCTGCATGCAGGTCTGTGCACCTGTGTCATGCAATGCCACGGAGGTCAGAAGAGGGTCTTGTATTCCCCTGGAACTGGAGTTCTCCTGGAATTGGAGTTTCAGACGGTTCTCGGCCGCTATGTGGGTGCTGGGGATCGAATCCGGGTCCTCTGTAAGAGCGGTTGGCACTCTTAACCGCTAGCCCATCTCTCCAGCCCGTCTTTTGAGCATTTTACTACAAAGGAATGCTAGACTTTTGCAAATAATTTTCCTGATTTATTTTTTTATTGTATCTTATTTGCTCTCATTGAATCTGTTTAAATACTGAACAATTTCAATTAATTTTGAATGTTTAATCTACTTTGACTTTCTGAGATAAATTACTGTTAATAATTATACATATCCTTTAATAAATCTCTAATTTCTTAATATATAGTGATGCTTCAAACTGTCACACCATCTCCTTCTTCTCTGTCTTTACATACCTGGTTTTTAAAACTGTGTCAAAATGAAATATACAAATTGAATATAGTGGATGACAAGGAAGACAGTTTGCTTCTTTTGAAGGCCAAATTTCATTTGCTTGTGTGTTTTAAACATACCCTGCTTCAGTTGTGAGTTGGTGTCTCATTGTGTAAGTCTGCAAGAGTTCAGATGCAGGATATTTATTTTTTCCTATTACTTCTTTATTTTTTTCATTTTTTAACAATAAGTAATAATTTATGAGTACAAGCATCCTTCATGTAAAGCCAATTTGCAAGCAGTTGTGCCCAAACCTACACAGTCCAAGGGTCCCACCATCCAGCTGGGGGGGTGGGCTTGTATGTTCAATCAAGTTGATCAAATAAGTGTCCAGACTATATTGCTGTAGTTTCACCATTCACCCCAAATGCAACCCTTACATTCTACCATGCCCCCTCTTCCGCAGATTGTTCCCTAGGCTTGGAAAAGGGGGACAGGTGGATGAGAAGCAAACGACTCTACTTTCTCTGGAGATGTCGTTTTGGACTCTGGTCAATTCTGTATGTTTCCTTTCATGGGCTGACAGTTTGTCCAGGAATAACCTTTCAATCCTACTAATGAAGCACAAGCAACTAAATATATAGGTATTTAAACAGTACTAATTGTTATGGTAGGTTACTTTGGTATAGACACAGATGTTTGGATGGTATGTTAATCCATGAATTACATTTTTTTCTGTTAAATATGACAGGGTCTTACTGTGGCTTATAACATCTCCTAACC
>VZQC01005680.1:7306092-7387672 GCA_009823505.1 Rhizomys pruinosus | reverse complement strand
GGGCACCTGGGCTGGTTCCAGCTTTTTGCTATTGTGAACAGAGCTGCAATAAACATAGCTGTGCATGTATCTTTGCAGTAAGTTGTGTCTTGTGGGTATATACCCAGGAGTGGTATGACTGGGTCAAATGGAAGGCTCATTTTGAGTCTTCTAAGGGTTCTCCACACTGCTTTCCATAGTGGCTGTACAAGTTTACATTCCCACCAGCAATGGATGAGTGTTCCCCTTTCCCCACAACCTCTCCAGCACTTGGTATCATTCGTGTTCCTGATCCTAGCCAGTCTTATTGGAGTAAGGTGATATCTCAGAGTGGTTTTAATTTGCATTTCCTTAATTATCAGAGATGTTGAACACTTCTTAAGATGTTTCTCGGCCATCTCTAACTCCTCCTCTGTGAAGTCTCTATTCAGATCTTTGCTCCATCTTTTGAATGATTCATTTGTTTTCTTTCTTCTTTGTTTTTTGAGTAGCTTGTATACTCTGGAAATTAATGCTTTGTCAGATGTATCTGCTGTGAAGGTTTCCTCCCACTCTGTGGGTCTTCTCCTCACTTCCTTTATTGCTTCCTTTGATGTACAGAAGCTTTTGAGTTTAATGAGGTCCCATTTGTCAATTGTTGACCTTATTTCTTGTGCAGCTGCTGTCTGATTTAGGAAGTCTTTTCCTACACCTATGTCTTGTAGTCTGCTGCCAAGTTTCTCTTCTATCACCTCCAGACTTTTGGATTTCACGTTGAGGTCTTTGATCCATCTGGAATTGACTTTTGTACAGGGTGAGAGGTAGGGGTTTAATTTCATTCTTCTACAGGTGGTGATCCAGTTTTGTCAACACCACTTACTGAAGATGCTGTCTTTCCTCCATTGTGTCTTCTTGGCCCCCTTGTCAAATATGGGGTGGCTGAAATTGTATGTGCTCAGGTTTGGATCTTCAGTTTTATTCCATTGGTCAACTGGTCTGTTTTTGTGCCAGTACCAAGCTGCTTTTATGACTATAGCCCTGCAGTACAGTTTGATATCTGTTAGAGTGATCCCTCCTGTATTGCTCTTTTCCCTCAGGGTTGTTTTGGCTATTTGGGGTCTTTTGTTTTTCCAAATGAAATTGAGGATTTTTTTTCCAAGTCTGTGAAGAAGCTCTTGGGGATTTTGATTGGGATTGCATTAAATCTGTACATGAGTTTGGGTAGAATGGACATTTTTACTCTATTTTCCCAATCCATGAGTATGGGAGGTTTGTCCATCTTCTGATGTCTTCCTCAATTTTCTTCTTCAGGGGTTTAAAATTTTTGTTGCAGAGATCCTTGGTGTCTTTGGTTACATTTGGTGCTAGGTATTTTATTGTTTTTGAGGCTATCGTGAGTGGGAAGGTCTCCTTGTATTCCTTCTTCAGTTGCTTTTTGTTGGTGTAAAGAAAGGCTACAGATTTTTCTAGATTTATTTTGTTTCCTGCCACTTTACTGAAGCTCTTAATCTTTTCTAGGAGGTTTCTGGTGGAGTTTTTAGCATCCCTAGGTAGACAATCATATCATCAGCAAAAAAGCGATAGCCTGACTTCCTCTTTTCCAATTAGAACTCTTTTAATTTCCTTTTCTTGCCTTATTGCCCTAGCAAGGTTTTCAAGCACTATATTGAAAAGGAGTGGAGATGGGGCAGCCTTGCCAAGTTCCTACTTTTAAGGGGAATGCTTCTGTCATTTCACCATTTAGGATAATATGGCTTTGAGTACATTGAGGAATGATCCCTCCAGTCCAATTCCCTCTAGAACTTTAGGCATGAAGGGATGCTGGATTTTGTCAAAGGCTTTCTCCACATCAATTGAGATGATGGTGTGGTTTTTGTCTTTCAGTCCATTTATGTTTGATGATATTTATTGATTTTCATATGTTGAACCATCCCTGCATCTCTGGAATGAATCCAACTTGGTCATGATGGATGATCTTCTTGATGTGGGTCTGCATTTGTTTTGCCTGTATCCTGTTTAGAATTTTGGCATCTGTGTTTATTAGGGTGATGGGTCTATAGTTCTCCTTTTTGGTTGTATCTTTACCTGGTTTTGGTAATAGCACGATGCTGGTTTCATAGAAGGAATCTGGGAGAACTCCCTCAGGTTTTACCCTTCTAAACAACTTGAGTAGTAATGGTTGTAATTCTTTTTGAAATATTTTATAGAATTCTGCCCTGAAACTATCTGGGCCTGGGCATTTTTTGGTTGGGAGGCTACTTATTACATCTTCAATTTCTTCCTTTATTATTGGTCTATTTAGGCTGTCGATTTCTTCTTGGTTGAGCTTTGGTGATTCCTAGGATTTCGGATATTGATCCATTTCTTCTGGGTTTTCAAACTTAGTAGGGTATAGGTTTTTGTAGTATTCCTGTATGATTGTCTGGATCTTTTCATTGTCTGTTGTGATAGTTCCCCTTTCATCACAGATTCTATTGATTTGGAGTTGTTCCTTCTTTCTTTTTGTTAACTGGGCTACAGGTCTGTCTATCTTGTTTATTCTCTCAAAGAACCAACTTTTGGATTCATTGAATTTTCATATGCTTTTCTTTGTTTCTATTTCGTTTATCTCTGCTCTGATTTTTGTTATTTCTTCTTGTCTGCTGGGTTTAGGGTTCATTTGTTGATGTCTCTCAAGTATTTTTAGCTGTGGTGTTAGATCATTCACTTGTGCTCTTTCTGTTTTTTTAATGTAGGCACTTAGAGCTATTAACTTCTGTCTAGGACTGCTTTTAAAATGTCCCATAGGTTTTGCTGTGTTGTGTTATCATTGTCATTCAGTTCCAGGAATGTTTTTATTTCTTTCTTTAATTCTTACTTGACCCATTCATTATTCAGGAGAGTGTTGTTTAGTCTCCATGTGTTCTTGTAAGTTGTAGGGTTTATCCTGGTGTTGATATTGAGTTTTATTGCACAGTGGTCTGATAGAATGCATGAGATTATTTCAATCTTTTTGTTTTTGTTGTTTTTTTTTTTCCCTGTGTTCCAGTATATGCTCTATTTTGGAGAATGTTCCATGAGGTGCTGAGTAGAAAGTGTATTCTCTGGTCTTTGGGTGAAATATTCAATAGATGTCTGTGGGGTCCATTTGATGTGTTGTATCATTTAGTTCAGATGTCTCTCTGCTTATCCTTTGTCCTGTTGATCTGTCTAAAGGACTTAGTGGGGTATTGAAGTCCCCTACTATTAATGTTCTGGGGTTAATCTGTGCCTTGAGATCCTGAAGAATTGTCTTTATATAGTTTGGTGCACTGGCGTTTGGTGCCTATATATTCAAGATTGTGAGATCTTCATCATCAGTTGTTCCTTTAATAAAGATGTAATGGCTCTCTTTGTCTCCTTTGATTTCTTTTGCTTTGAAGTCTATTTTGTCTGATATTAGAATAGTAACACCTGCTTTCTTTTTGGTACCATTTGCTTGGAATATTTTCTTTCATCCCTTCACCTTAAGTTGGTGCCTAAACTTGAAATTGAGATGCATTTCTTGTAGACAGCATATAGATGGATTTTGTTTCCTAATCCATTCTCCCAGTCTATGCGTTTTGATTAGGGAGTTTAGCCCATTAATATTTAAGATTATAATTGAAAGATGGATGTTGCTTCCTTTCACCTTATTATCCATTTGGACTTCTAGCCTCTGATTCTACTCCTATGGTTAGGTTTTTATTAGTTTCTTTTCCTAGGTGTTTGAGGATTATTGCTCCTCTCTTCTGCGTGATATTCTTACTGTCTGTTGCTCTGTTTATCTTAGAATTAAAAATATAGTCTACCTCAAAGAAGTAATAAAAAGTTATTCTTAAAATACAATTTTTAATATTAAATAACCAATGACACAGGATGACTATTATACACCCCCCCACACACGCACCACTCGCTGAGTCTATTTGGTACTCCTCACATGTATATATGTTTAGAGTTGTCTACTAGGGATTGGATAACCTATCAGGGAGCTCTCATCTCTGGAGAAAATTTCTTCTCCCTCTCTGGCCATTGATGTGCCAGTAATTAATCTAGAAATTGACTTTGTGAAATGTCCTCCAACTACATTAGCATAACCATTGATGTTGTCATTATGAACCTTTTCTTGAGGCAATCATGTGGAGGTTTCATGGGTGCAGCTTCCCTCTCATGTCTAGAAGTCAGGATCTGATAGCAAGAATCCTGGCACTCTGGCTCATACAATCTTTAGGTATAAGGGCTGTGTTGAGGATGTATCAGTTGGGGCACTGGGGCTGAACACCTTACAGTCACATACTCTCTGCATTTTGACCAGTCCTATATTTTGTTAATAGTCTCCATCTATTGCAAAAAGAATCTGCATTAATTTCACTGTTGAACTCTTAATTTTTTATTTTGGGTTGCCCCTTTTTCTAATTCTCTCTCTTCTGGGTTTATCATTTTAAATGTCCAACTGACATTCCTAATTCTATTGGTATTTATGTCTATTCTGTGGTCTTTCCTTGAAATTTTTGAAAAATCATTCTTTTGAATTGTGTGTCAGATACTCAATTTTCTGTGTATTTGGAATGTGTTACTAGGGAGTTATCATCTTTAGCAAGTGTTATAATCCCTTATTTTTCATATTTCTTGTGTGTTGATATTAAGATTTACTCATGTGAAATGATATCTCTATGAGTTACACAGGATGGCTTTCTTAAACAACTTTCTCCTGAATTGCATCTTGGAGTATTACTTTGTTATGCAATGTTCGGCTTATTTCTATCTGGATACTAGACTGTAATCTCTTTACCTTCTTTTGATGCCATTAGTGACTTTGGGTATATCATATATATGACAGAAATTTCTCAAGCCATAAATCAAACTAATAATCCCGGAAGCTCTTGAAGCCATGACTTCTCATCCCCTACCTCCCCTACCCAGCACCCCTTCACAATCCTAATTCAGATAATGCATTTATTCTCAAAATGGTTGCAGAATACAAAACTCGGGAATCACCAGTAGATAAAGAAATTCCTTTTTCTAAAACCAGAGGACAGGATCTTTCCAGCAGTTAATATTGCCAGTATCTGTCTTGCTACATTTTCTAGAACTCTTTTCCTCTTTATTTCTGTGGAAGAGAGAGTCTTCCTAATCTGGCTGTGGAGCTAGGGCAATGGATGATGGGGTGTTTTGTTTCTCTGACTGATTTTTGTCTCATGTCTCCAGTGTTTGAATTCAAGTGTTTTCTCTTGGCCACTTACCTCAGTAAGCTGTTACTTTGGTTGCACCTTGTGAGGATCAGATGATTGCTGTGCACATTTATTCAACCATTGTATCCATCTCCTATTACCTTTTAAAAGTATTTGTGTTCTTTGACTTACAAAAAAGTCAACAGCTCAGTCTCATTTAGTACACCATTCTCCATTTTCAGTACTAATTCACGTTGAGTGTCTTCATCTCTGAGAAGATCCATACAAAACTATTGTTTCAAAATGATTTTTCTGATGAATCTCACATGACTTCTTCTTGGGCTTTAGTTATTGCTTCATGTCTGAATGTGAAACAGTAGCCAAATTCATTAACGAAAATGGAATCAAGGCAATTAAACAACCATAAGCATTGAGGATAAACCATCTATGAGGTAATAATTTATTTTATATCCATATTAAAATAATATTGGTTCTTGCTATATAAGATAAATTACAGAAGGCCAGAGAATATATACAATGTAAAACAAATTTGATGGGCTACTCCTGTCAAGAAATCATGCAAATTAAGGTATTAGAGAGCAAGTCATTTATAATTATTGTTTACTTGCCATTGTTTTGACAGGGTGTCCTTTGTTCTAGCTCACCTGGAAGTTACTCTGTGGATCAGGCTGTCCTTGATCTCACAGAGATCCATCTGCCTTTGTCTCCCAGGGGGCTGGGATTCAAAGTGCACACCACCCAAAAATTGGCTGGTTAATTGCCAATTTTTTTCATGCAGACAGACACTGGCGTTTCTCACATACTCATTGAAGATTTAGTTACTTTTTTCATTATCACGTCTTCGCACTGCAAGTAATCCCATAATATCATCTAATCTAACCCATCACATGCATTCATATGTTTTTAGAAAACATTTAAATGTTTTTTGCTATTTAGATGCTTAAAAAGTTTCCATAGTATTGTCTGTGGTTTGATATACTTTATAGCACATCATAAAATAGATGTCTGACCCTGAATCTTTGTGGGTTTTTTTGTTACTATGATTACAGGTTATTTGCATTCTAAGTTTTCAACTTTTTTATTACTTAAGGCTATAATAAAGGGCTCAAGAGATGGCTCAACAGTTAAGAGCACCGATTGCTCATGCAGAGAACTCAGGTTTTATTCCCCACACCCACATGGCAGCCAAGAACGGTTCTTAATTCCAGTTCCTGTGGAATCTGATGTCCTCTTCTGACCTCTGAGGCATTGCCCAACATGGGAGCACTCACATACATGTATATACATACACATAAAATAATAAATAGATTTTAAACAGAACTATAATAAGACCATATTCTTCCTTCCTAGATAAGCAGACAGTACTCTAGAACTGTGAGCCCAAATAAATAATTTCTTCTTAAGTTCTTTTTTTTTGAAGAATTTTCTAGAAGCAATGGGAAAAGAAACTAAGAGGGAGACTTCGTAGTGAGAGGCGGGGTCATAATAAACCTAGTCATATGGTTTTGGAAGCATTTAGAAATTTGGGCTAAAAAAGCCCTAGCATGCTGGAGGAAGAGCTTAGTGAGAATTGCAAGACAGTAATCCTGACAGAAAGGTGGACAGTAGAGATCTGGCACAGAGGGTTTCAGAGAGGAACAAGAACTCTATCAGGATCTGAGGTAGGGGCCATCCATGTGACATTTTGGTCAAAAGCTGTTTTTCTTCTGCTTATGCTCTGAGAACTTGAATTTAAAGGACATTAATTTGACAGGAAAAAAATATTCAAGACAGAAGAGCATTTAGGCTGGTGCTGAGAAATTACGTGTAACTATTACAGAGATCAACGTTGCTAGAGAGAAAATTCCTGGCGTACACTGGGACAACCGGAGAACTGCTGAGAGGCCTTCCTCTGAAGTATGGAGACCCCTGTTTTTGCAGAGCTTGTTTTAAGCCCTAGGTGACGTTGTCCACCATGCCTTTTGAGATTTGTAGTCTTCCCTTCTTATTTCTCTACCCTAGGGGATATAGCTTCTCTCCTTTCCTCTCCACCTTTATGTATGTATGGGTCCACATTTGCACAGGAAAGCAAGACAACCCCATATCAATCTATAACTAATCAGTTGAAAAGACATGAAGAAAGTCACAAATTTCTGGATGCATACCACTAAATACAGTTGAACCAAATACTTATAAAATCTGAATAAGCCAATAATAAGCAATGAGATTGAATTAGTAAGACTTTTATTACTAATAAAATAATAATAATAACCAAAGCCCAAGACTGAATGACTTTGCTATAAGTAGTAAAGACTGGGTAGGTATCAGAGATACAGGGACCATACAGTGACCTCTACTTTGTGTCTCAGCTTCTTGTTACAATAAGGGAGGAATTCACAGGTGAGGCAAAGTAAGAAATCAGGAAACAGTTCTACAGCAGAACTTAGGGAGTGTGAGCTTCGCAAGAAAGAGTTACACTTCATAGGGTTTACTCGAAGCATTTTGTACTAAATCAGGACAATTTTGTGTGGAGTTACTATATTTTCTTTGACTAGGGCAATTTGACCAGGAGTATTTCATTTATTTTTCATGACAGGGTACATGTTAGAAGGCTATGCATATAATCTGCAGTATATTTTTCTTGCAAACAAAATTCCTCCCGAATGTTATTGGGCCCATGTCTAGATATGATATGGTTTATAAGATATAAACTGTTTCATACTACCATTTCTTTTCTTTCTTGAGACAGGATTTCCCTGTATCCTCAGCTGGCCTGGAACTTGCTATGGAAACCAGGCTGGCCTTGATCTCAGAAATCCTCCTGTCTCTGCCTCCTGAGCACTGGGATTAAAGTTGTGTCCCACCGTGTTCAGCCATTCATTTCTATTTTCTTGACATCCTCTTACTACTATGTCAGTCCCAGTTTTTAGCATCAATGCTTAATCTTACCAGGCTTTTAAAAGAAGAACCCAAGTTCATGAACACATATGAACACCGACACACAAAAATCTTTTCAAAAGTATTTTACTTGTTTTTCCTTTTTATAATTTGATTTTCATCGACGTATGTGTGTGTGTGTGTTTTGGTATGTATGCATGTGATTACATGTGCCCACAAAGGCCAGGGACATTGGATCCCATGGAACTGGAGCTAATGCAGTTATGAGTCCCCCAACATGGGTACTGGGAAACTAACTGGCTCCTCCAAGAGCAGTGACATTAACTACTGAGCCACCTCTTCACTCTGAAATTATTCTTCTGCCTCATTAATTTTTTACTAATAATAGATTTATTCCTTTTGTAGCTTCATATTTAGTACTAGGCTAGGATATTTTTCACCTCTGTATGGCTTAAACTAAAATATCCTTCAGGATATTATAGACTATGATGTGGTTATCATATTAATTTAAATCATCTTGTTCATTTATAGTGAGACTACATTTGTGGAAAAATATTTAGGGGATTCCTATTATTGTTATCTTTAATATTTTTAATGCTTGAAACAGCATTCCTGTGGTATGTGTGTTGGGTGAACATGTGCCAGAACAGGTATGTGGATGTGAACAACAGCTTGGCACTGTCCTTCCGGTCTTGATGGCAAGCATCTTTACCAGCTAACCCATCTTGCTGCCCCCTCTTCAATACTTTTTGCTAAGTAATTTGATCAATATTCACATCAAAGGGTGCTATATTGGGTATGAATAATTAGTCATATTTGGATTTTTTAGTTTGTTACAGAAACATTTATTTTATGATGTTGTCTAAAATGGCAAGGAAGATTTTGTGATGGAGGCAAGTGAAGGGATGAGGCAATAAAGGCTTGTGTTCGGGGTACACAACTGTTTGAGATAAAAAATGGAAGTACAGAATTGAGGAGTTAGTAGATGGAGAAGTACTAGGAAAAGAGTACATTGTGAGCAAGGGAAGAGTCTGGGAAAAGTGACCTGTGAGTGTTCTTGCTAATGGCCATCATCCATGATGATGTGAAAACCATTGGTGGACAAGAGCAGCGGGGGACGTGCTTCAAGGGTTGTCAGATATGAAGGGTTGGGGCACTGGCTGTGCTGATTTAACAAGATTTTATTTTATTTTTTTATTTTTTTGGTCTTTTCAAGACAGAGTCTCCCTGTAGCCCCAGCTGTCCTGGAACTCACTCTGTAGACCTTGAACTGTCCTTGAACTCACATAGATCCACCTGCCTCTGCCTCCCAAGCGCTAGGATTAAAGGTGTGCGCCACCATGCCCCCGGCAACAATTCTTGCTGAAATATGCAATACATACATCAACAAATAGCCCCGAGAATCACATCTTATTGAAAAAAAGAGTTCAGAGAATTCAGAAAAAAATTGATAGAAGAGATAATCTGTGTCATGTAATGAAATAATGAAACTACATAAGAGTGACTATACATAGGAAAAACAAAAGCTCAGAGTATCAATAAATACTTGAATATATTTTACGTCATTTTATAAAGTGCTATCTCTACTAGTTTTGTAAATTTTTAATTTAAATTTTGTGTATTTTATACAGAATACCTCAACCAATATTAATCATTTTTATGCTCCCTCCCCCACAGTAGTCTGCCCACACACTGGAATTCACACATTCTGTCATTCCTATTAAGGCCCTGTTGTGTCAAGTTAGTGTCCCCAGATGTTCCTCAGTGCAACTTCATCTATTGGGCTATAGTCAGCCCATCCAGAGTCCCTCGCTTTAAGAAGATCAGCTCTTCCTCACCCAGGAGTAATCAGCTGCCAATATTTCTTCACCTAAGATTGAAATCTGATGTCCATTTCCCCAGTTCTGTGTTGGGTTTTGTCTACTTGAGTTTGCATGGGCCTTGTGGATGCTGACACCAACGCTGTAGGTACATATGAGCAGGGTCCCAGGAGCTTGTAGGATTCTATTTTATAACACCTCCTCCCTAGCTCTGATGATCTTTCCACCCTCTCTTGGTCAATGATCCCTGAGGCCTGAGTGATTGAAGTTTAATATAGGAGCCCTGTCCAAGGATCTGCATTCTGGAGACACTGACTGTCTACTTTTTGGCCATTTTTGACCTGTCGTGTTCCTGGCTCTCTGTTGCATGGGGGAGTGTCATTAATAAAAACTAAGAGAATTATTTGTGCCTTCTTTACCCCTTGTTCTATATTCTGTGAGCCTTAGGTGTAGAGGTTGCATTGTAGATTGCCACTTAAGCTTGGGAAATTCAGAAAATGTCTGTGTGTGACCAATCGTGGGACTCTGTAATAGTCTCCATCTGGTGCAAAAGAAGCTTCTTGGATGAATGGGATACTTGACTGTAAATATAAGGATACATATTTTGCACATAGTAAGAAATTACATTAGTCTAGGGATATGAGAATCTTGGGATGTTCTCTACTTTTGTAGATTTCCACATTCACCTGTAGAAAATTTAGTTTCTCACTTCCTTAAGGGAAACTTGGTATTTAAAGGAAATAGTGACAGATTAATCAATTGCTCAACACAAAAGAGGCCAGTATATTTGCTGTTCTTCTGATGAAAGTGGCAGTTCTGTGAGCTTCTGGGCTGCTATACTATGCACACTTAGTGATTCCAGATGTGGAGGGTGAGAGCCACAGCCTAACAGACCTCTGATCATAATGAATATACAAAGTATCAAATGATAACTCTAAGTTATTTTGTATGACACTAAAAAGAATCAATATGAAAGGAAATAACCATAGCAGACAAAAGAGCTGCTTCTTTGTTCAAACTTTTTATGTGCCACTTAATAAGAGCAAGAATCTAACAAAATATTCAATTTCTTTAAGCATCAGTTTTCTCCCATGAAACGCAACTTGATAATATTTGTTACTGGAATTTTTCATAGCAATAAAATAGCTTATGTAAAATAGTATAGTTACTGATACATAATAGGCACTCTAAGATCAGAGCTGTTATGCAAATAATTGTATAATAAGGTAAATGAATGAAGATGGTAATTAGAAATTCAGGAATAAAGGAAATGAAGAAAGCAAAATGTTACACAATAGCAAAATGTCTGTGTCTGAGAATAGAAATTAGCTCTGGGTATCCTGAGAAGTTAAGCAAAAATGAATTGAGAAGCATTACCATCATCTTTGGTATGCAAATCAGAAAACATGATCATTTACCACAAAAAGGTAATTTTTTAATATCATATTTTGAAAAATAATTCTTACTTGAGATTTTATAATGTGGGACCAGGCGGAGGCTCTAGTTACTGGTGATGGGAACCCAGGGCACCCTCTGCCTCTGGCAATAATTGGTCTGAGCAAGAGCAGGTCTTGCTGGGGTTTCCTGCAGTGTTGAAGCTTGGGCAGGGCTTGCTAGGGAAGTTGGCCAGGACATCAATAGAGGGCAGTGCCAAAAACATGGGCCATGGTGTGGGGAGTCTGTAAGTGTGAATGGTCAAGAATTTATCCCTGCTGGATGGGCACTGAGTTGGAAATGTATTGCCTGAGTTCTAGGCTGTTGGTCATGTCACAAGCCATTCATGGGCGTTCTCCTGAAAGATGATAGAAGATGTGCTTTCTTTCACTATTTAAAAATTACGCTCTCACACGGAACTGGCACAAAAACAGACACATAGACCAGTGGAACATAACTGAAGACCAAAAACATGAGTACATACAGTTTCAGGCACCTGATATTTGACAAAGGTGGCAAGAACATACCAGAGGAAAGATAGAATCTTTCACAAATGGTGCTGACAAAACTGGATCTCCACCTGTGGAAGAATGGAATTAGATACTCACCTTTCACCCTGTGCAAAAGTCAACTCCAAATGAATCAAAGACCTAGATCTGAAACCTAAAACTGTAAAACTGTTAGAAGAAAACATAGGTAGTGCCCTACAAGATATAAGGTCCAAGAAAGGACCTCTAAATTGTTTATCAGTTGCTCAGAAATTAAGGTCAACATTCAATAAGTGGGACCTCATTAAACTAAAAAACTTCTGTAAAACAAAATAAACAATCAAGGAAGTGAAGAGAAAACCCACAGAGTGGGCTAAAATTTTTACCATCTACACATCTGACAGAGAATTAATATGCAGAATATATAAAGAACTAAAAAAATCAAGAAAACAAATGACTCAATTAAAATATGGGCTATGGATCCAAACAGAGAGTTCTCAAAGAACAGTTATGGTTACAAAACACCTTAAAAAGGGTTCAACATCCTTAGTAATTAGGGGAATGCAAATTAAACCACTTCAAGATTTCATCTTACCCCAGACTGGCTAAGATCAAAAGAACAAATGATACTAAATGCTGGAGAGGATGTGAGGAAAAAGGAATGCTCATTCATTGCTGATGGCTTTGCAAACTCATGTAACCAGTATGAAAAGCAGGATGGAGAACTCTTAAAAATCTAAGAATTACCATATGATCTGGTTATACCACTCCTTGGCATACCTAGAGGACTCCTCCTACTGCACAGATGCCTGTACAACACTGTTTGCTGATCCCATTTTCTCAATAGCTAAGAAATGGGAGGAATTTAATTGTTCCTTAACTGGCAATGAAAATTTCGTACACTTGCATAATGGCATTCTACTCAGTGGTTTTAGAGAAAAGAAAAAAAATATGAAATTTGCAAGTAAATGGGTGTAACAAGAAACTGTTATACTAAGTGAAGGGACAGAGGCTCAGAAGGACATTTGTGGATCTTTGCTCCAAATCCTTCTATGTGAGTATATATCCTGATGTAACTCCAGGGGACTGGAAGATAGAAAGGAGCCAGGCATGAGAGGAGGAGACAGCTGTTACCAAAGGAGAAATGGGTAAAGTGGGGGTATTTAACTGGAATGGGAAGAGAGAGGCTTATATAAGGAGCTGTGGGGATAAAGCAGGAGTTTGAGAGGGAGGGGGGAACCAAAGGAGATAGGTGTTATCAAGGGAGAAATGGAGAAAGTGGAGACACTTTAACTGGAGAAGGAGGAGGGAGGGTTAGTCAGGGAGAAAGAGAGAGGAAAGATAAAAACGCTTGTTGGTGTGAAAAGCAAGAGGGAAATGTATTAGTTCAAAGCCTACTAAAATGCATCTCTATATAAGTCTATGTATGTATCTGAAAACATGTAACAAGATATAGTCAGAAACCTCCCTTCAAATTGTTGGCAACAGCACTGTGAGAGACTCAAAAATTACACAGGCTATCACCATGGACCTTGCCTTCCCGAATTTAAAAAGTAAGACCCTTGCACGACATGGATGCACAAACCTACATGCAGACAGTACATTCATATGCATACAAAAATAAATAAAATTAAACTAAATTAAAAAAATAAAATAAAAAAGTACGACTCTATTGCTGAAGATAGGATATATTTAGACACAGGACTCGAAGCAATGGAGCTGAAACTGACCTGGAAGCCTCCTCCCCTCTTCCCTGAAGATTAACTCTAATAGTTTTGGAGGGCACTGTGCGAGATGTTAATGGAAAATGTCAATTGATAATCCAGCATCATATTTAAGGCCCCATAACTGCAACAATGCTTCACATAGGAAACAGTGTTGGTGCAGTAGTGGCATTTTTATCTTGGAGGTAATCAACAGCTATCTAATTGGACTTAAAGTTCACTTAATGGGAGGGAACTCATGCACAGCATTGTAAACATTGCCAAATACACATGGCTGGAGATATCACAGGTCTTAGAGAAAGCCCTAAGGCCTAGAAAAATGTAATTTCTGATATATGGATCCTCATATTTATAGACGAGTATGCCAGCTACCACTCATCAAAGAAGCTTATTTTACACCAGATGGAGACTATTACAGAGTTCCAGAACAGGTCACGCCCAGAGAATAACTGTCTATGAGATGCCTTACCCTAAGTGACACATCTTCAATGGAATCTCTACACCAAAGGCTCAATGAACACAGTGGACCAAGGGTTAGAGAGAATTCTGATGCATATCTCTCAAGTGTCATCAATGAAGCTCCCTCATGAAACAGAGGTCAATAAATACAAAAGGCCCCACAATGACCAAAGCATAAAGAGTAAGAGTCTGCAGAGTGTGGGTCCCTGGCAGGACTCCTATATTAAACTTCCCCTATCCAGGGCTCAGGGACCATTGCAGAAGAGGAGGGGGGATGATTGTAAGACATGGGGGAGGAGGCATATGACCACATCAAAGAGAGTCTTACAGGCTCCTGGGACCCTTGTTAATATAAACCTACAGCAATAGTGTCAACATGCACAAGACCCATGCAAAGTCAAGCAGACCAAAAACCAGCATAGAACTAGGAAATGGGTAGCAAGCCCTAACTTAGACAAAGAAATATTAACAGCTGATTACTACTTGGTAAGGGAGAGTTGATCTTCCTTAAGAGAGTGACCCTAAGTAGGGTTACTAGACCCCAGTGCATGCGCTTTCATTGAGGGATGTCTGGGTACACTAACTTAACTCAATAGACCTTTACATAAATGACAGAATGCATGAAATCTGATGTGGGGGTAATTATGGGTGGGTGTGGGTAAGGGAGGGATGATAAAGATGATTGAGTTATTTTGTATGAAATATCAAAAATTCAATAAAAATATTTGTGTTTTCAGAGCAAGCAATAGAGTAAAAACACTTTCAAGCATAAAAAGTTCTCTAAATGGTCAACAGATCATCCTGGGTCACTGGCTCTGCCATTGAATTAGCAAGCCCCTTAGGCATAGCTAAGGAATAAGCAAAGCTACAAAACCAGATTCATTTTACCTTTTAATTTCTTTTCAGTGTTTACTTGTTTATTTTAGGTGGGAGCACACACATCATGGTGCATGTATGAAGGTCAAAAGGCAACTTACAGAAGTTATTTCTCTCCTTGTCTATGTGGGTTCTGGGGATAGAGCTTAGGTTGTCAGGCTTAGTGACAAGAACTCTCCATCTCCCTTGCCCGGAGAGATTCATTTTAAAAGTTGTCTCAGAATGATTTTCTGTGCATTAAGTCTGGATCCACACAGTGCAGTTATTCAGTCCCTATTCTGATTTTTATGGTCAAATTTAAGTCAAGTTTAAACTCACAAAGGTTGGTTGATGAGAAAGGAAGTTTTGAACATGTTTCATATTAGGGACAGCAGGTTCTTAGAACTGGTGAACTCTTTATATATTGATATATCTAGTTTAACATAGGATGAGCCTGCAATGACTTATTCTCTCATACACCCATCCTAAATGGTTACTTTCTCATATGCCATCTGCTTCAGCTTGCCTCTTATCACCTAATGGAAGTAGGTGTTTGTAATGTCTACCTACTCTCCTTTTATTAAGACTCAGTTTCCGGTGAGCTGCTGTTACCAGTCTGCATTTTATTGAAATTGCTGTCTATCGCAAATTTGATTTCTTTCCTTATGCTCCATTGCTTCCACTTGAAATTCACCTTAAATTGTGGGTCCATCATACAGTACAACATTAAACTTAGAAAAATTTTCTTAATCTATGAGCTATGACAGTGTTACCAAGGTATAAAGTACCTTGAGACTGTTTTCTGCATCTCAGATACAAGAAGACGACATCATGTATGGTCTTAGAAATATTCCCAGGAGTTGATATCTCTTTTAAACTAAGAAATTTCCAAAGTAACTCACAATACTGTTTGTTGATAATTTCAATAAGGATCATTTACATGTACAACATATAAGGACTCCCAGATTGAATCTTAAAAACACCCATTTGGGATATTTCCAACTTTATTATATCTACTTATTGTTATACCAATTGAAGAAGCTTCTTTTTGCAGCAGATAGAAATTGTTACAGTTTCACAACTGGTCATAAGGCAGAAAATATATGTCTGTGGGGTGCCTGGCCTCAACTGGTACATCTGCAATGTAATCCTTATATGGAAACATCATGGAAGAGGGAGGTAGAAGACTGTAAAATATGGAGGCCCAGAATGCCTGCTGTTACTATAACAGATTTCAAACTATATTACAGAGCTATAGTCATAAAAACTGCATGGTACCAGCACAAAAATAGACTTATAGATCAATGGAACATAATTAAAGACCCAAACTTGAGTGCATGTAATTTCATCCATGTGATAATTGACAAAGGGGCCAGGAACACTCAGTGGAAGAAAATAGCATCTTCAGCAAATAATATTGTCAAAACTGGATCACTACCAGTAGAAAAATGAAACTAAACTCTTTTTTTTATTGATGCTTTGTGTATTTCATACATCATTTTCCAATTCAGTTCAGGCATATTTCCCTTTCCCTTCCCCCCACCCCACCCCATCACCGATCATGCATTCTGCCATAACTGTTCTGCATCTTTCTCTCAGTTTTTTTTTCATTTTTTAGCAATAAGTGATAATTTATGAGTACAAGCATCCTTCATGTATAACCAATTTGCAGGCAGTCGTGCCCAAACCCACACAGCCCATGGGTCCCACCTTCCAGCGGGGTGGGGGCTTGTATGTTGAATCAAGTTGATCAAATGATTGTCCAGTCTATATTGCTGTAGTTTCACCATTCATCCCAATCACAGCCCTTACATTCTACCATGCCCCCTCTTCCGCAGATTGTTCCCTAGGCTTAGAAAAGGGGCACAGGTGGATGAGAAGCAAAACAGTCTACTTATATTTCACCTTGCACAAATGTCAATTCCAACTGGATCAAAGACCTTGGTGTGAAACCTGAAACTCTTAGAAGAAAACATCAGCAAAAACCTACAAGATATAGGTTGTAGGAAAGGGCTTTCTAAGTCAGATAATAGTTGCTCAAGAACTAAAGTAAAAAATCAACAAGTGGGACCTCATTAAACTACAAAGCTTCTGGGCAGCAAAAGAAACAACCAAAGAAGTGAAGAGAAAACTCACAGAGTGGGAGAAAATCTTCACCAGTAACACATCTGACAGAGGTTTAACATCCAGAATATGTAAAGAATCCAAAAACAAAGAATCAAGAAGATGAATGACCCAATTAAAAGATGGGCTAAAGATCTGAACAGAGTTCTCATATGAACTTTTATCCATTTAGTCACTCTGTTTTCAGTTGGAGATCTTAATCTGTTCATGTAAAGTGGGTTAAAGTGGTTTTATTGACAGGAAAGGACTTTGGAAACATATTTTTTACTGCTTTCTGACTGTTGAGTAAACTGTTTGTTCCTTTTGTGCAATTTTTCTTATGTATTAAATGGTTTTCTATAGGGTGTGCTTTGATCCTTATCATTTTAGATATATAATACAGGTTTATGCTTTGTGACCTCTTAGGATATGTCAAGATAATGCTGACTGGTGGTCACGATGCACCTTACGACTTAACTTTGATGTTTTTGATGCCAGGTTATCTGTTTATGACAAGCCTTCCTCACTGAATTACTGCAGCTGTGATTGCTTTCAGCAGCTTTGTCTTCTCATTACCATATGTCCCAGTTGTCTTCTCTGCTTTCTTTTCTTCTAACTGCTTTTAAGTTTCAAATATTCTTATTATTTAATTTTGTTTCTTTGTCTTTGTTGAATATGTATTTTTGCATCACTTCTCAGCCTTTTGGCTAAGATTAAGTGAATATGTATCCTTCAGTGTTTCTCTGGAAATAAAAACATTCACTTTTAACTTGTGAATACCTGAAAGTTAATATAGCAGCAATCCCTATTAAATATAGGAATTTTGCAGCAATCTGATTCCATTTTCTCCTGTGCCATCATTATTTCTCTTATCATTACTTTATTTACTTCATGTCACACAGTTTTGCATTGCAATATTTGCTTAAAATGTGCATGATTTTAAGGAAAGTAAGGACAGTACTTAAAAATTGGGAATTAATACTCAGGAGCTAAATGACAGGGCCCCACAGTGAGAATATCTTTAGTCCTATGGACCATCACCCAAAGTGGCTGTGCCTGTTACCTTCCCACCTGCCAAGAAGAGCTCTTGATGCAGACAGCCTCGTCAGTGTTTGGGATTTTGACTGCTGCGGTAATAGGTATAGAGTTTGAAAACCTTTTTTTTTTTTTTTTTTTTTTAAATTTTGAGGACAATTTTATTAGTGTTTAGAGAAAATCAACAGAGCAGGTAAGCTATAAATTCTGGTCAAGTAGTGGGCAATCAGCCCCATGGCATAAGAATAGGTTTAGGAGTTTAAGAGAAAGATCTCCAGTGTCCAAGAAGCATGGCCAAGCTTTGGCCAGCACCAAAACAAAGAGACAGAAAGAAGGGAAAATTTGCTTAGTTGAAAAGTGGACAGTTCTGCTGTGCATGCTCTGTAGGCCACTGCATGCAGAAGGAGTTCCAAACAACTTGGAGCCTATGGGGAACATTCTCATTCAAACCACCACATTCTACTCTCTGGCCCCCACAGGCTTATGACCATATAAAATGCGAAATGCATTTAGCCCAATCTTAAAAGTTCCCAGAGTCTTTACCAGTCTCAATACTATTCAAAGATCCAGAGTCCAAAATCTCTTTTGAGATTCAAGGCAATCTCTTAAATATATTGTATGCAGCTCTCTTTAGCCTACATCTCATGGCTCTAGAATATCCAACATCTTAGGGTGTCCACTCCCAACCAGGCTTTACCTTCACAGCTCAGGGCATTCTTTATTCATGCTGCCTGGCCTCAGCAGTTTTCTAAACTTCAGAGGGAGAACAAATAACCACTTCATTTTTTTCATTTATGCCTATAAAACCAGCACTATGTCAACAACAGCACTGCCAAGTTTGGCTGCCCAGCTGGGGTGGGTTCTGGCACCTTCATCTACATCCCCAGCAGCTTTTATAGCCTTTGGTTTTCTGGGAGTAGAAAATCCCTTGGGCATTTTCCTTTTACAAATCATAGGCTTCACTGCCTATGAAGGTCCTCTTTCCATTGTTTAAGTGCAGATCTCTAAGCCTTTTCTTATACACCTTAATCTCTTTAGCAAAGAAATCCTCCCCTTCAGCCTAGGACTTGGTTCTTAATCTTCCTAGTGCTTTCTTTTTCTTCAAACTGTGCATTCTGCATTTCTTTCTGCCCCATTTGATCTAGTTCCCTTACCATTTACAACTATGCCACCATTTCTACATTATGCTGTCTTGAAATTTCCCCTACCAGAGAAATTAGTCTGTTACTTTTCAACTTTGCCTTAGGCAACAAGCTCTTAGGCTGGGGGTGGACTGCCAGTTTTGCCAATACATCACATGCTGCTTAAGTCCTTATTTCCCTCTGGAACTGCTTTGCTCTCAGAACTAGTTCTTCTAGGCTCCTACTAAAACAGTCTATTAATTTCTGCTTATAGCATTCAACTGCTTTTTTTAGTCCAAACTTCCAAAGTCTTCCACATTCCTTCAAAAACTGACATGGTCAGGCTCATCACAGCAAACACCTCATTTCAGTATTAGCTACTTTTCTGTTGCTGTGATAAAACACTGCGTCCAAAGGAACTTATACATGGAAGAGTTTATTTGAGCTTGTGATTCCAGAAGAAATTAGAGTCTTTCAAGGTGGGGAGGCATGGTGGCAGGAGGTGCTGTAGCAGGAGCAGGAAGCAGAAGCTCACATTTTTACGAAGGCACAGAAAGCAGAGTGGTGCTGGAAATCTAGCCAGGCTTAAGGGCTTTAGAAGCCTGTCTCCAGTGACATGCTTCCTCTAGCTGGGCCACAGTTCCTAACACCACTTGCCTCTGCTCTACACAACATGGATGCACTTCTATACTTTCAGGCAACAAACTCATACACATAAAAAAAAAATAAAACATGTAGACAGTAAAATAATAGGACTAAGATTTTAGTTGTTGCTGAATGCAAGAAAAAGAATTTAATATTCTAATCATTAACTGACTGATATATCTGTTAGGTTCAGGAAAATGACAAAGACAGCAAGAGATCACTTTGAGGTGAGAAAAGGAGAGATTTAGCTGGGAAAAATCTTCCAGGGCATCCTCATGGTGGGGAGGAGGGGGGAAGAAGCAGCTTCTTGTCAGTTTAGGCTGAGTTGTATAGGGCCTTTGTGAGTAGAGGGAAATGAGTCAATAGCAGATGCATTGGTAAGAGAGAAAGGTTTCAATAAGGGGAGGAGTTCGAATTATGTGTTTTTCAGTTTTTCAGCTGGCTGTGTAAAAACTGGCTGCATCGTATAATTGTAGCTGTAATGTTCAAAACAGGAGTGTGGAGGCTAATTTCTACTTCCTGGAATGTTGCTCACCAGGCTGTTGTCTCCATGCTGTTGGTCAGCGGTGACTCTATCTTGGAGTCTAGCTTGGCCTAACAGTATCAACAACAAAACATCTTTGATGACACTGAAAAAATCCAGAGTCTGGTGTTTTCAAATGGATAACGAACAATATAAAAACCAGAAGTAACTGTATCTAAGCAAAAAATATAACTAGTATTTTTTTTTTAAAAAGAGAAGTCATTAAAAACCAAACCATTAAAATCATGCTCAAAATATTCAAGGAAAATGAAAGTGCATAATAAATACAAAGAAGAAAAATTTCAGTAAAGAAATTACATTTTTACAACCTCGAGTTAGTTACATACAGGGAAAGTGCTACTTTAAATTAAAAAAAAAGTTCCTCACTGTGTTTAGTCAGTGACTTCCAGTGACTGTAATGAACAACAGCCTTTATTGTAAAAGGCCTGGCCTTCTTTCTCCTCCTGCTCCGATCTTGAAGCTACCAAGATTTATAGCTTCCCTGATAATCTGCTAAGAAAATAGTCCTTGGACTTAAAATAAGAGTTTCTCATTGTATACCTATTAAAATGGTCAAAATCCCTAACACTAGCCCTGACCAAATGCTCGTGGCTGTGGGAGCCCAGGAACTCATTTCTCCTTGGGAGGAAGGTAACAGTCAATAACTCTGGGAAAAATGTTCACAAAGCTAGACACATTCTTATCATGTGATCCTGTCATTTTAGCACCTACATATTTACCCAAATGAGTTGAAAACATATCCACCCAAGGAACAGTATACAAATTATGAGTTTTATTTATAATTTCAAAATCTTAGAAGTCACAAATTACCTGATTGTAAGGAAGCTGATAATAAACTGCGTTACATCTAACTTCCTCAGCATTTAAATGAGCCAGTTACCCATCAAAGAGACAGGGAGGAAACTGACTTCAATGAATAATACCAAGCAAAAGTTGCCAACCCAAAACTTTACAGACTGTGTGATTGCAAGTGTATATCATTCTATAGAGGGCAAAACTGGAAACAAAATGATCAGTGCTTTTATCAGGCAAGAAGGAGGAATGACTATGGGGAGCATGGAGAGTTTCTAGAGTAGTTTCACTGCTTTGTATGATATTGCAGTGAAGGATGAGTATCATTCATCATGTAGTGCTCAACCCCATAGAATGGACAATGCCAAGAATAAGCTCCCAGGCTGGAGAGATGGCCAAATGAAGAGTTCCAGAGCACTCAAGTTCCGTTCCCAGCACCCTTGTAGGAGCACTCACCTGTAACTCCAGCTGGGAACGGAACTTGGGTATTTGAGACCCTCTTCTAGACTCCATATCCCCCCATGCACGTACCTCCCCCACATTCATGTAATGAAAACTTAAGCTTAAAAAGGTGGAATGAGCTGCAATGTGATTTATGCGTTTTAGGTGGTTGTGATCTGTCAGTAGTGGTGCATGCACTAGCAACGGCGATGCTCCTGTTGGGGTGATGTCAGGAGGACTAGAGGGAGGGAGGGCGTTTGTGGGGATTGACCTTGTACTCACTATTACTATGATTTTAGTGGGCCTAAAACTGTTTTCTTTTTGTTTCATAAGAAGAAAGCCTGTCTTCTTTTTAGCATTCTAATTTACTTTGCATTTTTTTCTCTACAGAATCATGACATAATAAAAACCTTTATCCAATAACAAGACCTTGACCAGCTGTGACAGTGCCGGAGTCCAGCTCCAGCAAGTTCAGTTCCTGAAGTGGGTGGTTGCAAAGGCTGCGAAGAAGTTAATCAAATAAGACACAAGAATCTCTTTCTTTTTCATGACCCAAGGAGCATCTATCTTCCCTGCTCCTGTGCAGAGGGCCTCTTGGATTCTTCGCTCTGCCGATTTCTTGACCTAAGGATCAGAGAGCATTTGCCTTCTCTGATCCTGTGCAGAGGGCCTTTCGGGTTTGCCACTCTGCCGATTCCTTTTCTTCTCTTTTTTCTTCTCTGCTCCTCAGGTCCCAATGTTTATTTTTACATGCCCTAAAACTAATACATGTTATGCAAGTCTAAGCTAATGATGAAAAAAATAACCCAACTTCCCAGTAAATAGTTTTCGGAAAATTAACACCTGAAATTATTCTTAACATCAAAACAGTAAAACAATCAATAATGGTACAATCATTTAGTTGAGACATCAAGGTGAAACAATAATAGTACAGCCATTCAGCTAAGCAATTTAACAGTTTTGCAGCACAGCGAAGTTAATGTTAACTTTTAACTCTAAGGACTCCATTCTTTATGCCTTGTGGTTACATAGCTGCTGGGCAGTGTAAAAAATGAGCTTTAAAGCTTTAACAATAGAGAACTTTATTTTTCTCACTTTGGTTCCTTGTTTGCTTGACCTGTAAGTCTTTTTGTGGCTGTTGTAGCTTTGATTCATATCTTGTTTTTACTCTGGCCACTGTTTTCCTCAGTTTCTGTTTTTAACACTTTGTCCTCAGGTGATTTGCTAAGGGCTACTAAACTTTGAGTCAGATCACTAGAATCCACTGTTTTACTTTGCCCTACAATCCTCTTTTTAGTTTAAACCTGACCATGAAATCAAAATTCCTTTTTTCCTTGAGCTTTTGTCCAAGCAGTTGGGAGTGGTGCATATTGGAAACAACAACAACAACAACAACAACAACAACAACAACAACAGCAGAAAGGACTGCATCAAAGAACTGACTGAAACTGAACTTCTGCTCAGAAAAGTCAACTTCCACATGGAGAATACTGAGAAAGACTGAGAAAGAGATGAAAAGTATGTTTGGCAGAATACCTGAGCTCTGGTGGGGTGGGGAGATAGGGTGGGGGGACACCGGTCTAGATTTGATAATCTTGTACAAAATATATATTAAAAAAACAAAAAACCCCCACAAAATTCCTTTCTTTACTTGGGCATTCTGTGCATAACACAGTATCTGTAGGGTTCTTAATTACTACTGTATCATACTTTTAAGTTGTGTACACAGTGGAATTATTTCTCACAAAGTACTCATTTCTAGAAAAGGCAAAAGTGTCAGTTCCACTCCTTGAGGCAGAAGCAGGTACCCTAACTGCTAGAAAGCTAAAAGTCAAGCAGGCCAGGAAAATAAGAATTAATATGATAAGAAGAATTATTAAAAACCAAGGTCATCTGGAGAGCAGACTTCAACCAGACGAGTCAGGTCACTGGAACTTTGTCAAGCAGTGAACCTTTCACGAATGGCTCCGCCATGACAGTTTTTATATTTAACTTTTATCACATTAATTTGTATGAGTGTGTGTGTGTGTGTGTGTGTGTGTGTGTGTGTGTGTGTCTGTGTCTGTGTCTGTGTCTGTGTGTGTGGTCAGAGGAAAACTTGCTAAAGTTGGTTCTCCACCATGGGGTGGAGTTCAGAAATTGAACTCAAACACCTCGACCCACTGAACCATTTCTTTGGCCCATAGCTCCATCATTGATAATAGTTTATATTAACTATTTCTCAAGACCCCTGTCTTCTATCTTTCATCAGAATTAGCTAAAGTTTACATTTTACATCACAAAGGATAATCTTTAGAACTTTTTAAATTTCTTTTTTTTAATATATATATATACTATATACTATATGATAATTATATAGTAATATATATATTATTTTAAATTCTAGATCCGTGTCCCCACCCTATCTCCCACCCCGCATTCTGCCAACATGCTTTTCATCTCTCTCTCAGTCTTTCTCAAAATTCTCCATAGAGGAATTGACTGTTTTGAGCAGAAGTTCACCATCTCAGTCAGTTCTCTGATGCAGTCCTTTCTGTTGTTGTTGTTGTTGTTGTTGTTGCTGTTGTTTCCAATATGCATCACTCCCAACTACTTGGACAAAAGCTCTAGGGGCTGTGCACAAGAAAATACTTACAACTAGGTAATTGGCACTAGCATCCACAGATGAGGGATACCATTCATCGTTTGTTCTTCTGGGACTGTGTTACTTCACTCAGCATGATATCTTCTAGCTCCAGCCATTTTCCTGCAAAGCTCATGATGTCATCTTTCTTTACTGCTGCATAAAACTCCATTGCGTAGATGTACCACATTTTCTCTATCCACTCGTCAGTTGAGGGGTATTTGGGTTGGTTCCAGCTCCTTGCTGTGCTTTAGGTGGTCTTAGGAGATCTCACAGAACTTTTTAAATTTCTTACCAGAATTGTCTACAAGCATCTGTTTTTACACATTTTTATGATTTCCATCAAAACGCTCAGGGGGGAACATCTTATTCAAAAGTAGTATTTCCACAGGTACTCCTGAACCCCCTTTTCCTGAAACTGGATATAATATTAGATTATTCTAACGTTTCCTTTATTGTGTCTTCATCCTCCTAACAACTCTGCTCCATGCTCAGGGCTTTCCAGTCATACTTGCTTTCCTATGACCTGGCTTTATGTCTACCCCCTGCTCATATCACTCTCATTCTTCTCATCTTTACCGAGAGAGAGAGAGAGAGAGAGAGAGAGAGAGAGAGAGAGAGAGAGAGAGAGAGAGAGAGAGAAAGTGCCCACCCCTTCCTGTCTGCTCCAGCACCTCTGCATTCAAGCTTCCACCCTATCATGTCTTTTTTTATTTAAAAATTATTTATTTATTTATTTATTTATTTATTTATTTATTTATTTATTTATTTTTGTATGTGTGTGAATGTACTGTCTGCATGCAGGTTTGTGCACCCATGTCGTGCAATGCCACGGAGGTCAGAAGAGGGTGTCGGATGCCCCTGGAACTGGAGTTACAGAGGGTTCTCAGTCGCCATGTGGATGCTGGGGATTGAACCCGGGTCCTCTGTAAGGGCAATCGGCACTCTTAACTGCTAGGCCATCTCTCCAGCCCCCCCCCCATCATGTCTTAAATCATCAATGAGAAATGCCACCAACCATTTAACCGGCAGTTAGTCCACTGGCCATTTTAATTCTCCAAGAATTCAGTGGGTGTTTATTAAACACTAAACTCAAGAAATGCTAGAACTATTTAACAGGCACAACATTTCCACTTCTAAGTTTAGATTAATTCTGTTGGTGATGAATTTGAAATTGTGCACTATTTGGAATCTATATTTTCAAGAGCATGGTCTAGAAATGCTCTGCTTATTGAAAAGCTCTACCATTTCTTCATCTGATTCTTCTAATGTAATTTAATAAATCTCTTAAGTTCCCAAACATTACTGAAAACTTTCTACCTGTGTTATTTCTGTGCTTTCATTTTCAAAGGTGAATCTGGCATGCACATTTTATGGATCACTTGGCTGTCCCCGCTGTGATCCCCAGATCATTAGATCAGTTTTTACAGGCCAAGAATGAGTTCTATTCCCTAATAGTGATCACATATAGTACAAAGAAAGAAAATTTGATTGTTTTGTGAGAGTGGCATCACTTGGTTTCTATGGAAACAAACTTCTGTCCTCAGGCTTACATGGCCAGCCTCAATGCTGCTGCTTCTAAATGGTGTTGTCCTTTTTGTTTCCTGGAACATGATTAAGTTATTGATAAACAACTCATCGTGTGATGGTTTTAATTTTCTCTATCAGCCATAATAGTTGAACTTTAAATGTAGTCATAAGCTGCCTGTTTGTCTATGCCATGGGCCTTACTTCTGTTTTAGGTTTTTGCAAGTTGAAACTACAAGTTTAATAGATTCCTTATATCAGTGGGCTGAATCTTTATCATCTCATTCCTCAGAGCTATGCCTGCTACTGTTGGTCAGTTTTCATCCCAAGGTAGGTGAGTTCTCCAAAACATGGTGGAGTCTTTTTTGTGTGTGTGTGTCCTCTTTTTTATTTTTTTATTTTTATTTTTATTGATGCTTTGTGTACTTCATACATCATTTTCCAATTCAGTTCAGGCATATATCCCCTTCCCTTCCCCCCACCCCACCCCTACCCATCCCAGATCATGTATTCTGCCATAACTTTTCTGCATCTTTCTCTGTTTTTTTGTTTTGTTTTGTTTTCATTTTTTTAACAATAAGTGATAATTTGTGAGTACAAGCATCCTTCATGTAAAACCAATTTGCAAGCAGTTGTGCCCAAACCCACACAGCTCATGGGTCCCACCATCCAGCAGGGGGGGCTTGTATGTTCAATCAAGTTGATCAAATGAGTGTCCAGTCTATATTGTTGTAGTTTCACCATTCACCCCAATCGCAGCCCTTACATTCTACCACGCCCCCTCTTCCGCAGATTGTTCCCTAGGCTTAGAAAAGGGGCACAGGTGGATGAGAAGCAAAACAGTCTACTTTCTCTGGAGCTGTTGTCTTGGTCTCTAGTCAATTCTGGCTGTTTTCTTTCATGGGCTGCCAGCTTGTCCAGGCATAACCTTTCGATCCTACTAATGAAGCACATGCAATTAGATATATAGGTATTTAAACAGTATAATATATAGCCTTTCGATCCTACTAATGAAGCACACGCAATTAGATATATAGGTATTTAAACAGTACTAATCATTATGGTAGGTTACTTTGGTATAGACACAGATGTTTGGATGGTATGTTAATCCATGAATTACATTTTCTTCTGTTAAGTATGACAGGGTCTTCGTGTGGTTTATAACATCTCCTAACCATTAGAGGATGTAAGCTTGTGGCATCAGCCGTGGGTTAGATATCAGGCCCCTCTCTGGATCCTACTAGTAACAACTACTTTAATGAATCCTAACGAAGCTTACCTTCTAGGTGCCGCAAAGGTTTTAATACAAGCTTACATGGTGGAGTCTTAACTGCGTTTGCAGCCTAGTCGGCCTCAGGACTGTGATGAATGCCAGTTCGTATGTGTGCTTTCAAGTGAGCTGCTTTCTTTTCTCTGCTCCCTCCCCCTCCCCCCACATTCTGGCTATGTTAATAGCTCTGAACTCCAGTGTGTTCATTCTGAGTTCAGCAATAAGGCTGCTATATTGGGGTTTTACTTTCCTTCTTCAAACCAGAATGGTTGTTATTCTAAAAGTCAGTGATTTTCCAGTTCATTCTAAGATTTTTTTTCTCTAAAAGAACACTGTCTTGTACTTTTGTTAGTCACACAAAAATAGCTGCATACTTTCTTTGGTCCTCTTTTATAGGTATTTTTTTGATAGCAGATACTCAAATTAATCTTGCATGATATTTATTCTAAAGTTTTTATCATATATTTTACAATAGAAAACATGAGATTTTAATCAAATAGAACTTGTTTCAAATCTTAACTTCCATCTTCATTTATAATTATAATTATCAATGTGCTAGCAGATTAAAGGGGTTCACTGAGGCATTGTCATTCATGTTCACACTCTCTAGCTTTCCCTGACCCCAATCCTTTCTCTTCCCTAGTAGTCACTCTTCTCCTTTAAGGTCATTTTATTTACACATATGAATGAAAGTGTGTGACCTTGTCTCAGTACTATTTATTTCACCTTGCAGGACTTCCTCCAGCTCCACAATGGAACTGAGACCACTTCTTTCACCCTAAGTGTACATAAGTATAACATGGCCCCAAAACTGAATACCAAGCACTATTCAACTGGGCCATAACTTGATAAATTAGGGGAGTAACAAACTGTCACACAAGTATGGATGTCCAGGTCTCAAAGAAAAAAAAAAACAAAACACAAATACCAAGATACTATTCAGAAATACACAACCCCATCATGATGTTTACTCATAATGGCAACTAAGTAGATGAAGAAGGCAATGATTTCAAAATAGAAATTATAAATATACTCAAGAAATTTAGAGAGGACATTAATAAAAAACTGAAATGAATACTGTGAAAATTGCTGAGTAAAATTGCTAAAACAATTCAAAACATGAAACTTGAATTCAATAAAGAGATAAAATCTCTGAATAAAGCCAATCTGAAATAAAATTTTAGATAGAAAATACAGGAACCCAAGCAAAGAGCTCAGAAGAAAGAAACAAACAGGAAGGGAAGGAAATGGAATGCTTAATTAAAGAAAAGTGTCAAATCTAAAATAACCCAGGAATGGAATATAGAAGACATCTGGGATACTGTAAAAACACCAAATCTAATAATCATAAGCATAGAAGGAGAAGAAACCCAGGTCAAACGTGTGTAAAATATATTTTTAATAAAATTATAGAAGAAAAATTTCCAAACCTAGAGAACAGGCATACAGAACACTGAGTACACAGAACCAGAAAAGTAACTCCATATTATATAATATCAAAACACTAGATGTACAGAATATAGATATATTGAAAGCTGTGAGAAAGATCAAGTCACATATAAAGTAAGCTAATGAGACTTTCAGTTGAGACTATGAAAGCCAGAAAGTGATGGACAAATGTAATACAGGTCATGAAAATACAATGATTTCAGCCTAGCAAAACTATCAGTTGTAATTAAAGGAGAAAAAATAAAGCTTTCCATAATAAAACAGATTTAGGAAATTATGTCCACAAATCCAGATTTACAGAAATACTCAATGATATACTTTCATCAGAAGAGAAGATGGAACCCTCTCAAGAAGGCATCAAGAACAAGTACATGATCCTGAAACAGTCAGCCAAATGAGGTCTAAATCTAGGGCTGGTGCATGAAAGTAGAGAAGTGGTAGCTTACATTTGACTGTAAGCTTTCATATGTAAACCTGTGGCAATGTTAGCATCAGACACGGGACCCATGCCAATGCAGAGAAGGTCTCAGAATGGAGCAAGAGAAATGGGGGACTGGCTTTGGACTGAGAAATAAAAGAGATTGAGTACTGTTGGGTGAGGAAAAGAATGCCTTACCTTAGGATTTCTAGATATGCTTACTACACTCCAGTGGATCTATTTGCACAGAAGGATGTCTGGGTTTAGGAGCTTGACTGGATAGGGTATAGCTTGGATGCTGTAATGCATAAGTCAGGATGGGGAGATTGGAGTATGGGGGGATTTGGTTTGACTGGGAACCATTGTATGAATTCTACAAATGCTCAATAAAAAGTATTATATAAAAAAGCACCACAGCACCAACATAAAAGAAATAAAAAAACACTGGTCAGTAATTTGGTTTCAACTTTCCAGTAAAAAAGACACCGAGTAACCAATTGTATTAGAAAACAGGATACATCAATTTGCTGCCTCCAAGAAATGTAGCTCAGCAACAATGATTGACAATGTCCTAGGGTAAAAGGATAGCTCACTGCCAACATCATCCTAAAGGGAGAAAAATTAGAAGTATCGACCTTAATGGGGGAACCTGGCAAGGCTGCTTCTTATTGCCACTCCTCTTCAATATGGTACTTGAAATGCTTGTTAGGGCAATAAGGCAAGAAAGGGAAATCAAAAGAGTTCTAATTAGAAAAAATGAAGTAAAACTATCCCCTTTTGCAGATGATATGATAGTTTACCTGTGGGATGCTTAAAAACACCACCAGAAAACTCCTAGAAATGATTAAAAGTTTCAGTAAAGTGGCAGAATACAAAAATTAACCTAGAAAAATCAGTAGCTTTTCTTTACATTAACAACAAGCAACTGGAGAAGGAATACAAGTAAACTGTCCCACTCCCAATAGCCTCAAAAAATAATCTGGGAAGAAACCTAACGAAAGACACCAAAGATCTCTATAAAAAAACTTTAAACCCTTGAAGAAGGAGATTGAAGATGACATCTCAAAATATGGAAAGACCTCCCATGCTCGTGGATTGGAAAATTATATAGTAAAAATGTCCATTCTACCCAAATTAATATACAGATTCAATGCAATCCCAATTAAAATCCCCATTAGTTTCTTCACAGACTTGGAAAAAAAACAATCCTTAAATTCATATGGAAAAAACAAAAGATCCTGAATAGCTAAAGCAACCCTGATCAAAAAGTGCAATACAGGGGGGATCATTTTACCAGGCTGCAAGCTATATTACAGGGCTATAGTCATAAAGATAGTCTGGTACTGGTACAAAAACAGACCTGTTGACCAATAGAACAAAACTGAAGATCCAAACTTGAGTTCATACAATTTTAGCCACCTCATATTTGACGAAGAGGCCAAAAAAGCTCAATGGAGGAAAATAGTACCTTCAGCAAATGGTGATGGCAAAACTGGATCACCATTTGTAGAAGAACAAAATTAAACCCCTACATCTCACCCTGTACAAAAATCAATTCCAGATGGATTAAAGACCTCAACGTGAAACCCGAAACTCTGAAGGTAATAGAAGAAAATATTGTCAGCAATCTACAAGACATAGGCTTAGGAAAAGACTTTCTAAATCAAACAGCAGCTGCACAGGAAACAAGGACAATAGCTGGCAAGTGGGACCTCATCAAACTCAAAAGCTTCTGTACAGCAAAAGAAACAATCAGAAAAGTGAAGAGAAAACCCATAGAGTGGGAGGAAACTTTCACCAGTGATACATCTGACAGAACATTAACATCCAGAATATATAAACTACCCAACAAACAAAGAAGTAAGAAAACAAATGACTCACTCAAAAGATGGAGTAGAGAGCTAAACAGAGACTTCACCAGTGAGGAAGTAAAGATGGCTGAGAAATATCTTAAAAAGTGTTCAACATGGATAATAATTAAGAAAATGCAAATTCATACAACCACTACGAAAAGTGTGGAGAACCCTGAAAAGACTCAACATGAGCTGGGCATGGTGGTTCATGCCTTTAATCCCAGCCCTCCAGAGGCAGAAGCAGGCAGATCTCTGTGAGTTCAAGGCCAGCCTGGTCTACAGATTGAGTTCCAGGACAGCTGGGGCTACAGGTGAGACCCTGTCTCAACCCTCCACCCCCCAAAAAAAGACTCAAATGAACCTACCAGCTGACCCAGCCATACCACTCCAGGGTATGTACCCACAAGATTCATCCTACTGCAAAGATACATGCACATCTATGTTTATTGTAGTTCTAGTCACAATAGTGAAGAGCTGGAACAAACCTAAATGCCCCTCAACAGATGAGTGGATAACAAAAATGTGGTAGATCTACACAATGGATTTCTATGCAGCAGTAAAGGAAGATGACATCATGAACTTTGCAGGTAAATTGATGGAACTCGAAGCCATTATGTAATACAGCCCCCCTCATTTGTTTGAATTGTATCCCTCATTTGTGGACGCTAGCACCAAATCCCCAGTTGAAAGGCAAGCTGAGAAATGTTATTGTTATATTTCTTTTTATCTGGAAGCAACTGTGCTGTTATAATGTGAATCTCTTAATGGGCTCTAGAATTAACTTACCACTTATTTTCAGACATTGTAATTACCATATATGGTTGGAAGGTATGTATTATATTTTAGAGAAATATAAAATTAAAGGGAAAAATGTGAATTCCTAAACATACTTAGGAATTAACATACAGTTGATTTTCAGAGGTCATAATTTTGCTACATATGTCATGTTTATATAGGCATATTTTGGAGCAATACAAATGGAAGGGAACAACAACAACATAAGGAGTGGGTCAAAGAATTGACTGATACAGTTAAATTCTGCCCAAAACAATAAATCTTGGCAGGGAAAAACTTTAAAAGGACTGAGAGAAAGATTCAGGATATGTATGACAGAATTCATGAGCTGAGATGGGGGACAGGGAAAGGGGAATGTGTCTAAATTGGACTGAAAATGATGTCTTAAATACACAAAACATGAATAAAAGTATTTTATTAAAAAAAAAGAAAAGAAAAATACATTCCAAGCAAATTAAACTAAGAAACAAGCAGGTATAGCTATTTTTTTTTTTTTTTTGCCTTTTTTGAGACAGGGTATCCCTGTAGCCCCAGCTGGCCTGGAACTCACTCTGTAGAACAGGCTGGCCTTGAACTCACAGAGATCCACCTGCCTCTGCCTCCCAAGTGCTAGGATTAAAGGCATGTACCACTACACCTGGTGAGGTATAGCTATTTTTATCAGACACAGTAGACTTCAGGTGAAACTAGTCAGAAGAGACAGGGAAGGTCACTTTATACTCATTAGAGGAAAAAGCCACTGAAAAGAAATTGCAATCCTTTATATATTCATACCTCACACACAGGCAACTAATTTCATAAAAGAAACCTTTTTAGCTCTAAAATCTCACATTGACTCCAACACAGTGAGAGTGAATGACTTCGATACTCTGTTGCCACCAATAGAGATGTAAGCTAGACAAAAGCTAAATAGAAAAAAAGCTTGGCATTAAATGACAATATAAACCAAATGGACATTAGAGACAATTACAGAACAGTCACCAAAACAGAACAGAATACAATTTCTTCTCAGCAACCCATGAAACTTTCTCCAAAATCAATCACATATTAGGAGAGAGACTCCACAAATTTATGAAATTTAAAATATTTTCTTGCATTTTATCATCTCATTAAGGAATAAAGCTAGATATTAATAACAATAATAATGGGAAAATTACACAAATTCACAGAAGTTAAACAAAACATTACTGAATGAAAATTTGATTACAGAAAAAAAATCAAGAAGGAAATTAAAAATTCTTAGAATTGAATGAAAATTAAAACACAACATACCAAAACCTTTGGAACACAATGAAGGCACCCCATGAGGAAAATTTATAACATTAAATGGCTACACCAGAAAATTAGAAACATCTCATATAAATAAATTGATGATGTACCTTAAGGCACTAGAACATCAAGAACAAACAACATCTAAAAAGAATAGGCAGGAAGAGATAAAATCAAGGCTGAAATTAAAGAAAGTGAAAGTAAGAAAACAATTCAAAGACTCAATGAAACAAAGAGTTGGTCTTTGAATAGATTAACAAGATTGACCATGGGGCTGGAGAGATGGCCTAGCGGTTAAGAGCGCCGACCGCTCTTACAGAGGACCCGGGTTCGATCCCCAGCACCCACATGGCGGCCGAGAACCGTCTGAAACTCCAATTCCAGGAGAACTCCAGTTCCAGGGGAATCCGACACCCTCTTCTGACCTCCGCGGCATTGCACGACACGGGTGCACAGACTTGCATGCAGACAGTACATTCATACACATACAGAAATAAATAAAAAAAAAATTAAAAAAAAAAAAAAAACAAGATTGACCAATCTTTGGCCAAATTAGCCAAAGGAAAGTGAGAGAGGACCCGAATGAACACATGTAATAGTCTCAGGAAAGTCAGAAAGCCATAAAGACATGCTATAAAAATTATATTCTATTAAAATAGAAAATAAAAAAGAAATGGATACATTTTTACATATGTATGGCCTACCAAAATTAAATAAAAATAACATAACTTAAATAGACCTATACCAGCAGTGAGGTGGATACAGTATTAAAAATCTCTCAACTCAAACAAGCCCATGTATAGATGAATATTGCACAGAATTCCATAAGACCTTCAAAGAAGAACTCACTCGGTAGAAGAACTAGTACCAATACTCTTCAAATTATTCCATAAAATAGAAAATGAAGGAGTTCTCCAGAATGCCTTCTATGAAATCAATATTACTTTAGTATCCAAACTAGACAAAGACCTAACAAAAAAGAAAATTATACAATATCACTCACTCTTAGGAACATAGATACAAAAATTCTCAATAGAAGGCAAACTGAATGGAAGAACACATCAAAAAGATTATACATCATGATCAAGTTCACTTAATTCCAGAAATGCAGGGATGGTTCAACATGTGTAAACAAATAAAAGTCATCCACTTCATGAACAGAGTCAAGGACAGAAACCTTGTGATCATCTCTTTCATTGTGGAAATGAAATGGTATTCGACAAAATTCAAAATCCATTGATCATAAAATTCATGGAGAACCTACGTATATAGAGACTATATCTCAACCTAATAAAGGCAATATATCACAAGCCCACAGCTAACATCATACTGAATGGAAAAAAACTCATTAAAATCAGGAACAAGACAAGGATTTCCACTCTCTCCATTCCTGTTCAATGCAGAACTTGAAGTCTTAGCTAGAATAATGAAACAAAGGCAGGAGATAAAGGACATAAAAAGTGGAAGGGAGAAGTCAAAGTACACATATTTTCAGATATGATCCCATGCCTTATGAGCCATGAAGACTCCACCAGAAAACTCCTAGAGCTGATAAACATTCAGCAAAGTAGCAGTATAGAAAACTAACAGTGCATAGCAGTAGCCATCCACATACAAATAATAAGCATCCTGAGAAAGAAACCCTGGAAATGAGCCCATTCGTGATCGCCCGAAAGGATTTAAACTATTTTGGAACAAATGTAAGAAAGGAGCGAAGGACTTTTACAACAGAAACTGTAAGACTTTGAAGAAAGAAATTGAACACGATTGCAAAAGATAGAAATACATCCCATGGTCATGGATCAGTTGGATTAATATTTTGAAAATGGCAATCCTACCAAAAGCAATCTAGAAATTCAGTACAATACTATGAGAATTCCAATACAAATTCTTCACATAAATTGAAAAAAAAATGAACTCAAATTTCATATGGAAACCCTCCAACCCAGGATAGCCAAAGTAATCCATAACAATAAAGAACTGTTAGACACATTATCATCCCTGATCTCAAATTATACTTCAGAACTATAGTAATTAAAACAGCATGGTACTGGCATAATAACAGACACATTGATTATTGGCATAAAACAGAAGACCCAGATTTAGATCCACTTGATTTTTGACAAAGGAGCCAAAAATATGCACTAGAGAAAAGACAGCATGTTCAATAAATTGCGCTGGTCCAGCTGGAGAAGAGCATGTAGAAGAAGTGGACTAGATTCCTATCTCTCACCATGCACAGCAGTCAACTGCAAATGGATCAAAGACCTCAACAAAAGACCCAAGATCCTGAATCAGATAGAGGACAAACTACATAATACACTGAAACTTATAGGGACAGGAAAAGGGCATTCTTTCCACAATTCTTTCTTGCTAGGTATAGTGGAAGGGTAATTTCCATTGAGGCGAATGTGGCACAAGGGGCAGGACTAGCTGTCCTTGTTCTAGTGCTGGATGGACCTCATGGCTTTGAGCACGCTTGGGGCTGTGCTCCCACCTCTGAGCCACACCCCCAGTCCCAGGATCACCTTGATGCTCTTATCTTCCTCTGCACTTCCAAGAATAAAGATAATGTATTCTCATCCATAAAAAACAAGTTCAGAAGTTCACTGAACTTTTTAGTCTGATAAGAAGCAGCTACATGCTGGGCGTGGTGGCGCACGCCTTTAATCCTAGCACTTGGGAGGCAGAGGCAGGCGGATCTTTGTGAGTTCAAGGCCAGCCTGGTCTACAGAGTGAGTTCCAGGACAGCTGGGGCTACAGGGAGACCTTGTCTCAAAAAGACAAAAAAAAAAAAAAATAAAAAAAAATAAAAAAGGTAGTTTAGCAATCTCCAAGAAATGCCTGTTTTATTGTTGTTGTTTGATTATATATTTTTATTTTTATATTTTGGGTTTTTTTTTTTTTTTTAGATTAAACCTAGGGGCCTTACACATGTTAGGTAGGACACCTTACCACTGAGTGATATCTCTAGGCCAAATGTTTGTATTTCCACTAAATAGAGTTGCTGGAATATCATCAGACTGGAAAGTATACCTAGGGACAGTGTTTAGTACCTAAGAAACAGTTCTGTTTATGAGAGCTGCATTTATTTTTATGTTTGTAATTCAGAACAGATGTATCTGGTTCTAATTGGAATTTTTATGTTGTTAGTTGATTGTGGTTTGTTGAGACAGGGTCTCTTATAACCCATTTTATCCATCCTCAAACTTGCTGTTTAGCCAAGGGTGGCCTTGGACTTCTGAACTTTCCTCCACTTCACATGTGCTGAGGGATTTTATATATACAAGATAAGTCTGGCCAAACTTTTATTAAAACCTGGTAGCTACTTTTATTATGTAAAAATAAGGTAAATGATCACTGAAAATAAAACTAAATATTTGTAATAGAATGGTATTTTATGGGAACATGTAATGTTTATAAATGTTTACAATATTAATTAACCACTATATATTGTACCAGTGTAATGCAAATGACTTGATCATTCTTGTGGGATAAAATATTGTTTAGAATAATAAAAGGCTGCTGGGTATGATGCTGTATATCTTTAAATCCAGCACTTGGGAGGCAGAGGCAGGCAGATCTCTGTGAGTTCAAGGCCAGCATGGTCTATATTGTGAGTTCCAGGACAGCTGGGGCTACAGGGAAACCCTGTCTCAAAAATACCACCCCCCCCAAAAAAAAAGAAAGAGAGAAAAAAAGAGAAAAGTTGTAGAAATCTGATAGATAAATGTTTGCAAACCTGCTATTGCTATTGGTGTTGTATCGGTATTAAAATGTACCCTACTTTGAATCTTTTACTAATTTTTACTATAGAATTTTTGTGCTTTTATGCTGTAACTGTTTGAGAACCATGTATATCACATGGTTTCATCAAATATTGTTTATCATAAAAAAACAACAAAAAACTGAACATCAAAAAACAACCCCCCAAAAAGTTAATCAAGGAACAAAACAGGGGAGGTCTCTAAAGATGATATGCAAATGAGTGAGAAATACTTTTTTTTTGGTCTTTTCCAGACAGGGTCTCCCCATAGCCCCAGCTCTGTAGACCAGGCTAGTCTTGAACTCAGAAAGATCTGCCTGCCTCTGCCTCCCTTTTTAAAAGTGTTTAACATTTCTACTCATTAAGGAAATGCAGATTAAAACCAATATGACATCTTAGCCTAAAAAAAATTGGTATGATCCCCAACCAATCAACAAAAAATGCTGTTGTGAGGATATGGAGAAAGAGGGACTCTTATCCACTGTTGGTAGCAGGGAAGCTTATGCAGCTACTGTGGAAATCAGTATGGACGTTCCTCAATAAGTTCTAAACTGATCTACCATATGAGCATATACCCAAAAGAATCTGGGGCTGGAGAGATGGCCTAGCGGTTAAGAGCGCCGACCGCTCTTACAGAGGACCCGGGTTCGATCCCCAGCGCCCACATGGCGGCCGAGAGCCGTCTAAAACTCCAATTCCAGGAGAACTCCAGCTCCAGGGGAATCCGAGACCCTCTTCTGACCTCCGCGGCATTGCACGACACGGGTGCACAGACCTGCATGCAGACAGTACATTGATACACATACAGAAATAATAAAAAAAAAAAAAAATTAAAAAAAAAAAAAAAGAATCTATGCCCTACTACAAAAATACAAATTCAGTCATGTTCATTGCTACCCTTTTCCATAATACCCAGACACTAGAAGCAATCTAGAAGTCCATCGACTGATAAATGGATAATGAGGATGTGTTACATATGCACAATGAAATATTATTTGGCTCTTACAAAATGAAATTATAGAATTTTCAGGTAAGTAGACGGACCGGGAAGGAATCATCCTGGGTGAGGTAACCCAAACCCCAAAAACAAGCATTTCATGTTCTCCAGGAGCTGGCCATTGGTTTGAATTCCTAGATATGCAAGTTTCAATTTGAAAATCCAGAGAGGTGAAGAAACCAATAAATAATTATCAAACTTATGAAGTTGTGAATCTTGTAACCTACGACGACACCAGACCAGGTAAAATATGCCCCTGGCTGCAACAGTTGCACAAAGATAATGGGAGTAACCACATAAATACTTATGTGTGGTACTGCTGAATGTTTGTTTGTTGTGCTTTTAGTTTTTTTGTGAAAACTCGGTTACACAAGCCTGTGTGACCTTTAAACAAATAGATACAATAAATAACAATAAAATTGTATACAGCCCACATCCCACCTTGGGCCTAGGCCTGCTCTTCCTCTTCTAGCCAGAGCTTTCAAGAGCTAGCCTACAGAAGCAGGCCACTTGATCCCCAATGTCGAATTGGGCCCAGGCCCCTTGGCCCTGTTGGAAAGCACTTGGCTAAACATCTTGGAACCTTTCTGCCCCACTGATAAAAAATAAAAAGTGAGTGCTGGGCATGGTGGCACATTCCCTTAATCCAATTAATTGGGAGGCAGAGGCAGGCAGATCTCTCTGTAGGATCTAGTCCATCTTGATTTACATAACAAGTTCCAGGCCATCTGGAACCATGGCTATCTCAAAAAGACAAAAAACAAAACTAAGAACCTGAAGCACAGACTGACCAGAGTAGGTATCAAGTAAAGCCACATCAACAATCAGTACCAAACTTCCACCAAAGACTGCCTAGAATTTCATATCAGATGTATAACCAACAAAGGACATCTATATCCCCAGACCACAATACAAAAATACAAATAATATAGCTGGGTGTGGTGCCATGCCTTAAATCTTAGCACTTGGGAGGCAGAGGCAGGCGGATCTCTGTGAGTTCAAGACCAGCCTGTCTACAGAGTGAGTTCCAGGCCAACTGAGACTAAAGGGAGACCATTGTCTCAAAAAGACAAAAAAAAAAAAAAATACAAATAATATGAAAAACAAGATACCCCACCAGCCCTACAGAAGTGTATTATAATGAGAACTACCCAGTGGAACCCCAGGGCACATAATATAAAGGAACAATCATAAACATGATAAAAGAACTTAATGACTTAAAGAACACACAACCAACTCAAAGAACTAAAAAAGGATAGGAGTAACTTCATGACTGAAGTGCAAGAAAATGCAACTGAAATAACACAGATGATTCAGGACTTGAAAAACGAATTCACAATAGAGATAGAAATATTGAAGAAAACTGGAGCCAAAATTAAGATGGAATTGAAAAAGTCAATACATGAAGGTGAAACAACAGAAAGACTAATGAGCAGAATGAATAGAATAGAAAACAGAAGATCAAGGCTGGATGACAAAGTTGAAGAGCTGGATGACTCAAGCAAAGAATATGAATTTTTTTTAAATGAATGAAATATGCAGGAAATGTGGGACACCATGAAAGATCAAATGTGTGAATCACAGGTATAAAGGAAGGAGAAGAATCTCAGGTCAATTCCATTGACCAGATCTTGAAAAGGTTTGTGGAAGAAGACTTCCATGGATAAAGAAAAGACATACCTATACAGACACAAAAGATACAAAGGACACCAATTAGACAGGATCAGAACAAAAGCTCACCATGGAATATGATAATAAATACACTAAGTGTACAGAACAAAGAGAGGCTACCTAGTAAAACTGTCTCTCCTAGTAGAAAAGGAAAGAAAAATCTCCATGACACAAATAGGCTAAAAGAATTCATGTCCATCAAACCAGCCTTACAGAGAATATTTGAAGCAATACAAAAAAATCCAAAGAAAGAAATGATCATACTCAAGAAGTTATAGAAAGAAAACAAATGAAAGTATTGAGTACAGAAACACAAAATAAAACCAAGTACATAACCAAAAATAAAATGATGGACGGTAACCAATACATGGCTTTCAGTAATAACTCTAAATAACAGTGGTCTCATCTCTCCAGGCTAGTTGAATGGACTAAGAAACAAAATCTATCTATTTTTGTCTCCAAGTATAGGTAGCACCATAGGGTGAAAAAATAAAGGAAAAATGTCCCAAGCAAATGACAGTTAAAATTAATCAAAAGAGGTAAAGAAGGTCAGTACATTCTGATCTAGGGAACAACTGTCCAAGAAGACATCACAATCATCAACATATAGGCACCAAACTCTGGTGCACTCAGCTTCATTAAAACAGTACTACTGGACTTCAAAACACAGATTAAATACAAATTGGTGACAGTGGGCAATGGTGACATCACACTTTATCAAACAGATGTGATGTGGAAAAAGAATAAGCACAAACAAAAACGTCTGAATTAAATGACATCATCTGTCAAATGGACCAACAGACATCTACAGAATATTCTATCCTAGCACCAAAGAATAAATGTTCTATTCAGCAGCCCATGGAAATTTCTCTAAGCTAGACCACATACTGGGGCATAAAACAAACCCCAACAATTACCAAAAAATTGAAATAGTTCCAAGTATTCTATCAGACCACAATGTGATAAAACCTAAAATGAACAACAAAAGAAGTTCTAGTGATTACGCATACTCATGTTGATTAAACAACAGGCTTCTGAATGATGAATGGGTGAAAGAAGAAATCAAGAAAGACAAAAGATATAAATGTATTCCTTGAACTAAATGAAAATGATCACACAACACAACACAACACAACCTCTGGGACACATTAAAAGCAGTACTAAGATGGAAATTTCTATCTGTAAACAAATAAATGACTTAATGATATAACTCAAATATTTGGAAAAGCAAGAAAAATCAGACCTAGTTGAAGAGAAAACATAATAAAAATCAGAGCAGAAATCAATGATATAAAAACAAAGAAAAGAATACAAAGAATCAATGAATCCAGCAGCTGGTTCTTTGAAAAGATAGAGATGATAGACAGACCACTAGCCCTCCCCACTAATGAAAGAAAGAGCATTTCTGGAATTAACAAAATCAGAGAAAAAAGAGGAAACATCACAACAGACCTCCCAAAGGTCTAGAATATTATAATGAAGTACTTTAAAAAGTATTTCAAGTATACCCTCTTAAATCAGAAAATGTAAAATGAAGGGACAAATTGCTAAATTCAATGGATCTGCCAAAATTAAACCAAAGAAAGATCAACAGGTTTTGTTGCTGTTGTTTTTCTTTTTTGCCATTTTGAGACAGGGTCTCCCTGTAGCTGCAGCTGTCCTGGAACTCAGTATGTAGACCAGGCTGGCCTTGAACTCACAGAGATCTGCCCTGCCTCTGCCTCCCAAGTGCTGGGATCAAAGGTGTGCACCACCATACCCAGCAGAAAGATTACCCTTTCTTTTTATTTATTTATTTTTTTGCTCACAACTCACAACCTTTTAAATATACCCATAACAAGTAAGAAAATTACAATAGTTACACAAAGCCAGCCAACAAAAAAAGAGCACAGGCCCAGATGACTGCACAGCAGAATTTTACCAGACCTGCTTGAAAGTCTGCAACCAACAGCATTTAAATTATTCAAAAAGATAGAAACAGAGGGAGAAACCCCAAATTCCTTCTATGAGGCCAATATTCCTCTAATAGCAAAACCAGCTAAGCACACAACAAAGAACACCATAGGTCATTTTCATAGATGTAAAAATGAACACTATGAACATTAATGCAAAAATTTCCAAATACTTGAAAATCACATTTAAGACATACACCAAAAGGCCATCTACTATGATCAAGTATGCATTATTCCTCAGATGCGGACATGATTCAATACATATAATCACTAAATGTAATGATCATCCGAATGCACTTAAAGAGAAAAATCACATGATCACCTCAATAGAAGCAGAAAAGGACTTTGACAAAATCCAACATGCATTTATGATAAAAGTCCTAGAGGGAATTGAACTAGAGGGAAAACATTTCATCATAATTAAAGCTATGTACAACAAACCTACAGCCAACAACATTCTAAGTGGAGAAAACTGGAAACATTCCCATTAACATCAAGAACCAGAAAATGCTGTCCACTATCTCCACTGCTTTTTATTCTAGTGCTTGAAAATCTTGCTAGAGCAACAAGTCAGGAAAAAAAGAAATTAAAGGAGTACTCACTGAAAAAGAAGAGGTTAAGCTATCCTTAACTGAAGATAATGTGATATTATACATAACAGATACCAAAATTTCCATCAGAAAACTTCTAGAAATGGCCAACAGTTTCAGTAAAGTGTATAATGAAAATGTGGTACATTTACACAATGGTATTATACTTATTGGCAAAGAAAACCAAAAACATGAAATCTGTAGGTAAATGGATGGAACTAGAAAGTAAGTGAAGTATCAGAGACAGAAGACCAAGTGAGTGTGCTTTAATTTCTGGATCTTAGCTACAAATCTTTATATGTGAGTATATATCTCAATAGAACATCAGGAGCCAGGAAAATGGGATGAAACCATAGTGGTAAAGACAAGGAAGAAACTCAAGAGGGAGGGGTACTAGGAGATAGGGGAAAATGTGGACAACGTGGTGTTTTATGGGAAGGGGAGAGGGAGGACTTTAAAAGGTAAAGAATGGGCTCCAGAGAGGGGGATGACAGGAGAAAGCTATTAAGAAGGGCAAAATTGAGAATATGGGGTGCTTTAACCAGGGAAGGAGGAGAGAGGAGATATAGAGAAGGGAGATAGAGAGGGATAGAAAGGAGGGATCAATAAAACTTATGTGGTATGAAAATCAGAGGAAACGTATTAGTTCAGAAGCCTACTGGAAAATGCACATACTATACGTGTGTGTGTGTGTGTGTGTGTGTGTGTGTTTGTATATGTGTGTGTGTGTGTGAGATAGTACATAAACACATACAACCAGTACCTGCTGAGAGAGAGTAAATTAGGTTTCCCCAGGGATGAGCCTATTTATAGATTATACAATCCTAAGGGCTTAGCACTACATACATATGCATATAAGCAACACTAAATGTGCTTAGTAGAACATGAATTTTAGAGAGAGCACTGAGGGGGGACATGGGAGGATCTGACAGAATGGACAGAGGTGTAAATGCACTATCGATGTATGAAATTTTCAAAAAACACTTTTCAATTAAAAGAATTCAGAGTGTGACTGTACATGAGTGTGTAGCCCCTGCAATGCAGGCAGGAGAGGCACAAGGATGGCTGGGACTTTCTGGTTGCCTGCCCTAGTCCAGGGTCAGGGAGAGGCCCTGAGTCTAGAGCATAAGGTGGTAAGCATCAGAGCAGATGCCTGACATCGTCCTTTGGTCTGTTCGTATGTGCACACTGTGTGTGAGCACACACACACACACACACAGAAGAAGATGAAAGACAATACCCCAAAAGTTATAAATCAGCATTGTTTTAATCTTATGTTAATTGGTACACAGCTGTAGTCATCTCCAATCCTCTCCACTGAATGACAAATGTCAGCATGCAGCAACTCTAGAAATTCTAGACCCACCATTGCTAGGATTTAGTCTAAAAGGTTGCAGAGCCTCAAAAATCTATCTAGTTTTCCCAGCCTTTGTGCAGTTTGTACTATGGTTTTCAGGCTTATGTGGGGAATTTTTGTTAATGATATAGAACAATCTGTAAGTATAATTATTTGTGCTCTACCAAAGGGATCTGTAAATTTCATAATTATGTTAATTGAGTACTGCTGCTCTGTTGTGCTACTTTAGTTGTATTAATGGGGCACTGGATAATTAGATTCAGAAGAAAGGAACATGTTTTCTTGTCTAGACACTGAATTTTAGTGATATTTTCTCCTCAAGTGGACTGAGAACACTGAGGTGTTGAAATCCTATGATACCCACAAAGAATAACTATGAGCTTTTAATAGATGAAGGAATAATTATACCAGATTCCTCTCTTTGCTATTTTACACACACACACACACACACACACACACACACACACACACACACACCAAAAAATACTAAAAAACCACATTCATAGCTCATTTCAGTCAATTACTGACTACACTCGCAATGGTGGCCAGTCCTAATTAGCTTCAATTGTCCAGTTGACACAGCCTAGTGTCACCTCAGAGGAAAGCCTCAACTGAGGAATCAGCTAGATCAGACTGGGCTGTGAGCATGTCTCTGGGGGATGGTCTTGACGGTGAAAGAATGTAGGAGGGCCCAGCCCACTGCGGGCGGCACCATCCCGTGGGCAGGTGGTCCTGGGCTGCATAAAAACACAAACTAGGATGGGTCTGTGACTGCTTGGCTCCTGCTGTGCTCCCTTTTGTGAACAAGTTCTGAGTTCCACGGTCAAAGGTAAGGCTACATGGAATAACAAGCAGGTCTGGCCTTCAGTTCTTGCTTGATCTCCTGCCCTGAGTGCTCTCACTGATGCACTATCATCTGTAAACTGAGGTAAGCCCTGAACTACCCTACACTGCTTTTGGTCATGGGATTTGTAAGAGCAAGAGCACGAAACTCCAAGACTTCCCTACAAAATGATGACGAATAGAGAAAAAAGAAAAAGAAAAACAGAGTATGATAAGGCAGAAAATTGCTATCACCTGGTGATGTCACAGTTCTCACAATGACAAGGCGTTACTCATGTGTTCATGTGAAGCAGCTGTGAATGAACCTGCTGAGCTATTGGTTTCATGGAAGGATAGTAAATCCAGGCACTGGAGAGACAGGCTAGAGTTGTGGGTACTTGCTGCTCTTGTGGAGGACCCAGGTTCAAGTCCTAGCACCCACAGGGCAGCCAGCAACTACCTGAAACTCCACTTTGAGGAGATCTGATGTCCTCTTCTGACTTCAGTCCAACCCTCCACACACATGGTGCCCATAAACTCATACAGCCACAGACACACATGTAATTAAAAAAAACCTTCTTAAAGGAATGGTAAAGACAACACGACACACTTGATAACAAGTGACTGAGTTCCTGATTTATATACTCTATTTTTAGAATTAAAGTATATTCTTGACACATAAAACATTTACTGTAAAGCAGCTGTGTCTTGTATGTGCTGCTCACTATGGCTCTTGACTGCATCATATTTCCACACTGCATAATTGACCATTGAGTACCATGTAGATTTGCAGGACCAACACACATAGACAAACAGTGGACTTCATTATATGAGAAAAACTCTGAACTCACAAAAACCACATCCTTTATAATGGGTTCTTAAGAAGACTTGCCATTTTAGTGCAGAGGGGAAAATATCTGTATTAGACTAGACAGTAGCATTGCTATTTTTAATTTGAGATTAAACATCATTTTTGTGTTTAAATGCTGAAAACAGATCTGTCTTGTTCTGTGAATACTGGCACTATTCTTTTTTATTTTTAATTTTGGTCTCTTTGAGACAGGGTCTCCCTGTAGTCCCAGGTATCCAGGAACTCACTAGGTAGAACAGGCTGGCTTTGAACTTGCAGAGATCTGCCTGACTTTGCAAGCATGCTCAAACACAACATCCTTGAAAAATAGTCCAGAAAAAAAGAGAGGTGGTACTGTATATTAAAACTGTTTAGAACAATGAGACAAGTTGTGAATTGTTTCTCTGTAATACATATCCTTCTTTTCAGCAATATCTTTGCTTTTAAATATATTTTCCATGAACATGCCATTCTGTTGGTAGATGTGATTAATCTAACAGAGACTAGGAATGGATACCATTTAAGGCAACTCCTATCAATACTCCTAGCAGAAATGGTTAAGTGCGTTGTGTTTATCCAGGGCACAAACCAAGCAGACATGGCTGCCTGTAACAAGCTGGGTTAAAAGAGCAGGTGGACTCACTTTAAGGTTCTGTATTGACAGCCCCAGAACCGAGGCATTATTCCAGGAATGAGAGGCCATACAGTCACAGAGACCCTACCATGGTTTTTCTTTCTTTCTCTCTCTTTCTTTCTTTCTTTCTTTCTTTCTTTCTTTCTTTCTTTCTTTCTTTCTTTCTTTCTTTCTTTCTTTCTTTCTTTCTTTCTTTCTTTCTTTCTTTCTTTCTCTTTCTTTCTTTCTTTCTTTCTTTCTTCTCTCTCTCTCGTCTCTCTCTCTCTCTTTCTATTTTTCTTTCTTCTTTCTTTCTTTCTTTCTTTCTTCTTTTCTTTCTTTCTTTCCTTTCCTTCCTTCCTTCCCTTCTTACTTCTTCTTTCTTCCTTCCGTTCCTTCTTCCTTTCTCTCTCCTCTCTTTCTCTTTTCTTTCTTTCTTTTCTTTCTTTCTTTCTTTCTTTCTTTCTTTCCTTTCTTTCTTTCTCCTTCCTTCCTTCCTTCCTTCCTTCCTTCCTTCCTTCCTTCCTTCTTTCTTTCTCTTCCTTCCTTCCTTCCTTCCTTCCTTCCTTCCTTCCTTCCTTCCTTCCTTCCTTCCTTTTTCTTTCTTTCTTCCTTTCTATCATCTATGTATCTATCTATAATCTATCAATCTATCATTTATCATTTATCATGTGTCTATATCTATCTATTTACCTATCTATATCTATTTATCTACCTATCTTTTTTTTATTTTATTTTATTTATTTCGGTATGTATATCAATGTACTGTCTGCATGCAGGTTTGTGCACCCGTGTCGTGCAATGCCTCGGAGGTCAGAAGAGGGTCTCGGATTCCCCTGGAACTGGAGCTCTCCTGGTACTGGAGTTTCAGACGGCTCTCGGCCGCCATGTGGGTGCTGGGGATCGAACCCGGGTCCTCTGCAAGAGCGGTCGGCGCTCTTAACCGCTAGGCCATCTCTCCAGCCCTTATCTACCTATCTTTATCCACCTATCTATCTATAATGTATGTATTCATCACAGTTCTGACCATTAAACTATTTTCCCATATACATGCTATATTCTATTCCATTATGACTAAGCACACAATCCATGCTTCAGTCATGTAGCTCTCTAATGTCATGAAGATATTTGGAGAGATATTGTGTACAAGAGAAAGGACATTTTATAACATTTATGAAGGCCCATTATATTGCCTATCTCAGTCCAGGCAAACCACTCTGCACTCACGCAGAAAGCATTATAATCAATAGAGAATCTTTATTTTTATAATACAGGACTATGTGAATCCAGCCTAAGAACCAGATAGTTAAACTGGAGTAAAGATAGAATCTTCTAGGCCACTAGGCTAGGCTACCACATTACTGTGTATACATGACTACACCTTGGGTTTGTTATAAGAGGAAAAAGAATTATTTTCTAGGCATGGATCTGATTCCAAAGGGTGCCACCTACTATTTCCAGGTTCTTGTGTCCCAGAACATGGATAGACATATAGACAGCTATTTTTTCAAAACCAATTTTTATTGAAGTTTTGTGCATTTAATACAACATTTCTTAATCAAATTTAGAGCCATTCCTCCTTCCTTGCCCCCCACCCCACTGGAGCTCATGCATTCTGCAGTATTTTCATCTTTTTCTCATTCTTTTAAATATTTTGATGCAGAAGTTTATTGTTTTGGGCAGAGGTTTACTGCTTCAGTCAATTCTTTGATCTAGTCTTTTTGTTGTTGTTCCGTCCAATTTGTATCACTCCAAAATATGCATACATACATGCTAACACATATATCAAGATTATGACATCTGAAAGTAAACTATAGGTTGATTCCAAAACATGTTTAGGGATTCACATTTTGACAGTAGAGGTGTATGTAGGAAAAGAAAAAAATATTATTTCACATTCCTACATTACATAGCAAGTTGATAAGTAACATCAGGTATTATATTTACTAAAAGTGAAAGAAAAAATTATTCAGTTTGCCTTACAAATAGAGGTTTGGTGCTAGAATCTGCAAATGAGGGGCACCATACATTGTTTGTTTTTCTGGGACTGTGTTACTTCACTTAGCATAATGGCTTCTAGTTCCATCCATTTACCTGCAAAGTTCATGATGTAGTCTTTCTTTACCACTGCATAGAATCCCATTGTGTAGATTTTCTTTACTCATTGTTTGAGGGACACTGGGGTTGCTTCCAGCTCGTTGCTATTATTATTATGCAATAAACATAGATGTTCATGTGTCTCTGCAATAGGATGAGTCTTAAGGGTATATGCCCAGGAGTGGTATGACTGGGTGAGGTGGTGGGCTTATTTTCAGTTTCGTAAGATTTCTCCACACTGCTTTCCATAGTGGTTGTATGAGTTTGCATTCTCACCAGCAGTGGATGAGTGTTCCCCTTTCCCCACAACCTCTCCGGCATTTGGAATCCCCCCCCCCTTTTTTTTAATCATAGCTAGCTTACTGGAGTGGGATGAAATCTTAAATTTATTTTAATTTGCATTTCCTTAATTATTAGCAATGTTGAACACCTTTAAAGATGTTTCTCAGCCATCTTTACTTCTTCACTTGTGAAGTCTCTATTCAGGTCTCTACTCTATCTTTTGTCTTCTACAAGTGGTGATCCAGTTTTGCCAACACCATTTGCTGAAGATGCTGTCTTTCCTCCATTGAGTCTTTTTTGACAGATATGAGGTGGCTGAATTGCATGTGCTTAAGTTTGGATCTTCAATTTTGTTCCATTGATCTATGCGTTTGTTTTTGTTCCAATATGAGGCTGGTTTTATGACTATAGCCCTGTAATATAGTTTGAAGTCTGGTATAGTAATCGCCTCTGCATTGCTCTTTTTGCTCAGGGTCCCTTTGGCTATGTGGGGTCTTTTGTTTTTTCCATATGAACTTTAAGATATTTTCCTATGTCTGTGAAGAAGCTCATGGGGATTTTAGTTTGGATTGCATTGAATCTGTATATTACTTTGAACAGGATGGTCATTTTTACTATATTAATTCTTCCAATCCATGAGTATGGGAAGTGCTTCAATATTCTGATTGTCTTCTTCAATCTCCTTCAGAAGTTTTAAAATTTTCATTGTAGAGAATTTTAGTGTCTTTGGTCAGGTTTGTTCCTAGATATTTTATTATTTTTTGAGGATACTGTAAATGGGAAGGTCTATTTGTATTCCTTCTTCAATTGCTTTTCACAAAGAAAGGCTACTGATTTTTCTATGTTAATTTTGTGTCTGCCATTTTAATGTACCTGTTAATCATTTCTAGGAGTTTTCTGGTGGTGATTTTGGCATCCCTTAGGTAAACTATCATATCATCTCCAAAAAGGGATAGCTTGACCTCCTCTTTCTGCATCAGTACTCCTTTAATTTCCTTTTCTTGTCTTATTGCTCTACCAAGCATTTCAAACACTATGTTGAAAAGGAGTAGGGATAGCCTAACTGGGTTCCTGACTTTAAAGGGAATGCTTCTAATTTTTCCCCATTTAGAATAATGTTGGCTGTGGGTTTGTTGTATATGGCTTTAATTGTGTTGAGGAATGTTCTCTCTTGTCCAATTCCCTCTAGAACTTTAAACATGAAGGTATGTTGAATTTTGTTGAAGGCCTTTTCCACATCAATTGAGATTAGCATGTGGTGGTTTTTGTCTTTCAGTCCACTTATGTGCTTTATGACATTTATTTATTTATGTATGTTGAAGCATCCCTGCATCTCTGGTATGAATCTGACTTGGTTATGAGGGATGATCTTTTTGATGTATTCTTGTATGCAGTTTGCAAGTATTTTGTTGAGAATTTTTGCATCTATGTTCATTAATGAAATGGGCCTATAGTTTTCTTTTTTGTTGTATCTTTGCCTAGTTTCGGTATTAGAGTGATGCTGGCTTCATAGAAGACTCATAATATATGAGGAAATTGAAAGCGTAATTAAAAAAAACCTCCCAACTAAAAAAATCTCAGGCCCAGATGCATGCATGGCAGAATTCTATGAGGCATTTAAAGAGAATACATAGCCATTATTACTCAAATTATTCAAAAGGAAAATCTCCCAAATTCATTATATATACAGCTTTTAAGGGAAACAAAAACACTCCCCAGAATGGAAGTGGGCTAGAGAGCTTTGACAGCTCCAAAGCCATGGGCCTCCTGCATCATATCATTTGATAGGCTATTTACATCTTTCTTTCTAGTGTTTAGAGATAGGAATTTTGTGCATATTTTGTTTTGTTACAGGTAACCTAGAGTCAGAGGTGGGAGGGTTCCATTTTCTCTCTGCCGTTGATTTCATTTATGTTATATGATGTGATTCTGTCTGCACACATGCCTTAGTCTCCTGCCTCAATTAACCTAAGAGCTAAGATCCCAGAAAATTTTTAGATGAGTGAAGGCTAAGGATCCGTCTTCTACAGCTTCTTCCAGGATGAGGGGATGCATAGTCTCTGCCTAAGAGGGATATGAAAACTTGCTGTATCAGTTAGAGAAGAGGCTTGAGCTTCCACGCCTTAGGAGTTGACTGGAATCTCTTCACCATAAGGAATTTACTTTGAATCTGTCTGCATCCTAGAGGATACAAACTGTAAGTGATTAAATATGCACAGTCTAAGCAAGAGCAACATGATTGTGTCAACCAGTGCTCCAGAGAGGGCAAGAGCAAGGAAGAACGTGGCCACATCTGTCTCAGAAGACCCATCCTTTTACATTCTATTCCCACAAGTGTGATTGCCTATACTGTTAAAACCACAGCACAGGGACTCTTATAAACTGAGAACATAGCAAGTCACAAAAGAACATGTTAAAGAGGGAATCCACTGGCAGAATATATTTTAAAAATAAGGTGAGGGTATAACTATTGATACCACCTGGGCCAAAAGAAAACTATTCATAAAGAATATTTAAAGGATTACTGATTTAATTTTATCCAGTGTCAAAAGACAAATATTGTTTTCTTATATGTAGTTTCTGTAGAATGTACATAGCTACGTCATATCATGTGTGTAGGTAGGTACAGATAGATGGCAGGAAAGAAGGAGCAGAACTATGTTGTGGAACAAAGGGGGCTGATGGGAAAGGAAGGCAGGAGGGATGAGAGGGTAGAGGACATGTGTGGGATATGCTGAACATACAGTATAGAAGTTACCAAACTGACCTTATGTAATACATCCCATGCACGAGGACACATTCAACGAAAATATTCTCATATTCTAAACTGTAGTTTTGGTTCTTTCCTATCTCAGGGTTTTGGGTTTCTAAAAAGTATCATGAACAGTAGCTTTGAATTGAAAACTTAACTACTATGGCATTTTCAACTGAATTAGTACAGCCACATCCCGGTAAGATGGCAGATCAGAAGCTGGCTCTCTTTGACATGGTGGATGAGAAAAGCAAGGACCACGAAGACTGGATAATGAAAAGCCATTGGAAATCATGAAAAGACACAGGACAGACCAGAAGCCTGGGGACATGGAAGGATGGGCCCGTGTCGACACAGGATCCACAGGGCAGGTTGTAGTGGAGGGGAAGGGAAGCAGGGAGTTCATATGGGAAGGAAACTGAAGAGTCTTGGTAAAGATTGGCAAACAAAAATCTACCTAAGGCAATAGAGCAGCAAGTTCCCAAATATATTGATGAAAATGTACATTGAAGTAGTAGGGATGTTTAGAACCCCAAAATATAATGGCCAAAGAAAAGCTTCTCCAGGACACACTGTAGGCAAGATGACTAAAGTATGAAACAAACAAAAAATGTTAGAAGCTGTCCAATCAAACAAACCCAGCCCTCCAGAACTGAATTCTTTTTCAGCTATTTCAGTGATTTTGGCTTCTATTACATGGTACATAATATCTTAGGAATGGATCATGTTGAGTTGTTCTCATATTCTTTGCATTTTTTGTTGTATTTTGCACATCTGTTTGAAATAATTTAATTTACAGTTTTAATTTTCCTTATTCTGACTCCCTTTTGTTCTTTTGCTTTGTGTGGGTCCTCCTAGAGAGATGCCTTCACTTGTATTTCTGCACTTATCTCAGGGAAAGATGCAATGATGCCTCAACTTCTTTATAGATAAACCTTGGTTTGCAAAGCTGTCATCCATAGCAAGGCTGGGGCAATGGCTGGAGAGGTTGTGTTTTTTTTTTTGGGGGGGGGAGCTTTTTGAGACAGGGTCTCCTGGAGCTCACTATGTAGACCAGGTGGGCCTTGAACTCACAGAGATCCACCTACCTCTGCCTTCTGGGTGCTGGGATTAAAGGTGTCTGCCACTATACCAGTTTATGTTGTGTTTTTTTTTTTTAAGGACATTTCAATTTTTTTTAATTTTATTTATTTCTGTATGTGTATGAATGTACTGTCTGCATGCAAGTCTGTGCACCCGTGTCGTGCAATGCCGCGGAGGTCAGAAGAGGGTCTCAGATTCCCCTGGAACTGGAGTTCTCCTGGAATTGGAGTTTCAGATGGTTCTCAGCTGCCATGTGGATGCTGGGGATCGAACCCGGGTCCTCTGTAAGAGCGGTCGGTGCTCTTAACCGCTAGGCCATCTCTCCAGCCACTATGTTGTGGTTTTTAACATGTAATTCGATGTAGTGAGATGAGAAAGGAACTGGGAAAAGAGGTGAGAGGAGAGATGGTTTGACTGAGAAGAAAGTCATCTGAGGTGGAGCAAGGAGAAACCGTAAGAGGACTACAACAGGCACAGAGAACAAAAGATTTCATGGGCGTTGAGAAGTGAGAGAGAGTTAGGAAGGTCTATTCTAGTGAGGTAGAGGTTAAAACTCAGTGAGTTACGAATGTACAAACTTGCAAGATGTACTATTACAAGATAGCAATTAGAAAAGTGAATTAAATAATATATTAGAGAAAAGTAAAAACAAAAACGAAGATGTACTAAACATTTAAAAAATGATATAGAATTAAAAAATACACATATCCCAACCAACCAGGAAACAAGCCAACAAAACAAAACAAAATGTCCATGTCCATATGACCCATGTTCACAGTCCTGCCATTTGTATCTCTGAACTCACCTTGGAACCAATGTCAGTACTAATCAATGTTCTTATGGGTTATGTTGTTTCTGGAAGGTTAGTCACTTTCTCATTTATAAATGTGAACTATGGTGCTATCAAGGTGACTCAGTGATCAAAGACACTTGCTCTAACTTGACTATATGTGTTAAAATCCCAGGAACTCCATGGTAGATATAAAGAACAATTCTAGAATGTTATGCTCTTCTCTCCACGTATGTTCTTTGACATGCAAACTCTCTCACAAATAAATGAATGCCATACAAACATTAAAAAAAAAAAAAAGAAAGAAACATGCTTCCCGTTCCAGGCTGAACTCCCTACGAGTTTGTCACTCCTATGGGACCTTCCTCAGGGTCCAGGATTCCCACTGCCACAGCTGCATGGAATTAAGGGGCAGATCCCGGCAATTCTTGCTTGTGATTCCTGAATGGAGTGGCTGGTGTTTCTAGCTTGTCTAAGTGACAGCTGGAGAAGACTTTGAGGGGCGGGGAGGACCATGCCCAACATGCCGATCTCCATGACAATGGGCGGGCCCAAAACCTCCTGGCATCATGAACTCCAAATTATACCTTTAAGGAGCAAAAGTAAAATTTCTTAAATTGTTCATTAAAATTCAAAAGGGCAAAGAATGGGACCAAACTCATTCTATTGCAGGAAGCATGACTCTGATGCCAAGACCTAATTAAAATGGAAACAAAGAAGAAAATGATAAACCAATTTCCATGATTAACATAGAAACTGGAATTCTCAACAAAATATTTGCAACAGAATTCAGAAACATATTAAGAAGATTATCCGTCATGACCAAATTTGTTTCATTATAGGGATGCAAGGGATATTCAATATATACAAATGAATGATTATAACTCAATGCTTCAAACAAACTCAAAGACAGAAATCCTGATATCAACTCAGTAGAGGGAGACAGGTCTTTGACAAAGTTTACACTCCCTTCCTACGCAAAGATCTAAAAGAATATTAGGAATGCAAGTAACATATCTCAGCATAATACCCTCTATATGACAAATGTTGGGCTAACATGCTAAGTGGAATAAAATGAAAATATTTCCTCTAAAGTAATGAATGACAGAATGTCTAATCTGTCCTCTTTTATTCAATACAATTGGGCAAATATTTTTAGCAAAGTAGTTGAAGAAAATACCAAGATACAAAAATGAGCATGTTTCTTTTTAGCAAAAATGAACTTAATGAGAAATAAATGAAGAAAATAGTCCCATTTCTATGATCTTGAAGATATCTAGGAATAAACTTACCCAAAGTTTAGATCCATGCTTTGAAAACTAAAATCCCCTGAAAAAAAAAAATGAAAAAAGAATACCTTTTCTGTCACAAGTCTTTAGTGCAAGGTTTTTTTCAGATTTCTTTGATAACATTCTCTCATAATTCAGGTGGTAAACGTTTCATCATGCTTCTGTTCTCTGGGATACTTCATCTCTTTATGAATATTTTCCTTATCTACATACTCAGAGTTCTTTTTACAATCATGAGTGGTTTGTTTTCTAGAACTTACTGGAAATGAGGTTGTTCCAGTTTGCTTTCTGTTGCTATGATAGATACAATGACCCAAAAAGCAACTTGGACAGGAAAGGATTCAGTTCATCTTACTCTGTATACCACATAACTGAAGGAAGCCATGGCAGGAATTCAAGGAAAGAACCTGGAGGCAGGAACTGAAGCAGAGATTATAGAGGAATGCTGCTTACTGGTTTGCTTCCCCTGGCTTGCTCAGCTGCAATTTATTTTATTTTATTATTTTATTATTATTATTATTATTATTATCATTATTATTATTGTCTTTTTGAGATGGGGTCTCCCTTTAGTCCCAGCTGGCCTGGAGCTCACTCTGTAGACCAGGCTGGTCTTGAACTCACAGAGATCCGCCTGCCTCTGCCTCCCCAAGTGCACTACCACACCCGGCTCAGCTGCTTTTTTTATACAACCCAGAGCCACCTGCCCTTGAAATATCAACACTAACAATGGGCTGGGAACTCCAACATCAATTAGCAATCTGGAAAATGACCCATAAACGAGCCCACAGAGCATTCTGATAGAGGAAGTTACTCAGTTGAGGTTCCCTCTTGGGTCTGTCAAGCTGGCAACCTAGTTTAGGCATCACAGAGGATAATTACATTTATTTGTTTCTACTTATTATAATAAGTATTTTACTCAATGTTGTTATAGGAGAACAAGTCATATCTTGTCTTAGCACTGTATTTGCAAAGCTTGTGACTGTAACACATCTTGAAAAATAATGTTTTAATACATGAATCTTGTAAACAAACAAAATCTCATCGAGCTTGTTCCTTCATTAATAATCTGGGGAGATGAATTTTTGCATTGGGAGGACCATAGCTCTTTTATTTCTTAGAAGGTGATACTTTACAGAGTATATTTAAGCTTCAAATAGGATGTAAATGTTCAGTAAAATGAAGTGAAACATATTTGATATGGTTTCCTCACTTGTGTGGGCAAATTGTGCTGTTCTTAGTGTCTTATCCTGCCAAGTGCCTCCATAGGTCTTCCTAATTGAGGAAGATCCTCCACAGGAGGGCCAATATTTTGGCCCTACTTCCCCAGAAAACTTCTTTACCAGTTCATTTTCACACACTTATAAGTTACCTTAAAGAGACCTCCTAGTGGAATTGATGCTTCTCATTAAAACTTACTGGTGAGATTTATGAATTAGCTATTTTCATAATTATAATCACTCTAACTTGGGATTTTAATAAATGATTTTTGTGGATATTACAAACCCCACTAAATTAAGCTAGGAATATAATTTGGCATAAGAGAGGCACAACTAATGAATAATTTTTAAGAGCATCTTTAAATTGTGTGTAAGTTTTCTCTTTTATCCAATGCTTCAAAATGAAAAACTAAATGGAATGGAAAAATTCCTTAGTACAACTGATGCCTTTGTGATTCATCTAATCAACCTGTGATTTGTTGTTTTCTTTTACTACTAATAAAACTGCCACAATATTCTGCCACAATCATTTTTATTACTAATAAAATTGCCGCAAAGACTCCATTCGGCACTAATGTGAGTTTGTGGCACACGGAGATAGGACAGAAAGTCTGAGGTTTTATTTGGCACAAATCTATATATCTGTATGAGACATCCTTTGCTTCTTTGTAATAAAACTTATTTTCTCAACAGCAATGCTGTTCTCCTCCATGACAAAATAATCTCTCCCTCTAGATATTGCTTCCAGTATATGGTTGTTTGGCCTCATTTGCATTAAACTCTAGTTAATGACTGGGGAGACAGGACTAGATAATCTGAGCTGACAAGGTGCTTTTCTGAATCATGCAGTAGCCTAACTTGTAGGTTTTCAATCTGGACTTTGGAAGAGCTATACTCTGCTAGCACAACAGAGAAAGCTGGATCAAATAGAGGATGTGCGTAGAGGAAGAGAGCTCCTTGACTGGGAGAAAAGGCTGACAGCTCATTAATTCTCTCCCAGAGTCAGAGAAACACCTGCTCTCATTTCTACCACATGAGCTTCATAATGAAGATGAAATAATAAAAAAACCATTCAGGTGGGAACACCGCCTTTTTGTTTGTGGTACTTAACCGTAAAGTGACAAAGTACATACTACGTAATTATAGAATGCTCAAATAATTTGGTGAAGAATTCCAGATAATGGATGGATCTTCACCCCTAAATTATTTATTTAAATTAAAACAGCAGGAATTTCAGGTCTTTGGAAGATGTAAGTTTCTTCAGATATTCCTTCTAGGCTTTAGTTTTAATGCTAACATTTCTTCTTTAGTCCTTCTGAAAATCAGAAGAAATAGAAGGAATGATGCTTATACTTGAATTTTATATACCTTAACCATATTAGTAGGTACTCTCAGACATTCAAATTTAAAACAGAATATTTTACAAGTACTGGCTGAAAATTCTATCATTTCAAATTCAGCTTTTCTATGGGATTGTTATCACATAGCTAAGACCTGATGTGATACTATGTTTTTAACCAATTGTTGTCCTGTTTCACTGAAGCCATGGGTATTTTTGTGTGGTATTTGTTAGCTTTGGTTTGTATATGTGTACCCTTGTCTCCACTTAGACATCCAAAGCTACAGAGATGTTTAACGATCCTTTAAATACTCCTTGTTCTTTGGCAGGTTTGTAATTCTGGAAATATTAATGTAAACCATGTTTGACTACTTCTTTCTAGATTCTTCCTAATAATCAGAGTATTTGGTAACTTTGGGTTATAAGTTTATGTCAGCTTAAGATAGGACTTTTAGACATTCAAGTTGTTTCTGAGATAATCATCCCATCCTAAGAGGCAAAGATGCCTTATATACATATATATTTCATCTATATGAAATACAATTAAGGTTCTAATCTCAAAAAATTCATGAATTAGTCAAAGATCTATAAAATATATAAACATATAAATTAAAGTCATAACTTGAATACCAACACAGGAATAAAATATTAGAATTACAATAATACTTATCTATGTCAATTTCCAAATAAGTAATAGTGGCATTAGGTAAAAGAGTAATGACTCACAGTTTTTGATGAGTCCACACCAGGCATTCTGAAAGTACACAAACTCTTCCCAATGGCTTAGTAGGGTAGACAATGAAATGTCTGTTAGACTGAATAGTGTGTAAAATATGGCAGCAGACAACAGATTAGCCTCTTTGATGGCCCTGTATGGAATAACATGCCATGCCATAGGAAAAAGAGTGCATGAAAATGCTCAGAATAAAGTCTACATCGTCTTTAAAGCACATGCAAATCTTTGCATACAGTGTTTCAGCAATTAAAAAAAAATGATCTGTCATTGCTGTCTTTTGAGATTACCTATTCAATGGTTACCAGTGTGCTTAGCACAGCTGTGTAACAGGGGAACTGATGCAGATAATCCTTTCCTTTACTGACTGTAAAGTCTAGGAGGGAACTGACATTTTTTTTCAAAGCCAATTTTTATTGAAGCTCTGTGCATGTCATACAAAATTTCAAATCAAATCTAGACCCATGCCCCCCTTCCTGCACCCCCACCCCACCAGAGCTCATGCATTCTGCCAAACATGTTTTTTATCTTTTTCTTAGCCTCTCTCAAAATTCTCACAGAAGTTTACTGTTTTGCGCAGAAGTTCGCCATTTCAGTCAGTTCTTTGATGCAGTATTTCTATTGTTGTTGTTATTATTCCTCCAATATGCATCACTCCAAAGTATGCACATATGCATGCCACACATATCATAGGTTTTAGCATCTTCAGCTTATGATTTTTTTCTTTATTAGGCTGAAAGATGCCATGTTTGAAGGCTCCTCCTTGGCAAGCCCAAAACACCATCTGTTCTGCCCTCGTGTTCCACACTGGGCTTTTCCCTTCCCATGGCCACCAAATGAGGTCCAGTAAGCACCACATCCTGTCTTGATCTTCCTGTACTGGTCTCTATGATACAGCCTTGGTAGTCCAACAATGGCAGTCTATACTCTGAAGAGGTTGAAACCCCAGCAGTAGCTCAGTCCACAAGTTGAATGTCTCAGCAGTCCCCATCTGGCACTGAATGTTTGGAGGATTCTTGGAGAGACATGAGTCTTCAGTCTATATTGGAAGGTTAAAAAGATGTGTCTCATGTCTTTGAAAGATGGCAAAAGCAGTGGCAGCCACAGGGTAGCTGCATTTGTCAGTAAGACAGGCAAAACAATTGTGCACTTTTTTTTTTTTTTTTACTTTTTGTCTTTTTTACTAAGATCTCAAGTTTTATACCTGAAGTACAATTACTCAGCCCTTACTATTTATTTATTTCTGGTTATACTTTCCTTTTGGATGTTTAAGGCCACACAGCCCAGATTAACCAAGGTTTTTGTTTTCTCGAGGTCAGTTGAGGATCTGGTCCTCGTGGATCACTCAGGTTTTGGGGGAGGAGGGAGCCCCAGGATCCTTTTGGCTTTCAATCACCAGTTTCATCCACTCAAAGACAAAGTCAGGTCCTGCTAGAGCAGGTTTCCATTTTTGAAACATGAACAGACTTTCCTCTTTATAGACTGGACATTGGCTGAAGTCCCATTAGTGGATCTCCAAGACCTCCATGCATAGGAAGACTGGTGACTCACATTTGCAGGACATTTCAAGAGATTCCCCCATGCATAGTCCCCTGGGACTTAGTTGACCTCTGAGGGCAAGGAACAAAGTTATCCCTTAAGACCCTCAGCCAAATTGGTATGGGAATTAAGTATAGTCCTTAAGCATCCAGAAAGGCTGTTACACCAGCCTGATACTTTTAACTACTCTATAATATTTTAGAAAAGGCTTGGACAAAAGCTCAAGCAGCCTTGTATAAGAAATACTAAGAAGAACTCCCATAAAATAAATACTGTACTTAGACATAATGTCATGACAAACTAGTTTTTTTCCTCATTCTTTTGATCTTATATTACTCTAAAATATGCATGCATATCCTCCATCCATATACCAAAAATTCCTAAGTTTGAAAATAAATGATAGCTTAGTTCTAGAACCTGTTAAGGGATTCACAATGTAAGAGCACAGTTGTTTTCAGATCATGAGGAATATAACATTAATGTTGCTCAGTTTGCCTTAAAGTAGGTAATTGGCACTAGCATCCAAAGATGAGGGATACCATTCATCTCTTGTTTTTCTTTTTTTTATTTGTTTATTTTTTAAGAGATTCTACAATGTAAGAGAACAGTTGTTTTCAGATCACATTAATGTTGCTCAGTTTGCCATACAATTAGTTAATTGGTCATCCATGGATGAGGGATACCATTCATTGTTTGTTTTTCTGGGACTGATATATTCTCAGCATGATATATTCTAGCTCCATCCATTTATCTGCACAGTTCATGATGTCATCTTTCTTTACCACTGCATAGAACTCCATTGTGTAGATGTACCACATTTTCTCTATCCACTTGTCAGTTGAGGGGCACTTCGGTTGGTTCCAGCTCCTTGCTATTGTGAAGAGAGCTACAGTGAACATGGCTGTGCATGTATCTCTGTGGTAAGATGAGACTTGTGGGTACATGCCCAGGAGTGGTATGGCTGGGTCAGGTGGCAAGTTCATTCCAAGTCTTCCAAGGGTTCTCACACTGCTTTCCATAGTGGCTGTATGAGTTTACATTCCCACTAGCAGTGGATGAGCGTTCCTCTTTCCCTACAACCAATCCAGCACTTGGTATCATTTGTTTTCTTGATCCTAGCCAGTCTTATTGTAGTGAGATGACATCTTAAAGTGGTTTTAATTTGCATTTCCTTAACTTTTGTGACATTGAACACTTTTTAAGATGTTTCCCAGCCATCTCTAATTCCTCACCTGTGAAGTCTCTGTTCAGCAGTTTGTTCCATCTTTTGAGTGGGTCATTTGTTTTCTTTCTTCTTTGTTTTTTGAGTAGTTTATATATTCTGGAAATCAATGCTTTGTCAGATGTATCTGTGGTGAAGGTTTCCTCCCACTCTGTGGGATTTCTCTTCACTTCCTTGATTGTTTCTTTTGATGTACAGAAGCTTTTGAGTTTAATGAGGTCCCATTTGTCAATTGTCGACCTTAATTCTTGTGCAGCTGCTGTCTGATTTAGGAAGTCTTTTCCTACGCCTATGTCTTGTAGTCTGCTGCCAACTTTTTCTTCTATCACCTTCAGAGTTTGGGGTTTCACGTTGAGGTCTTTAATCCATCTGGAGTTGACTTTTGTACAGGGTGAGAGGTAGGGGTTTAATTTCATTCTTCTACAAGTGGTGATCCAGTTTTGCCAACACCACTTGCTGAAGATGCTGTCTTTTCTCCATTGTGGCTTCTTGGCCCCCTTGTCAAATATGAGATGGCTGAAATTGTATGTGCTCAGATTTGGATCTTCGGTTTTGTTCCATTGGTCAACAGGTCTGTTTTTGTGCCAGTACCAGGCTGTTTTTATGACTATAGCCCTGTAGTATAGTTTGAAATCTGGTATAGAGATCCCTCCTGTGTAGATCTTTTCACTCAGGATTGATTTAGCTATTCGGGGTCTTTTGTTTTTCCAAATGAATTTAAGAACTTTTGTTTCCAAGCCTGTGAAGAAACTCTTGGGGATTTTGATTGGGATTGCATTAAATCTATACAAGAGTTTTGGTAAAATGGACATTTTTACAATGTTAATTTTCCCAATCCATGAGCATGGGAGGTTTTTCCATCTTCTGAGGTCTTCTTCAATTTCTTTCTTTAAGGGTTTAAAATTTTTGTTGTAGAGGTCTTTGGTGTCTTTGGTTAGGTTTGTTCCTAGGTATCTTATTGTTTTTGAGGCTATTGTGAGTGGGAAGGTCTCTTTGAATTCTTTCTCCAGTTGCTTGTTCTTGGTGTAAAGAAAGGCCATTGATTTTCTAAGGTTAATTTTGTATCCTGCCACTTTGCTGAAGCTGTTAATCGTTTCTAGGAGTTTTCTGGTGGAGTTTTTTGCATCCCTTAAGTAAACAATCATATCATCAGCAAATAGGGATAGTTTGACTTCCTCTTTTCCAATTAGTACTCCTTTAATATCCTTTTCTTGCCTTATTGCTCTAGCAAGTGTTTCAAGCACTATATTGAAGAGGAGTGGTGATAGGGGGCAGCCTTGCCGAGTTCCTACCTTTAAAGGGAATGTTTCCGTCATTTCCCCATTTAGGATGATATTGGCTGTGGGTTTCCTGTATATGGCTTTGATTACATTGAGGAATGATCCCTCCAATCCAATTCCTTCTAGGACTTTAAGCATGAAGGGATGCTGGATTTTGTCAAAGGCTTTTTCAGCATCAATTGAGATGATGGTGTGGTTTTTGTCTTTGATTCCGTTTATGTGTTTGATGATGTTTATTGATTTTCGTATGTTGAACCATCCCTGCATCTCTGGTATGAATCCAACTTGGTCATGATGGATGATCTTCTTGATGTGGGTCTGTATGCGATTTGCCAGTATCCTGTTTAGAATTTTGGCATCTGCGTTCATTAATGAGATGGGTCTATAGTTCTCCTTTTTGGTTGTATCTTTGCCTGGTTTTGTTAATAGAGTGGTGCTGGCTTCATAGAAGGAATTTGTGAGAATTCCCTCTTATCAATCTAAATAATTTGAGTAATAATGGTTGTAAGTCTTTTTGAAATGTTTTCTAGAATTCTGCTGTGAAACCATCTGGGCCTGGGCTTTTTTAAGCTGGGAGGTTTCTTATTAAATCTTCAATTTCTTCTTTAGGGTTCATCTGTTGTTGTCTCTCAAGTGCTTTTTAGCTGCAGTGTTAGATTGTTAACTTGTGCTCTTTCAGTTTTTCTAATGTAGGCAACCAGGGCTATAAACTTCCCTCTTAGGACTGCTTTTAAAGTATCCCATAGGTTTTGTTGTGCTGTATTATCATTCTCATTTAGTTCCAGGAATGCTTTTATTTCGTTCTTTATCTCTTCCTTGACCCATTCATTATTCAGGAGCGTGTTGTTTAGTCTCCATCTGTTCTTATAGATAGTAGGGCTTATCCTGGTGTTGATAGTGAGCTTTATTATATTTTGGTCTGATAGAATGCATGAAATTATTTCAATCTTTTTGTATTTGTGGAAGTTTCTTCTGTGTCCTAGTATGTGGTAGATTTTGAAGAATGTTCTGTGGGGCACTAAGTAGAAAGTGTATTCTCTCGTATTAGGTTGGAATATTTGGTAGATGTCTGTGAGGTCCATTTGGTATACCGTATCATTCAATTCAGATGTCTCTCTGTTTATTCTTTGTCCAGTTGACCCATCCAAAGGACCCAGTGGGGGTATCGAAGTCCCCTACTATGAGTGTACTGGGGTTAATCTGTGCCTTGTGGTCCTGGAGAATTGTCTTTATAAAGTTTGGTGCACCAGAGTTTGGTGCATGTATATTCATAATTGTGAAATCTTCATGGTGAATTGTTCCTTTGATAAGAATGTAATGGCCTTCTTTGTCTCTTTTGATTTCTTTTACTTTGAAGTCTATTTTGTCTGATATTGAAATAGCAACACCTGCTTTCTTTTTGGTACCATTTGCTTGGAATATTTTTTTTCCATCCTTTTACTTTAAGGCAGTGCCTATCCTTGAAGGTAAGATGCATTTCTTATAGACAGCATATAGATTCCTAATCCAATCTCCCAGTCTATGTCTTTTGATTGGAGAGTTTAGTCCATTAATATTTACGGTTATGACTGATAGATTTGTGTTGCTTCCTTTCACCTTATTATCCATTTGTGTTTTTGGTCTAGGTTTCTACTTCTGCAGTTATGCTTTTATTAATTTCTCTTTCTAGGTGCTGGGGGATGGTTGCTTCTTTCTTCTGTCCTTTGAATTGCTTCAAGTATTCTCTGAAGGGTTGTTTTCCAGACATGTATTCTTTCATCTTGTTTATGTCATGGAAGATTTTTCTCTCTCTTTCAACTAGAATCCACATTTTTGCTGGGTGTAGTAACCCGGGTTGGCATTTATAGTCCTTCAACACTGGGAATGCTTTGCTCCACATTCTTCTTGCTTTCATAGTTTTCATTGAGAAGTCAGTTGTAATTCTGATAGGTTTCCCTGTATAAATAGCTTCTTGTTTTTCTCTTGTGGCTTTAAGAATTTTGTCTTTGTTTTGGTCAGCTAGCGTTTTAACTATGATATGGGCATGGAGAGTTTCTTTTCTGATCTTGTCTGTTTGGAGTTCTATGTGCTTCTTGTATTTGTATTGGTTTGTCTTTTTTTAGTTTGGGGAAATTTTCATCTACTATTCTGTTGAAGATCTGATCAATACATTCTCTTGGGATTCTTCTCCTTCCTCTAGTCCTATGATTTGGAGGTTTGATCTTTTCATAGTGTCTCACAGTTCCTAGTTGTTCCAATTTTGTGTATTTTTAAATTTTTCAGTCTTTACTTGAGGTTTTTTGTTGTTCTGTGTTTTCTTGTATGTCTGAAATTCTTTGTTCTGCTTCCTCCATTCTACTTTTGAGGCTTTTTCCATTCCTTTCCTCTTGATTGGATGAGTATCTGATTTCCTTTTTCATTTTGTCTTCTGATTTCTTTGGTATTTCCACTTCCTTTTGGAGCTTCTCAATCTCTTCCTGTAGCTCATTGCTTTGCTGGTTGGTTTCCTTATGTTTTTCAACATGGGATCTTTTCAGTGTTTCCACTTCCTTCTGGAGTTTGTCATTCTCTCTTTCTAGATCCTTCTTGAGTTTTTCATTCTCTTTTTTTAGTTCTTTGACTTGCTCTTTATAATTTTTTTTCTTTGAGTATATTCATGATTGTGCTTCTAATATCTGTGTCCTGGGCCATCCACAGGGGGATCCCACTGTAGGAATCTTGCACAGGATTGGTAGAGCTTGGTGTGGAATTATCCTACACCTTTCCCATGTTGTCTGTTCTTCGTGTCCCTGGCATGTGGGTTTCTCTTTGCCTGTATTCCAATGAGAATCCCAAATGCCTCTTCACTGTGCTGAAGGCTTGCTTTGCTTGCCTCCTTCAGATGCCTTCATTTTTTGTTTGATTGATTTGCTTTTCTCCTTCGTATGGAGTGTTGACTTGTCTGAGCTTTAGGCTTTCTATTGGAAGTCTAAATCACTTTTCCCTTTCGGTTCTGAAGTTTCTCCAAAGAATCCAGTTGGACACTCCTTCGGCAATCTCAGTTGGGGTGGGTGTACCTGTGCTTCAGGTGGTCTTTGGAAATCTCTGATCTCAAGGCTCACGCAGGCCCAGCTTTTCAAAAAAATTCATTCTTTTTTTAAATTATCTTTTTAAACTTCTTAAAAATTTATTTCTTTTATGTGTATGAATGTACTGTCTGCATGCAAGTCTGTGCACCCGTGTTGTGCAATGCCGTGGAGGTCAGAAGAGCGTATCAGATTCCCCTGGAACTGGAGTCAAAGATGGTTCTCAGCTGCCATGTGGGTACTGGGAATCAAACCTGGGTTCTCTGCAAGAGCAGTTGGCACTCTCAACCGCTAGGCCATTTCTCGAGCCCCAAGGCCCAGCTTTTATACCAGCTAGGAAGACAACTTTGCCCCCACAGCCACACAAGCCAATCAAGCCAAAGATGAATTGATCAAACCAAACAATCCACCTGGCAGAAACACCCAGCTCCTACCTGTGCTTCAGGTGGTCCTGGGAAATCCCCCCAAAGGCTTTTTCTTAGTCAATTGAGATGATCATGTGGTTTTTGTCTTTCACTCCCTTTATGTGTTTTATGATATTTATTGATTTCATGTTTTGAACATCCCTGCATCTGTGGTATGAATCCAACTTGGGATGGATGATCTTCTTGATGTGGGTCTGTATGCAGTTTGCAAGTATTTTGTTGAAAATGTTTGCATCTGTGTTCATTAATGAGATGGATCTACAGTTCTCCTTTTTGGTTGTATCTTTGGGGAATTGACATTAAGTGATGAAACTGAATGGAAATAATTCACACAAATATGCAACATCTCGATTCGAAACATTCTGAGTCTATACTTACTATTAGTGTGTGAGAAAAAGATAAAAGATCTTCCCCATGATGGAGCCTATATTTCACTTTTAAGAATGAGAGTCATTATAAAAAATAAAATGCCCTATAGGCTGGAAGCTGGGAAATACTGAGAGGAGGTTAGGTAGATGGGCATTAGGTAAGAAGGATGAGACAGAGGAGGATAAGTCACTCTGAAACAAGGCACATGTCACTGAGAAATTTAAGTCAGCTTTAGCATTGGAAGCTTAGAGAATGGAGAGAGGAAGATCAGGAGCTCAAGGCCATCTTTCTTTTTGGCTACGTAGTGACTCTGAGGCCAGTCTGGGTTACATGAGACCCTGTCTCAAAGAGAGTGACAAGGGTGAGGAGGATATGCAAAGGAGGGAGGGGTCAACTGTGTAGCCGTGTAGATATATGGGTAGCATTTTCAATGGATCTCACTTAGAGCTGTGAACATTACCTTTGTGGTTTCTGACTTTCACATGCCCCCTTAGTGCGGCACGTTCATTTTCGCTGTCACTGGTGGCCCTTCCCTACACAGGACTCACACAAAGAACACCTGCTTTTCCTCTGCTGTGGTGATGTCAGCAGGCAGGCTGAGCTAGCTGGAACTCCACTCCTTCCTGTCAGCCTATACATTGTGGACTCGTTTCTGAATCTCTTATCTTTGTTTCCATAGAGCACTAAATGATACAAAGGCTTTAACTAATTTTCCTCTCATGGTTTTAGAGTGCTTCTATTCCAAATTTTTAAAAAGATCAGAAACGATATAATGTCCATGATCACATTAAAACTTATTCCTTGACAGTTTTGGCATTTTCCAATTCAATGTTGCTTTCCAGAAAACCAGGAAAATGTAGATGCTTAACAAGGACTTTGTGACACTTACATGGACCTGGTGAGGGACAGAACAGAACATACCTCTTTCTAAAAACTCAATATTAAAAACAGATGAAAGTTCCAGACTTTGCACATGTGTGACTGAGTGAGCCTGTTCCTCTGTGTTCAGGAAAAAGGCAGGAAGTAGACCCAGAGATGTCTACAATTCTTTCCCCTTTTACTTCAGATTAAAGAATTGAGGAGAACTGTAGTGAGATACCCACGGTTTCCTGCTTCTGACTTGGCTTTCTTTCTCTACAAGATCTGATTTAATAGACTGATCTTATTCAAAACTGTGAGGCAGGACAATTCCTATCCACATTTTCCTAACATCTTAAACAGTAAATCAATGTGATTTATATGTCATACATATTTATGTAAAATAAGTGATTATTTTTAATAATCTAATACTTTGAGCAGCAAAGAAAGAAAGGAGTAAGTTGCCTCAACCAGCCAGGATGTGGTTGTTTCATGGTCAAGAAGTGCAGGAGGAGGGCTGGCTTATGAGAAAGGCCAGATACATGCTTGACTTATTTGACAAACACATTGAAATGTAAAGTGAAGTAATAAAACCTAGAATCTAGAGTCTAAGGGACATATCAGAGCTAGAAACATAATGATGAAAGTAGACAGCATGAAATCTATAAATGCATTGTCACTGATTTGAAGATAAATGAGAAAGCCAGGGTTTTAATAAACTTCAACATACCTGTCTCAAAACTCACTGTCAGAACCATGTCTACCTTTCTATCTTCTTGGACTTTTTAATTTAATTTCTTATTTTTTGAGGATTTCATACATAAGTACTGAATCTATATCATTTCTCTCACTCCTCCCTACCTCCCCAACTTTTCCCATGTGTCCCGTACCCTCTCAAAGGAATACCATAATATATTGTTATTGTTGTATTTATTTAACCATATATATGGATAGATAAATGTGTATATTTCATATATATTCAGTACTCAGTTCATTTAGTGTTGCTTATATGCACTTAGTGTTGACTACTGGGGATTGATAACTTATCAGGAGGCTCCTCTGTGGGAAAACCTACTCTTCCTCTCCACAGCCATAGACTGTTCTTCATCTAGAGGTGGGGCCTTGTGAAATTTCTCCATTCATTTTGGCATGTCAACTCCTGTTGTCATTATGCAGATCTTGTTAAGCAGCCACATTCTTGAAATCTCATGGGTTAATATCCATGTTATATCTAAAAGATGATGTTTCCCAGCTGAGATCCTGTTCCTCTGAGTCACACAATCTTTTGGCCCCCTCTCCCAAAATGTTTCACAAGCCTTAGGTGGATATACCAATTGGTCTGGGCTAGCCGTAGTAACTTATTCTCTGCATTTTATTTTATTTTAAATATTTTATGATTTTTATTTTACATGTATAAGTGCATTGCCTGCATACAGGTAGGTGCACTCATGTTGTGCAATGCCTGTGGAGGTCAGAAGAGGGTCTTACGTGTCTTGGAACTGGAGTTAAGGACAGTTGTTAGCTGCCATGTGTGTACTGAGAATCAAATTGGCATCCTTTGCAAGAGCAGTCAGGGCTCTTAACTGCTGAGCCATCTCTCAAGCCCCAATAATTTCTGCATTTTATATAGTTTATGATCTCTGCAGAAGCCTCCATCTCCTGCAAAAAGAAGCTTCTTTGATGAGGGGTGAAACCTACACTCATCTGTTGGTATCAGGATGGGTACTGAGATTGCAATTAGAAATTACAGTGGTTTAGAAGAGTAGCAGTAGTCTGTTCTCTAGTGGTTATAGTCTCTCTAGACACAGGTAGTTGGCTAGATTTACAGTACCAAACACGAATTACCTCTTACTGAGCAGGCTATAAAATACATGGCGGTTATTCCCAAGAATATAGTGCAATATTTCATTGGCTTTGCAGCTGAATAAGATTACATATTACTTTTCTTCCCTTGGCAGCTTGGATAGCACCTTTTGATGCTATGAAAGCTTGTTCTCAGGGAGTTGGCTTCCAGGTGAGTTACAGCTGTTTGCTTCCAAGTCCTGTGTTGGAAGTGTTTAGTGTCTTTAGCAGTAGTCTTACCTTCAAATTCTTGGAGGCGACCAAGGGAAATGGCAAGAGCCTGGGTGGTTTGGGATATGATTGGACACCTTGCCCCAGGACCAACAGCTTGAAGGAATTTTCCCATGTCTGCACTTGGCTCTCTTAGATAGTCTATGGCTCTTAGGAGAAGCACTATTATCCCCACTGTGTAACTTCATTTAAATAACTATACATAGGGCTGGAGAGATGACCTAGCGGTTAAGAGCACCAACGCTCTTACAGAGGACCCGGGTTCGATCCCCATCACCCACATGGTGGCCTAGAACCATCTGAAACTCCAATTCCAGGAGAACTCCATTTCCAGGGGAATCTGACACCCTCTTCTGACCTCTGCGGCATTGCACAACACGGGTGCACACACCTGCACGCAGACAGTACATTCATACACATACCGAAATATATAAAATTAAAAAATTTTTAAAAATTATTAAATAACTATACATAAAAGCACAGAGATATGTATTTTAAGTAACTTTTTGAAATATGCTTCCAAATGGATTTCTCAAACATTCTTAGGATTATTTATCTCTTGTTCTTCCCTTCCTGTCCCCTAATCAAAGCCCTTCCCGTCTTCCCCATGCTCCCTACGTAACACCTGTGTTCTGGTTCTGCTATCTTCTTTAGTTTTTTTTTTTCTCCCTCCCCCACTGTTTTGGTCAGGTTTTCTAAAGAAACAGAATCCATAGAATGAATATATATATATATATATATATATATATATATGTATATATATAAGTGAATACACATATAATATTATATATATATATATATTTGTTAGATTTGTTAGATTAATTTACAAGATAGAGTTCAAATAGTCCAACTATGGCTGCACCACACTGAGAAGTCAGTAGTTGCTCAGGCTGGATGTCTCAGTAGTCCCAACCTGGTGTTGAGGACTTGATGGATCCCAGGAGATCTGCTAGTCTTCAGAATCCAAAAATGTTGGGTTGGGTCACAGCAGCAAGACAAACTCACCAGTGAGAGAGAAGGCAAGCAGCAAAAAAGCGAGATCTCCCTTCTGACATGGGCTTTTGTACAGGCTGCCAACAGCAGGTAACGCCCATGGTTTTGGGTGGATTTCCCAGCTTCAAAGGATCCAATCAGAAGGTCTCTCTCTCTCTCTCTCTCTCTCTCTCTCTCTCTCTCTCTCTCTCTCTCTCATTTTAGTTAATTACAGATCCAGTCAAGTTGACACCCGGGATTAGCCATCAACCCCATCTAACACTTTTCTACTTTCCTGGATTCTTTGGTTGGTTAGTCCAGGTTAGATGATCACATCTAAAAATTCAGTTAGGATTGTATCAATGACCCCAGTTCTTGGTACCAATTTCTGTCTCAGTTTCTTTTCTTTTGTGACAAAATACCCTGAAAGAAGCATCTTAAGGGATAGCTTATTCATCTCACAATTCCAGGCTACAGTCGATTATTGCAGCAAAGGAAAGCTTATAAGAACTCGAAGCAACTTGTCGCATGACATCCATAGCCAAGAGCAGAGATCAGTAAATTAATGAACATCTACCAGTGCTCATCTTAATCGTTCCTTTTAATTTAGTCCAGGACCCAGCCCATGAAATAATGCAGCCTGCATTCAGAGTGGGTCTACCCACCTGGAGTAAGAAAATCCCTCACAGGCTTGCCCAGAGCCCATCTTCCCAAGGATTCTAGCCTGTGTGAGGTTGACAATAAAAACTAATTTATCATAAGTGTTATAGTATAAACAATGACAATGAATCTTACCTGTATATGTGGCAGATTTATATCTGGAATTAATTAGGAATTTATTTATTTGTCTTTTTTTTCAACATGAAATTACTAATTACTATAAATTCAATATTTTAATTTTTGTTGTGTTTATGCATTTATTGGGTGTCAGAAGACAACTTCTGGGGTTGTTTCCCTCATTGCACCATGTAGCTCCAGGGGATTAAACTCCAGCTAACAAGCTTGGCAGCATGTGCTTTCTCTTGCTAAGCCATCTTCCTGGTCCAAAATTGGTATTTTAAAACATTCCTTCCTTTTACCCCCATGCATTTTATAATTTTTTGTTGTTTCATATAAATGACAGGGATAGCAATATGTAGAAAGTTATAATAATATGAAGACATTTTAGGGGAAAGGATACTGTTTTTGCATTTATGAAAACATAGCCACAATCTTCAATAGTATTTGCATAACTAAATACAGGAGGTAGTTAATTAGATGGCATGAATGGGAATCAGAGCTGAACGTCTGTTTGCCATGTCCCTAACCAGGAATTAGTGAAACTCCAGTTACTATTGCAAGCCAACTCTAACAACTTTAGATAAAGACATTGGCTTTTTTTTTCCTCTGAAATTCAGAAAAAGAAAAGTGAAGATAGAAGAAAAATAGCATAATTTAGTCCATAATTATTCTCTATAGTATGATGGCTGAGACTTTTGTTTTGTTATTGAAGTTTGCCTTCTTGACCATTTCCCAGGGCTGTTTCTGGGTTTGAGAAATGTCCTCAGCAATGTCCAGGCCCTCAGGGCTGAGAACAGAACATCTGTTCTGCCCAGCATCTTCCCCAAATGACCTCCCTTGATTGTACTCCCTGACCCCCATCGCCAGACTTCAGCTAACATTATGCCCTAGTTTGTTTTTTGTTGCTATGACAAATGCTACAACCAAAAGCAACTTTGAGATGAAACAGGTTATTTTAACTTAAAATTCACAGGTCACAATCCTTCCTTTATCCAGGGAGGTCAGGGCAGGAAGGAAGTGAAGCAGTGACCATGAAAGAAAGCTGCTTGTTGGCCTCCCTCCTTCCTATGGCTTGGTCAGCTACCATTCGTCAGCAGCTTGGTCCCTCCTGCCCAGGAATTGTCCTCCCCATAGTGGGGTGGGCCCTCCTGCATCTACCAGCAATCAAAAAAATATCCCAGACATGTTCGCAGGGTATTCTGATGGAGGAAGTTCCCCAATTGAGGTACCCTCTTCCCAGGTGGTAATAGTTTGTGTGAAGTTGAGGAAAACTAACTGACACACATTCCCAGAGACATTAATCTGGAATTTAAACACTTTTTTGGACAAATAAGAGAGCTTAAGTCATAACATAAACAATTATAACATTTATGGCCAGGAAAAGTACTGTGGAAAAAGTAAACAAAACAAAACAAAACAAAATCAAAAAACAGTGTAATGAAAGCAACCATAACAAGTTCTGGGGAAGTTTGTGAAATAAAGTTATATTTTTGGACAAAATGAGCATTGAACTGATATATGCATGAGAATGAATTAATATAGAAAATTAATCATATGGAGTAGAAATCAGACATGTTAAAGAAGTTATGAAGACAGTGAGAAACATGTTCAAAGTTCTTGGAAAAAGCCAATTTGAGAAATAAATGAACATTTGCAGGGTGAGCACGCAGAGGGGAATGTGGGCAGGTCTTGCTGGCCTGGCCCTGATTCTGACTCCTGTCCTTAAGTCACTGGGAACTGAGTTGCTTTAACCATATGTGGGACTACAACAGATGTTTGTACTTGTTTATTTTGAATAAAATATTCAGGTTAGGATATAAGAATCAGAAGGAGGAGATAAAACAATGATTCTAAGAAACAGAGATGAGGGTAGAATGTGGTGGTGCATGCCTTTATCCCAGCACTTGGGATCTCTGTGTGATCTAGGCCAGCCTGATCATCACAGCAATTTCCAGGCCAACTGTGGCTACAGGGAGAGTCTGTCTCAAAAAAAAAAAAAAAGAAGAAAAGAAATAAACAGAATATAAACAGGTCATAATATGTTCTAGGAGAACTTGAGCTACTGAAAATTAAGACAAATGACACTTCTGAAAAATAGTTGGTGACTTGGTAATGTGAATTATACTTTGTGGTTGAAGAATGCAGATAGCAAGTGACTTTCAAATTAATGTTTTCAAGCCTGCTAGCTAATAAAATTAGTATAATGTATGGGTTCCATTGTAAATTGAATTGAATTGACTTTGAGACATCCTCACAAGTGTCAAGGCAAATTGCTGTGAAGCTCAAGAGATGCATATGATAGCTCTTAAATGCCTTTCGACTTTCAACTGTTAATTGGCTGGCTTATGCTAAATGAGAGGGCCTAAGTGATTCTCTATTACATTTATCATGGAAATACATAGGTCTATGTATAATATTCACTAATTTTGATAACTATTCCCTTTGATAAAGGTTGATGTGCTGAAGATCTTCTCACTAGCTTGTGTCATTGCAGGGAATGGTCATTTCTTTCAGAGGTAGGGCCTAGTTAAAGGAAGTTAAATCACTGAGGAAATACTCTAGCAGGGGATATTGAAACCCTGGAAGTTCCCATTTGTCTTGCTTTCTGGCTGCCACAAGCTAACCCTTGCCATATCCTCCTTCCATGATGTACTGTGTCATTAGAGCCAAGGGACCATGGAATGAAATTTCTGAGACTTTGAGGAAAAATAAAACTTCCTCATGAACAGTTTATTTTAGGTATTTTGCTATACTATTGGAAAGCTGATTAAGGAATTATGTGCAAAAAAGGCAAATGAAAAAATAGCTTAAATTATTAAAATGAAAATAATTGTGGCTAAAATTGGGAAACTCTTAAAATATTTATGTGTATGAATATATTGCCTACATGTTCAGAAGTGCACTCTTGTTGTGCAATACCCACAGAAGTCAGAAAAGGCACTGGATTCCTCTGGAATGGTTGTTAGCTGCCATTTGGGTGTGGGAATTGAACCTGAGTCTTCTGGAAGAGCAGTCAATGCTCTTAACCTTTGAGCTACCTTCAAGTCCTCAAACTGGGGAACTTTTAACATCAGTATTCTAATGAATCGAACCATCAGTTTTTCAATTTGTTTTATCCTGACAAATATACATGTAATTTAATTTTGATTATGGGAACATTTAATAAGGATTTATCACATGAATAAATGTGGAAGTCTGCAAAGAAAATGAACAGGCTTATAAACATCTGTAATTAAACAAAAATGGAAAGCATTTTCATGAACATATTATAGGATTCTACAATCTTTATGTTATATAACAAGCTCAAGGACAGGCTATCTCCCCTACTTCTCTTTCATGACTGGGATGTGCCTAATTCATGCAGATATTTATTTACAATTCCTGATATTTGTTTGTGAAGAATCACCATAGAGAAGCATCTAAGCCATGCTATGTTCATCAATAACTTTGCATAGGTTTCCTCTTGGTAGTGAATTTTTCAAAGGGATAGAACTAGAACTTTCTAGCTTAACAATAATACCCGTTGCCAGGCAACAAGGACCTTACAGTTTTGGTAGTGTTTAACAACTGACTTTTCAAATGCTAAAACTATGAACAAAGACTTTTGAAAACCTTCATAACTCTGCCTTAGGTGCTATGAAGGGGCTCCATATCTATAAGAAATTTGTACATAAAAAGATTTTTCAGTGTCATACATAAAAATTTCCCCCAAATAAAAGGTCATGTTATTTCACTCATAACTTCATTTATGATAGCATCTGGAAGCAAGTAAAAAAATTGTGGAATTAAAAGGAAAGCATCATAAAATTAGATTTCATTGCTTCATGATTTCAGCTGATAATGAAATTTCAAGTCATACTATTTATTATTTTTATTTATTATTTTTGTTCTGGTTTAATTTTTATCAGTGACTTACAATAAAAGAATGGTCACATGTAACATACATATTTATTTCTATATTTATATATTTATTTATATTTGCATTTCCTTAATTATTAATGATGATGAATACTTCTTAAGATGTTTCTCAGCCATCTTTAATTCCTCACTGGTGAAGACTCTGTTCAGCTCTTCACTCCAAGTTCTGAGTAGGTCATTTGTCTTCTTACTTCTTTGTTTTTGAGTAGTTTATATGTTCTTGATGTTAATGCTCTGTCAGATTGTCGCTGGTAAAGATTTCTTCCCACTCTGTGGGTTTTCTCTTCACCTCCTTGATTGTTTCTTTTGCTGTACAGAAGCTTTTGAGTTTTATGATGTCCCACTTATCAACTGTTGACCTTACTTCCCATGCAGCTGCTGTCTGGTTTAGAAAGTCTCCTCCTACACCTATGTCTTGTAGGTTGTTGCCAACTTTTTCTTTTATCATCTTCAGGGTTTCAGGCTTCACATTGAGATCTTTGACTCACTTGGAGTTGATTTTTGTACAGGGTGAGAGGTAGGGGTTTAATTTTGTTCTTCTAGAAATGGTGACCCAGTTTTGCCAACACCATTTGCTAAAGATGCTATCTTTCCTCCATTGAACTTTTTTGGCCCCTTTGCCAAATATGAGGTGGCTGAAATTATATGAGCTCAAGTTTGGATCTTCAATTTTGTTCCATTGGTCAATGGCTCTATTCTTTTTTGCCAGTACCAGGCTGTCTTTATGACTATAGCCCTGTAGTATAGCTTGAAGTCTGGTAATGTAATCCCCCCAGTATTGCACTTTTCATTTAGGGTTGCTTTAGCTATTCAGGGTCTTTTGTTTTTCCATATGAATTTAAGGATTTTTTTTTCTAAGTCTGTGAAAAAGGTCATGGGGATTTTGATTGGGATTGCATTGACTCTGTATATTAATTTGGGTAGAATGGACATTTTTACTATATTAATTTTTCCAATCCATGAGCATGGGAGGTCTTTCCACCTTTTGATGTCATTTTCAATCTCCTTCTTCAGGGTTTTAAATTTTTTGTTGTAGAAGTCTTTGGTGTCTTTGGTTAGGTTTATTCCTAGGTATTTTTTTTTTGAGGCTATTGTGATTGGGCAGGTCTCCTTATATTCCTTCTCCAGTTGCTTATTGTTGGTGTAAGGGAAGGCTACTGATTTTTCTCGGTTTATTGTGTATCCTGCCACTTTACTGAAACTTTTGAATATTTCTAAGAGTTGTCTGGTGGAGTTTTTGGCATCCCTTAGGTAAACTATCATATCATCTGCAAAATGGGATAGTTTTACTTCCTCTTTTCTAATTAGTACTCCTTTAATTTCGCTTTCTTGCCTTATTGCCCTAGCAAGCATTTCAAGCACTATATTGAAGAAGAGTGGCAAAAGTGAACCACCTTGTTGTGTTCCTGCCTTTAAGGGGAATGCTTCCAACTTTTCTCCATTTAGGATGATGTTGGCTTCTTGTATGTGGCTTTGATTACATTGAGGAATGATCCTTCCAGTCCAATTTCCTCTAGGACTTTAAGCATGAAGGGATGCTGGATTTTGTTGAAAGCTTTTTCTGCATCAATTGAGATGATTGTGTGGTTTTTGTCTTTCAGTCCATTTATGTGTTTTCTGATATTTATTGATTTACCTATGTTGAACCATCCCTGCATCTCTGGTATGAATCCAACCTGGTCATGATGGATGATCTTCTTGATGTAGGTCTGTATGCAGTTTGCAAGTATTTTGTTGAGAATTTTTGCATCTGTGTTCATCATTGATATGGGTCTATAGTTTTCTTTCTTGTTTGTGTCTTTGCCTGGTTTTGGTATTAGAGTGATGCTGGCTTCGTAGAAGGAATTTGGGATATTTCCCTCTGTCTGTGTCCTTCTTTGAGTATCCTAGTTTGAGTAGTAATGGTTGTAAGACCTCTTAAATGTTTTATAGAATTCTGCTGTGAAGCCATCTGGGCCTGGGCTTTCTTTAGTTGGGAGGCTTTTTATTACATCTTCAATTTCCTCAAGTGTGATGGGTCTGTTTAAGCTGTCAACCTCTTCTTGGTTGAGCTTTGGCGAATCCCAGAATTTCAGATATTCATCCATTTCTCTTAGGTTTTCAAATTTAGTAGAGTATAGGTTTTTGAAGTATTCTCATATGATTGTCTGGATCTTTTCTTTATCTTTTGTGATGTTTCCCCTTTCATTGCAAATGTTATTGATTTGGAGTTGCTCTTTCTTTTGGTTAACTGGGCTAGAGGTCTGTCTATTTTGTTTATCTTTTCAAAGAACCAGCTTTTGGATTCATTGATTTTTTTTGTATTGTTTTCTTTGTTTCTATTTCATTGATTTCTGCTCTGATTTTTGTTATTTCTTCCTGTCAGGTTTAGGATTCATTTGTTGTTGTCTTTCAAGTGTTTTTAGCTGCAGTGTTAGAACGTTTACTTGTTCTCTTTCTGTTTTTTTTTTTTTTTTTAATGTGGGCACTTAGGTCTGTAAGTTTCCCTCTTAGGACTGACTTTAATGTATCCCACAGGTTTTGTTATATTGTATTGTCATTTTCGTTTAGTTCCAGGAATGCTTTTATTTCATTCTTCATTTCTTCTCTGTTCAGAATTGTGTTGTTTAGTCTCCATGTGTTCTTATAGTTAGTAGGCTTACCTTGGTGTTAATACTGAGCTTTATTGCACTGTGGTCTGATAGAATGCATGGAATAATTTCAATCCTTTTGTATTTGTTGAGGTTCCTTTTGTGCCCAGTATGTGGTCAATTTTGGAGAATGTTCCATGGGGTGCCGAGTAGAAAGTATATTCTCTGGTGTTTGGATGGAATATTCTGTAGCTATCTGTGAGGTCCATTTGGTGTATTGTGTTGTTCAGTTCTGATATCTCTCTGTTTACTTTTTGTTCAGTTGACCTATCCAGGTGGCTCAGTGGGGTATTGAAGTCCCCCACTATTAGCGTCCTGGGACTAATCTGTGTCTTGAAGTCCTGAAGGATTGTGTCTATAAAGTTTGGTACACCAGAGTTTGGTGCATAAATATTTAAAATTGTGAGATCTTCTTGGTTAATTGTTCCATTGATAAGGATATAATGGCCCTCTTTGTCTTTTCTGATTAATTTTCCTCTGAGGTCTATTTTGTCTGATATTAGAATAGCCACTCCTGCTTTCTTTTTGGTTTGCTTGGAATATTTTTTTTTCCATCCTTTCACTCTAAGGTGCTGTCTGTCCTTGAGGGTGAGATGGGTTTCCTGGAGGCAACATATAGATGGATTCTGTTTCTTAATCCATTCTCCCAGTCCATGTCTTTTGATTGGGGAGTTTAGACCATTAATATTTAATGTTATTATTGAGAGATATGTGTTGTTTCCTTTCAACTTATTTTTTGCTTGCATTCTTGGTCTAGGTATTTATTTAGTCTGTTATGCTTTTGGTAATTTCTCTCTTGGGTTGCTTAAGGATAGTTTTCTCCTTTCCTCTGTTCTTTGAATTGTTTAGAGCATTTTCTGAAGTGTTGGGGTTTTTTTTTTTTTTCATGTCTTCTTTCATTTTGTTTATGTCCTGAAAGATTTTTCTTTCTCCTTAAACTATGATTGACATTTTTGCTGGGTATAGTAATCTGGGTTGGCATATAAAGTCATTTAGTACTGGGAATACTTTGGTCCATGTTCTTCAGGCTTTCATGGTTTGCACTGAGAAGTCAGGTGTGATTCTGATGGGTTTCCTCTTATACATAACTTGTTGTTTTTCTCTTATGGCTTTCAGTATTTTGTCCTTGTTTTGAGCATCTAGTGTCTTAACTATGATTTGACATGGGGAATTTCTTTTCTGGTCTTGTCTATTTGCTGTTCTATGTGCTTCTTGTATTTCTATGGGTTTGTCTTTTTTCAGTTTGGGGAAGTTTTCTTCTATTATTCTGTTGAAGATCTGATAAATACCATTCTCTTGGGATTCTTCTCCTTCCTCTATCCCTATGATGTGGAGGTTTGGTCTTTTCATGGTATCCCACATTTCCTGGTTGTTCTACTCTTGTGTGTTTTTTTTAATTTTTCATAATCTTTACTTGAGGTTTCTAGCTGCACTGTGTTATCCTGTAGGTCATCATTCCTTGCAGTACAAATACTTTCTGCCTCAACTACTGAAGGGGCAAACTATAATTCAGAGAGTATTAGAGTAGCCCAAAGGATATTTTCTCTTAGTGCTGCTTTGGTATGTCTCAGAATTCTTTTTTTTTAAATCAAATACCAATATTCTTTTATTTTTTTGCAATTTTTAAATTTTTTTATTGATATTTTGCATATTTCATACATCATTACTCAGTTCAATTTAGACACATTCCCCTTTCCATGCCCCCACCCCAGCCCGGTTCCTGCATTCTGCCATACATATCTTGCATTTTTCTCTCAGTCTTTTTTTTTGCCACATTTTCCTCTTTAATTGTATGTTACTTCAAAATATGCATACATATACTCCACCAATATGCCAATATTACAAAATCTGAATATAAGTGGTAGGTTAATTCTCAATCCCATTAAGGGATTCACCTTTTAACCATACTGCTGCTTTCATATAAAAAAGAAATATAAAAAAGATGATGCTCAGTTTGCCTTGCAACTTGAGATTTTGTGCTAGCATCCACAAATGAGGGACACCATATGTGGTTTGTTTTTCTGGGACTGTGTTACTTCAGTTAGCATAATGTCTTCTAGTTCCAGCCATTTATTCTTAAATCCAACCTTAAATGGATTGTCTTAAGCCATTTTTCCATTTATGTATCAAATATCTGGAGCTAAATACTTTACAAAAAACCTCCTTTGCTGTGGCCAGAGAGATGGCCTAGCAGTTAAGAGCCCTGACTGCTCTTGCAGAGGACCCGGGTTCAATTTGCAGCACCCACGTGGTGGCTGAGAACCGTCTTTGACTCCAGTTCCAGGGGAATCTGATGCCCTCTTCTGACTTCCATGGCATTGCATAACACAGGTGCACAGACCTGCATGCAGACAGTACATTCATACACATAAAAGAAATAAATAAAATTAAAAAAAACAAAAAAACAAAAAGAAACCCTCCTTTGCTTAAGCTATAGGTTTCCACATTGAAAATCCATGATTGTGCAGCCCAATGGTTTGACCTCTGGTAAGGACTTAATGGTTGATGACATCACAAAGGTGGTACCATCTGTGAAAGAAATCATATGTTTATTCAGAAAGTTCCGAAGTGACTCAAAGGTTAGTCAGTCTCTTTATAACAAGTTACTCTCACAAAAGACCCTGAAAAGCTGAAGCAACCCTTAGGGAAAAATGCAATACAGGGGAAGATTGCTCTACCAGACTTCAAACTATATTACAGGGCCACAGTCATAAAGACAGCCTGGTACTGGCACAAAAGCAGACCTGTTGACTAATGGAACAAAGTTAAAGATCCAAACTTGAGCTCATACAATTTCAGCCACCTAATATTTGACAAAGGGGCAAAAAAAATCCTCAATGGAGGAAGGATAAGGATAGCATCTTCAGCAAATAGTGCTGGCAGAATTGGATCACTATTTTTAGAGGAACAAAATTAAACCCCTACCACTCCCCCTGTACAAAAATAAACTCCAAGTGGATCAAAGATCTCAATATGAAGCCTGAAACCCTGAAGGTGATAAAAGAAAAAGTTGGCAACAACCTACAAGACATAGGCATAGGAAAAGACTTTCTAAATCAGACAGCAGCTGCACAGGAAATAAGGTCGACAGTTGACAAATGGGACCTCATCAAACTCAAATCCTTTTGTACATCAAAAGAAACAATCAAGGAAGGGAAGAGAAAACCCACAGACTGGGAGGAAATCTTCACCAGTGATACATCTGACAGAGCATTAATGTCAAGAATATATAAACTACTCAAAAAACAAAGAAGAAGACAAATGACCTACTCAAAAGATGGAGTAAAGAGCTGAACAGAGACTTCACAAGTGAGGAAGTAAAGATGGCTGAGGAACATCTTAAAAAGTGTTTGACATCATTAAAAATTAAGGAAATGCAAATTAAAACCACTTTCAGATATCATCTCGCTCTGACACCACTAGCTAAGATCAAGAAAACAAAAGACACCAAATGCTGGAGAGTTTGTGGGGAAAGGGTAATACTCATCCACTGGTGGTGGGAATGGAAACTGGTACAGCCACTATGGAAAGCAGTGTGGAGAACCCTTGGAAGACTTGGAATGAAATTGCCACCTGACCCAGCCATACCACTCCTGGGCCTGTACCCATAAGACTCATCTTACCACAGAGATACATGCACAGCCATGTTTATTGCAGCTCTCTTAGCTGCAATAAACAATAGCAAGGAGCTGGAACCAATCCAAGTGCCCCTCAACTGATGAGTGGATGACAAAAATGTGGTACTTCTACACAATGGAGATTCAGTGGTAAAGAAAGATGACATCATGAACATTGCAGGTACATGGATGGAGCTTGAAGCCATTATGCTAAGTGAAGTAACACAGTCCCAGAAAAACAAACAAGGAATGGTTTCCCTCATTTGTGGATGCTAACACCAAATCCTCCCCAGATGAAAGGCAAGCTGAACAACATTATTGTTATATTTTTGTTTATCTGAAAGCAACTATGTTGTTATAATGAAAATCTCTCAACAGGCTCTAGAATCCACCCACCACTTATTTTCAGACTCTGTAATTACTGTATATGGGTGGAGAGTATGTATCCACATTTTAGAGTAATATAAAATTAATGGAGGGAAATGTGAATTCCTAAGCATAAAAAAAAGACTGAGAGAAAGATGCAGGACAGTTATGGCAGAATGCATGATCTGGGGTGGGGTGGGGGGAAGGGAAAGGGGAATATGCCTAAACTGAACCAAAAATGATGTCTGAAATAAATGAAACATCAATAAAAGCATAAAAAAAGAAATGTTAACTCACTGGATGAGATCTGTGTTAATTCCTTCTTAAAGCAAAAGGTAAAAATGTTTGCAAGTAATTTCATCATTTCTACAACAATGTTCAAGAATATGTGTAGCAATATGAAATTATTTGTTTTACAGCCAGGTAAATAATAAAAATAGTTTTAATTGTCAACTTGGCACCCTCTAGAATCACTTGGATCAAAGTCTCAAATGTAAGCTGTCTCTATTATGTTGGCCTGTGGTCCTGTTTGGGGAGATTGTCTTGATTGCACTAATTGGTGTGGGAATAGCTAGCCTAAATTAGTCTACACAATTCCCCGTGTTTGGGTCCTTAATTATGCAAAAGTACAGAAAGCAAGATGAGCAGGAGGCATGTGCGCATTCATGTTGCTTTGCTCTTCACTGTGGATGTGCTGGACTAGTTGCTTCAAGCTTTGGCAGCCTGATTACTACCCGTAGTAAGACTGTGACCTGGATTTGTGAGGTAAAGTAAACCCTATTTCCCTTAGTTTACTTTTTGTCACAACAGTTTGTCACAGCAGCAGAAATCAAACTAGGACAGAAACCAAATAAATCATACGATGTGGTTCTTATACCACTTTAGCTAATTTATGACTGGAATGTGGAAGAGTTTGAAACTCTGGGCTAGGAATGCTGTTGAATTTCATGGCCAAGTATGTGGTTTTATTCTTTCCAGGTCTGGAGATCCTGTGTGAAATTGAACTGCAGGATGATGGACTAATTTGTTTGGCAGAAGAAATTTCAGCAAAGGAGAAATACTCAGATTAGTTTTCATAAATCAGTAATTGATTAAATGATCATCATCACTGTACAAAGTATCTACTCTAGATAGAATGGACTTGATAGACATTTATAGAGTATCTCATCCAATAGGTGTTGAATATACTGCATATAGAAGGTACTGCAGGATAGGTCATACTCCAGGTAAAGTCAAGTCTTTGCAAATTAAAAAAAGTCAAGTCATATAGAGTCATCTTAATGCAGGAGGATAAACCTATAAATTGCTAACCTGAGGAGCTTTGTGAACAATACAAACAATGGAGCAATGAAGAAATTTTAAAAAGAAGTGAAAAAGTTATTGTGAAAAGGAACACAATATACCTAAACTTTGGGAACAGCCAAGCAATAAAAGAACCATATAACAATAAATAAGCTGGGGGTGGTGGCTCATGCCTTTACTCCCAGCACTTGGGAGGCAGAGGCAGGTGAGTTCAAGGCCACCCTGGTCTACATGGTGAGTTCCAGGACATCTGGGACTAGAAGGAGACCCTGTCTCAAAAATACCAAAAAAAAAAA